>OU744450.1:10358379-10718379 GCA_916610825.1 Haliclystus octoradiatus
GTATATCGAAAATAATCGGACAATTGTCTATACAGATCATTTACATTTAACGAGTATTAACAGGAATTATCGAGAATTAAAAGGTAGTTGGGCCAGATGGATTTTTGAATTAGATATTTATAATTTGGACATCCGTTATAATCCTGGTAAGCTGAATGTTGTTGCCGACGTACTATCTCGATCTGTAAACGTAATTAATGATGTACAATGTCTTTTTGATACTTTTCCCATTGAACAGATCAGCATCGAGATGAATTTTTTAAGAACATTTAATCATATTTATCAGACGATATTATTAATGATGACTTATTTATTGAAAGTATTGATTGTTACAAGTCTAATCTACATTTATTAGATGGTATCATTCGTTTTGAAGATCCTAAACTCCATCGGTCATCTATTATTATTCCCTTGCATTTACGAGAAACACTAGTCGCAGAGAATCACGGAGGTTTTGGTGGAAATCCCGGAGAACAACGTATGCTTGACAGAATGCGGGTGGTGACCCAAAATGACCCACTATTGGTGGCCCAAAATGAGACAAGACATTCACAATTGATGCAAAGGGTGCTATCCTTGCGCATTGGCTAAAGGATCAGAAAGGCGAACCAAACAACCATTGACCTTGAGTGAAACTGCATCTCAACCTTGGGAGATTGTATCGATCGACCTAAGTGAATTCAAGCAGATATCTGTTATGTATTTAACTACATAGAGAATGTTGAAGGATAGAGCAATAGACAACAGTAAACACAACCTTTACTTAGATAACACTTCTTAGAGTGAACCGCAATAACATAAGAGCTGCACCATATAGGTATGACATAATAGGGGGTAGCATAGAAACACTACACTTCTCCCCTTTTAGATTAAAGATAAAGTATGACATTACCGAGATATTAATAAGTAAAACTACATAATTAAACGGTATATTTTAACATTGAATAATAACTATTTAATTATTATAATATTTAAGCTACTTCTTTTGCGCTGTATTCTTGATAGTATCGTCATAACCGTAATAACTTGGAGTACGTTTGGACCGCACAGGTCTGTGATTAATGATTTGGTCTTGATGTCTATGATGAGATACACCATCATCATCCTTAACAGTTAAATTTCTTGGTCCCTTGACTTCCTCGATAGTACCTTTAGACCATTTGTCAGTGTTTCGTCGATAGTCTCGAAATCGGACCGAATCTCCTTCAGTATATTTTGATAATGGAAATTCGACATCTTTTGTTGTCATACGTCTTTTTACTTCAGACAAACAGCTGAGTTGAACCCTGACAGGCCGTAATAAAAACAATTCAGCTGGCGTAACACGAGTAGCTGTATGTGGTGTAGATCGGTAGCTTAATAAAAATTCATCAATCAACTCTTCTAAATCGTTACTCCGTCGCTCCTTCAATAACCTCGTTAAACCATTTTTAACGGTTTGCACTGCCCTCTCAGCCTCCCCATTTGATGAAGGATGATATGGAGGAGAAGGAACATGTCTCGCACCAATACTTTTAATAAAATACGAAAATTCATTTGAAGAGAACTGTGGACCGTTGTCCGATACAATAACTTTGGGGTTTCCATATCGAGAAAACCAGTGTTTTAAAATTTTAACAGTCTTGGTAGTATCCGTATCATTGATACCTGTCACTGCTACTTCTGCCCACTTAGAGTGTGAATCTATAAGAATTAAAAGTGCCTTACCATTGAACTTAGGTGAATAGTCAATGTGAACACGTTGCCATGGCAGCTCTGGCCACGCCCATGGTAGTATGGCTTCTCTTGGTGGATGATGACGTGATTCCTGGCATAAGTCACAGGTTTGTACAAGTTCTTCAATGTCTTGGTCGATTTTGGGCCACCAGCAATGCAGACGAGCCAACATTTTCATTCTAACACATCCAGGATGATTATGATGTAATTCTTCTAATACACGTTCTTTTAAAGATAAAGGAATAACAACACGACGTCCCCATAATAAAACACCATCTTGTATTGCGAATTCATAACGTTTCTTAAAATAGGGTAATAAAGTAAGATCAGTACAATGATCACTCCAACCATTTTGAACAAAAGGAATAATTTTCTTTAATACAATATCTTCATTAGTTTCAATTTTGACATCATCACCAGCAACAGGTATACAATTAATCTGACGAATAAAAATTACAGATGACGAGTCAGTACGATCAGGTACAGATCCAGTTGACATACGACTTAACGCATCTGCGTTACCATGGTCTTTCCCAGGTTTAAATTCAATTTGGTAACGAAATGAAGATAGTTTCACTGCCCAACGCTGTAAGCGTGCAGCAGCTAACACAGGTAAAGATTGTTTTGGCCCAAATATATGTAATAAGGGCTTATGGTCAGCAATGATTGTAAATTCACGGCCATAAACATATTGCCTGAATTTTTCAACTCCATATACAATAGATAAAGCCTCTCTGTCTATTTGAGCATAGCCTCTCTCTGATGCAGTCAAACTTCGATTTGCAAATGCAATTGGATGCTCATTTCCATTATCATCTCTATGGGCGAGTACACAGCCCAAACCAACAGGTGACGCATCACAATGTAAAAGAAGCTCCTTTCTATTATCATAATAACTTAATATTGGAGAATTGACTAATAGTGACTTGATTTGTTCAAAAGAAGACTGGCATTCGTTAGTCCAATTCCAAACAACACTATTAGAGGTTAAATCATTCAATGGTTTTGCCACAGTTGATAAATTTAGACAAAAACGTCCATAGTAATTTACTAGGCCTAGGAATGACCTCAATTCAGAAACATTCAAAGGTACGGATGCAGAAACAACAGATTGCACCTTGTCATTATCAGCTTCTATACCATTAGCACTAATAACATGACCTAAATAAACAACTTTATGTTTCATAAACTCACATTTTTCTTTGTTGAGTCGTACATGATGCTTCTGTAAAACTGATAGTACAGCATCAGTTAGTTTTAATAGAGATTGTTCGTCTTCTGCAGCAATCAAGATATCGTCCATATAAATTAAAATTCGGCCATTAATGGAGGATAACAACTTTTCCATCGTTTTCTGACAAATAGCCGGAGCACAAGCAATACCATATGGTAAGCGACAATGACGATACAGTCCTAAACGTGTATTTATTGTGAGTAAATCACGAGATGATGAATGCAGTTCTAATTGTTCAAAACATCTGGATAAATCTAACTTTGTAAAACATTTCCTACCATTTAATTTTGCAAATAATTCTTCAACAGTTGGAAAAGGATACTGATCAATGTGAATTTGTGGATTGACACTTCTCTTAAAATCAGAACAAATTCTAACATTTCCATTCTTCTTTGGAACATTGACAGTAGGCGAAGCCCAATCACTAGTGTCGACTTTTTCTAATGAGCCAGAATCAACAGCTTTTTGTAGAGCTTCTTCGACAGCTGGTCTTAAGGCAAAAGGTACCGTCCGTGAACGTGAGAAACTCGGAACAGCATCGTCTTTTAATCTGATTTGAACTTGTACACCTTTGATTTTGCCAAGGTCTGAACCAAATACATCATTATATTTATATAATACGTCATCTAGATTAGAACTTGATATATCAGGAGATGACTGTACAGACGAAATATTTTGATGTTGAACTTGCATCAAGTCCATACGTTGTAAAGCATTTATACCAAGCACACAATCATACTGATTATCAACGATATAGAATAGTACATTATATTTATAGTTGTTACTTGGATTCACAGTTTTGATAATAGCTTTACCTTTCACCGGCATACGAGAACCGTTATACAGCCGTAAATCTGCTGCACCCTTTAACACAGTGGGTGATGGCAAGAATTGTTCACTAAGAATATTACAAGTAGCACCTCCATCAAGTAGAAATTTTACAGACTTATTGTTAACAAGCATATTAGCATAAATAGTACCACCGCTGTGAGATGCGTTAGACACTTTCGAAACTATGACGACATCATCATCGTCGCTGTCATTATTATCAGAACTGTCATCTTTCACATATCTTACTTGTTTGTTATCACCAGTATTACTATTATTAGCACCTCGGGTGCCACGACACATGCGAGATTTGGCATAATGCCCAACAGTGCCGCATTTCCGGCATTCTGCATCAATAGCAGGGCAGAACACTTTGCCTGCTACGTGTTGTAACTCATAAAATTTACAATTAATTTTAACCCCAGACTTATTACCGAAATCACTACGGCGAGGCTTACTGTTATTTTGAAATACAGTGGAAACACTAGCAACTGCGACTGATTGCTTTTCTATGTTTGCAGACTGCTGTTCAGCAGCTTCGGAAGCACGTGCAATATCTAATAAACGTGTCAATGTAATATTATCTTCACGCAAGTATTTTTTACGCAAATCATTTGATAAACAGTACTGAATAACTTGATCAATAATCATGTCATCAACGAGTGACGATTTACAAATTTCAGAAGAACAGCTAAACTCACAATGAACACTAAAACTTCTTAAACGAGTTACATAAGTGTCCGTAGACCCACCGACGTTTTGTTTGCATTCACGAAATAAAAATCGTTCGTATCGTTTGCTTTTACGTGGACGAAAGTATGTATTTAAAGCGTTTATTAATTTACTATAAATATCTATCGGTATACCTGCGGCATCTTCATCTTGCATGACCAAAGTCTCTTTGAACTCCTGGACAGCACCACCAGCCATATGCAACAGTAATGCAGACTTTCTTGTCGGTGATAAATCTCCTCCCAACGCGGAAACGTACACATTGAAACTATTTCGCCATTTCTCCCATCGACTGGCAACATTTGATTGAGACGATAAAGCAAAATTATTCGGCGGAGGAACATCTAAGGCTACATTTGTATTGTTCCCTTGTATATTTAACGTTGATCTTGGAACTAACTTTGTAAAATCATAGATGTCAGGGTTTAGACCTGCGGCAATCAAACCAATTTGGAGACGCCCAATCAATTCAGCTCGTGTGCCATCAGCTATAAAACCCCATTCTGCACATGCAGTAATGGATTGCTCTTTCGACAGAGACTTCAACAATAAGACCGATCCCATCTTCGTCGCCAATTGTTATGTATTTAACTACATAGAGAATGTTGAAGGATAGAGCAATAGACAACAGTAAACACAACCTTTACTTAGATAACACTTCTTAGAGTGAGCCCCAATAACATAAGAGCTGCACCATATAGGTGTGACATAATAGGGGGTAGCATAGAAACACTACAATATCAGAAGAAGGTAACAAATTTGCTTTAGTTGTAATTGATACATTTTCCAAATGGATTGAGGCGTTTGCTATACCTAATAAAAAGGCTGATACTGTTTGTAGAACATTACATGATCATATATTATGCCGATATTCCGTACTATCTTTAACTAGTGATCGCGGCTCCGACTTCTGTAACGAAATCTTTGATGAAATTTGTACAAGGTTAAAACTAAGAAGAAAGAGACTGATGCTTATCACCCTCAAGCTAATCCGGTGGAGCGAATTAACAAAAAAATTAAAGATCAACTTCGTGTTTTGGCTCGAGAGAATCCGTTTGATTGGGAGTTACAATTGCCTGAAATATTATGGGCTGATAGAGCTACATCCCATTCAGTTACCGGGGAAAGTCCGTATTATGTGATATTTGGCTATGGTCCGATTGTACCCTCTGAAACTGCATTTAGGCGCCTATTACCCCCTACCAAATAGACATGGATGACTATGGAATTGCTCTATTTGAATCTCAATGAAAGATTTGGTCAGCCGTGTACAAGAGGATAACACAACAAAAACAGACTTATAAGAAACATTATGATCAACTTGTGAAGGCTAAACAACCAAATATTCATCCTGGTGATCGAGTCTTAGTATATCGTCATGATTTATTACAAGGAAAAGCTGGCAAATTATTATCTCCCTTTGATGGTTTATATCGTGTGGAATCTGTAACAGACACTGATGCCCTTGTACGTCCTATGCTCCAGAAAGGGTGATTAAAAGATGCCATATATGTAAATTTTGATAAATTGAGTAGGCACACAAGTTATTACCAGATCAGTGGCGCACAGATCTGAGACGACATACATCGAAGAGAGTCCATCCTACTATTGATTCTCCTAATGTGTCTGAAGAGGATAACAGTCAACCGATTAGTTATGCATTACGCTCCCAAGGACCAATATAATCAACCACCTACTTTGATATTTTATGATTAGGTTTTGATATAATATAGATTTTTTTTACAATCATCATGATAAGATAAAGACTATTTTAGTATATACTTTTCTTTACTGTATCTAGTATAATTTTTTTTGTAAACATATATAGCCAACCGATCAGTGGAAGATTGGTGTTATTTTAAGAAGGGGGAAATGTAATAGGATGACCTATAGTGTAATAACTACCAATACGTAGTTGTATTAATCATGCTGTGTGCAGGGCGTTAGCCAAGATTAGATTTCAATTGTTGTTAGTGGCGTAAGGCGTATGGTCGCTTTATCTTGTTGTCTCATGATTTACCTTGTTTTGGTTTATTTATGTAACTTTTAATGCTACATCCTGAAGTATTGAATAATTTCAACAACGATAGATTTTTGAGGGATGCTATTGATGGCGGACGAAGATGTTGTTTATAAATTTGAATTATTCAATACTTGAGGATGTTAAATACAATTTATTTGTTTGATTTTCACAAAGGTGAGATAATATTATGGCCTGATTAAAAACTCTTTAAAACAAATTTGAGTTAGACGATCTTGTTCTACTATAATATCTTGCTATCACCAATCAATCAATTAATCAATCGTGCTTGGCGGTGACATCACAGTAATCTCAATTCTTGTATAATTCTTGAATAGAAGGCTCAGCGTCGAATGAGCAGAGGAAATGAAAGAGTTTTGGTGAATTCACAAATAAATAAGTAAACAGAGTTATTTCAAAAACAGTTTTTCTTTTCTTGCCCAAAAAGTTTCTCGGCAATAAATTAATCTTTTGAACAGGGCATAAATAATAATATATCCACATTAGAACAATATCATTAATATATATATAATTATATTTATATTGTACATTGAACAACAAAGACTTTTTTCTAAGCATTATATTAAATAAACCAATAAATCATGTCATAATTTACAATTATACAATTTTTTCACCAAATATTTGAACAAAGACAAAATTTATGACATACACAATGGATACATGATAAATCTTATTAATAACAAAGTATTTACATAAAAATTTAATTCTGTAAAAGACGAGAAATGAAATACTATCAAAACATAAAATACAAAAAATTTATAACGCAAAATCGTTTCCAGTAAATTTGATATTAATAATAATAATAATAATAATAATAATAATAATAATAATAATAATAATAATAATAATAATAATAATAATAATAATAATAATAATAATAATAATAATAATAATAATAATAATAATAATAATAATAATAATAATAATAATAATAATAATAATAATAATAATAATAATAATAATAATAATAATAATAATAATAATAATAATAATAATAATAATAATAATAATAATAATAATAATAATAATAATAATAATAATAATAATAATAATAATAATAATAATAATAATAATAATAATAATAATAATAATAATAATAATAATAATAATAATAATAATAATAATAATAATAATAATAATAATAATAATAATAATAATAATAATAATAATAATAATAATAATAATAATAATAATAATAATAATAATAATAATAATAATAAACATTGATGACGACAATGATAATGATGATGATGATTAGAAAACAATCACCTTGATGATTTTTCAAAAAAAAATTATATATAAATTATGATGAAACAACACAAATCCCCATACGTTGTAGCAAAATAAACAATATCTTTAGATGTAGTACGAATGACATTGTATTGAACCAAAATAATATTTACCACAACTTTGGCGGTTCTGCAACATCAGGCTGGGGTGCAACTGAAGAGCTAAAACGAATAATTAACAAAGATAAAAAACAAATGATAATTGTGATAATTAGCAGGTTATGATATTTGATAGAGTAAAACACTTAAGTTTGATAGAAATTTGAAATAATTAGTTTTGAAAAAATAGTGATAATAGGCGGGTCGTAATATTTGCTATTCTTGTGTCCCACCAAAAAAGCAACAATATTATTTACCACAAGAGAGTTTGACAATTTTCAGCCAACATCCTATGATTCAATTGCTAAACGGAAAACCAAATTGGTAATCGTTTTACTTTTTCTCATTACATATTTATCTGCTCATCATTCTTATAGTATAAATCTACGGTGTTTATCACATTACAAAATTCGTTCTGTCCCCAAAGACGGGCCTAAAAGTGATACCGACCGATATATACCCTTTAAAAATGTATTGATCGTCACATCACTGCATATTTTTTTCAATTACATCTACATGTTTATAGAGCATTGAATTATATTACAGACTTTGATGTAGAAGGCATTTTCTATCTACCCTGCCTCAACCCTTTCGTTCAGGTAACCTATATAACTGACGATGACAATGCCATTACCTTAAACATCAAGACCTAACATAGTATATTAGACAAAGTATTCACAGCCAAAATAGCACCCTTCAAATGAACAACATTACTTCATCGCATAACATTTTACAGTCACTTCCCAAGATCACAGTATAAATTGTATGACAAAATTCAATTAAACTGACCTTTGGAATGACTTGTAAACTGGTGATGCAGCATTGAGGCATAAAGGTACTACACCTGAGATTCGGTGTTGCTCAGTTATAAATTGATAGATACCATCTTTCACTTGGCGTACCAAGTATAATCCACTTTCATATGAAAGGTTGTATAAGTGAGGCGCTACAGGCTCCAGGTCTTATGAAGAAATGACAACAAAACTCAATCAATCAATCAATCAAAACATGTCAGATTATCAGAAATAACATTTTCAATGTGCAAGGATGAGAATCTTTCGCGGATCCGTAAAAATTGAAAGTTCTGGGTATCATTTTTTCAATGAATACAAATCTATGAAGAAAATGTCTGGGGGATGAAGGTGATCAGTAAAAATTTCAAATCTTCCAGATCAGTTCTACACTTTAACTGCCGATTAAAGTATTGCCTGTTAATGTACCAGCTGTTTTGATTGTCTATGAAACACGTTAGTTTAAAAAAAAATGGAAAATTTGCCGCTCAAAACTATCAATATCGTAGGTACATTTTATGCCATAGAAACCAAGAAAATTTTATCCGCATAACTTTCAAAGTCTGTGTGAAGGCTTTACACCCAAAATTATGCCTATTTCCCATTGGTCGATCTTTTTTGCTTGGACCAATCAGCATTGCCCACAATGGGCACATGGCTGAGTCAGCAGTTTCGAAGGTTTCAAGATGGCGACATGCAGCTCTTTTCAAATTTATCCGAATTACCCTTTCATTTCTACGGGAAAATATCAACAAAACGGCCTTAAAAAATATTCTTGCAGCTTGATTTGTATTCTCTATAGCATAATAATGATTTAGTTGCTCTCAAATTTTATAACAATATAATTTAAAGAAAAGAGAGGCAGGTTGACTAATGCTATCTCACCCACATCAAGAAGTATGAAACATTTACATGATATTAAGTTATTTTTTGTAATTATCTTTCAATCTGCCATTTGCATGCCTGGATTTGAATACTTTTTAGGGGAAGCATGCCTCTGGCCTCCTAGTAGAGGGGGCATACGGCCCCTTTTCTTGGATTTCTTTGGAGGCCGTTCCCATCCCTGAATGTGGACCTGCCTACTAATAAAGAAAAATTTGTGAATGTGTTAATGCTATGAAAATTCAATGATGTTAAATCCAGCTGAACAGTTGCCACTCTATTCTTCAATCATAATTCAAAGACAATAAATAATTGGTTCCTAACTTCACCCAAGTAACTACATGCTTCTGCCCAGGGGGTATTACCGTATTTGCCAATCTTGGCTGACGAAATTACATGTCCGACAAAACAGGGTGGAATGTGCGAATATTGGGAGCTTCGGTACTGTAACACCTTCAAAATTTGGACAATGATTAGCAATTTCACATCTCAAAATAATGGCGGGGTGTAGCACCGCCAGGATTTACGGTTGTGTCTAGATTCTTGTGAAACACTATACAGTAGTATAGGCAGTAAAACATTACTAATTTCTTCTTTAGTTGTGATTTGAAGGAAATTACCGAGGTGACATAAGTAAAGAGGCGATAGTAATCAAATTTGACAGTAGTGGCTCTAAAGAGGATTGTCAAACTTACCTTTGCAATATTGACGACCAGATGGTACTGACAAACAGCATGTACACATACAAGTATGAAAACGAAGCCGTCCTTCGTCAAGATATGGGTGTGATAATGCATCGTTAACAGAAATACGTTTGGTTGGATCAAATACGAGCATGCGACATAGAAGATGAACAGCTTCATGGGTTGCAAGGCTTGAAAGATTATAAAGGGTGTGCATAGCCTGTGGCTTGATAGATTGAGCCATGATATATTTGTAGGCACCTTGACTTGCTCCAGAAGCCATGATATCATCAGGATGGGGTGTGCCAAGGAGATCAAGGACCTTATTTAACTACAAATGTAACATATTCAATGAAAAATACATTACTTTCTGTTTTGTTTGGATTTGTAGATGATAAACCACAATTACTGTAAACAATCACTATCATGATAAGAAATAGTTTTTCAATTAGAAACAGTTGGTCACAGCAGATGACAATCGAGACAGATAGTCAGATATATATTGTCTACTGAATGACGCTATCCGTATAATATAGATGATGGCTTTCACAACAAGGAGAATTAGATGCAATTCCTAGCTAACTAAAGGTTGTACGCCTATACAAGTACGTATGTCATGAATGTGTTGATATAAGACCATATGCTTGTACTGAAGTTATATCTTTGAGTTAGTGGATCTTGGTCAACAAAAAGACAATACAATCAAATACGTGTCTTCCTTGGATAGCAATCTTCAATACATGATACCATACAGTGTATCATTTATTTCTCTCACTTACCTGTTGGATTGGACTATGTGCTTGAAATAGAATCTTGCGACCAAGCAGCTCTGCTAAAATGCAGCCAACCGACCAGATATCAACTGTGAATTAACAAAAAATTAAAGGTCTACAATTATAAGTTATTTATCATTGGCAGATCTATAATTTGATATCAAATTAACAGATACAGTCAAACTCGGTTAATATCAAAGTTACCTAACTAATTTATTCATTATCTATACAATTTTAACAACATAACCTTGCTTAAAGTGTATATCCCGGATGCGATTTGACAAACAGATAGAAGTTGTGACCACCTGCGCGCGCATGTGCCGTAACATATCCAAAGCGGTCAATTTGCTCTAATTGTGCGGCCAAAGCCTAACACGTAAGTTATCTTTACAAAATGGCGATCAGAAGCAGACATACAGTTAAACGAAGGAAACCTATGACTTATATTTAGATTACACTTTATATTTCTTAATGAAAATTGAATACTTGATTACACTTCACAATAAAAAACTTACGATTAAATGGATTCAGAAAAACTTCTATTATCAAGTCAAATAGTCGACGGCATAACTCTTAATTTCTGAATGTCATGGCCTATTATTTGATTATTCTATGATTCTAGACACACTGTAGTCGACAATCTATATCGCTAAAAGGTAAGCACATAATAAACTATGACTTATCTAAGTTTGAAACTGTTGACAGTATTTGATAATGCTTCAACAAAGAGCAGCTCGATATTGATTTTGCAAAAACACGACAGTCGAGTTCAACAAAGTCTAGAAAACCTTCGATAGGCCTACGTTGGCAATAAAAACTGTCTGGTTCTTCTAAAAGCGCACACTAATTAATCTCAAACTGGTTGCACATTTAAAATAATTCGTAAACTACTATGATTCTAAGTTTGACTATCATTGCTTGACTCTTTGATACCAAAGTTATTTAGTTTGCAAAATATGAATTATACTATACTCATTCCGCTTTGTTGACAAAGTCTCAAAGCCATCTTTTTCTTTTTGAATTATAAGGTCTCTCAAATCAAAGCAAGATATGCCGATGACTACATATCACTCAACATGTATCACATGTATAGACATGTATCGACGTAAATTGATAAAATTTCATGAAAAAGCTCTATCAAATTTATTATGTTTAGATATATAACCGTCCAGGTTGACAAAGGTTTTTTTGGGGGAGGGGGGTCAAAATGCTGGTCTTTCACTTAAACTTGTAGGTCTATCCAAATAAATTGAGACATATAATATATAAATGTATTGAGACTATTAAATATTATTAAATAATTATTAAATAAATTGAGACATGCAGATGACTAGATATCACTAGATACTACTCTTAGACATGTATCGAAGTAAATTCAAAATATTTCTCGAAAAAGGATCCAGTTTATATTTAGATATAGCCGCTTGAGTTGACAAAGGGGACATTTGGGGTTTTTCAAAAAGCTGGGCTTACACCTTCTCCAACTTCTAGGTCCCTCAAAGTGAAACAAGGGGTGCTGATGATTAAGTATCATTAGAGATTACTCTTTGACAAATTATATTGAAGTAGGTTCAAAACATTTCTTGACAAAATATCAAGTTTATATTCAGATTGAGCCATTTAAGTTATCAAAGGGGGCATTTGTGTCTTTTCAAAAAGCCGGATTTAAACTTTTTCCAATTTCTAGGTCCCTCATATTAAAATAAGGGATGCCGATGACTAGATATCAATAGAGATTTCTCTTAGACCAGTATTCAAAACATTTCTTGAAAAAATATCTAGTTCATATCTAATAATAAATAAACACAAAAATCAGACATTCATATCATATCTATAGATTAAATTGCATGATGATCGCTCAAGGCGAAACTATTAGTAGCAAATATGAATGTCTCATGTTTGCATTTATTTATTATTAAACAGCTCTGCTTTTATGGCATCAAACAATATTAAAACAGCAATGACTACACAATCACTTTTATGTTATTATTAGTGTATATTTAGATACATCAATTTGAGGCTATATATTTTATACCTTAAATTAATATTTTTTCATGAAATTTGTGCTTTTTATTTAGTTAATTAATTAATGGAATTCCTAATTTATCGGCCTCTTTTTATATTATTACATGATTGTTTAATTACAAATGTTAAACTTGGATGACGTAGCTACATGAATAGGTATTCTGAATTATGCCTAAGTTTGATTATGGTGTCGTTATTTGAATGTAATAGATGATAGCATGTCATATCTTTAACTTATAACGTAATGTTACTTCGGGATTGTTTTGAGAGCACTATATTCAATCATAACGTAACCCTATTTTTAGAATGCTGAGCAATTAGATAATTTAGGTATTTTGCCTATATAGGTAACCTAGTTTAAAGAGCACATGACACAACAAATTTTTAACACAGATTCAAGTAGCTGAAGCTAAATGATGAAGAATGGTGACAATGATTTCTTAGTTGAAACTGCTTGAAATAAATATAATTTATTAAGAAATACATGAAATACAAGGGAATTTAGTTGTTGGATTTATCCCTCAAAAATGTGGCAGTCATCCTCAGCAGCATGCAGTTGGACTGTGCATCCGCTGTTTTACGTACACATCACCTCAATTTGTGACAGTTGTTTGTCAGGTGTTTGGGTGTTCTACGACGACGGAATTATTAATTTGAAATAGTTAATTTTAATACTGTAGCAAAGATATTCATGTGTTTAGTGTTATGTTGTTTCAATGTTCTAACAATTTCAGTTGTTCCTCAATGTTCTAATAGTTGAACAAATATACAAACTGTAACACAAATTAAACTCCACAGACGCTGGGTGTCGTTTACAAGTAATATCTGGTGATATCTAGTCATCGGCATCCCTCGTTTTAATTAAAGGGACCTAGAAGTTGGAGAAAGTGAAAATGCGGCTTTTGAAAACCCCAAATGCCCCCCTTGTCAACTTAAATGGCTCAATCTAAATATAAACTAGATATTTTGTCAAGAAATGTTTTGAATTTACTTCGATACGTGTCAAGGAGTAATCTCTGATGATATCTAATCATTGGCACCCCTTGTTTTAATTTGACGGACCTAAAAGCTGGAGAAAGTGTGAACCCAGCTTTTTGACAAACCCAAATGCCCCCTTTGTCAACTTAAGTGGCTATATTTACATATAAACTCGATCAATTTTCTAGAATTATTTTGAATTTACTTGAATACATGTCTAGGAGTAATCTCTAATGATATCTTATCATCGGCATCCCTTGTTTTATGTTGAGAAACCTACCTAGAAGTGGGAGAAAATGTAAACCTAGCTTTTTGAATAAACCCAAATGCCCCCTTTGTCAACTTAAGTGGCGGTATCTAAATATAAACTTGGTCGATTTTCAAGAAATATTTTGAATTGATTTTGATACATGTCTAAGATTACTACCTAATGATATCTAGTCATCTGCATGTCTCAATTTATTTGGAGAGACCTACAAGTTGAAGTAAGTGAAAGACCTACATTTTGACACCCCCTCCCCCAAAAAAACCTTTGGCAACTTGGATGGTTATATATCCAAACATATTAAACTTGATACTTTTTCATGAAATTTTATCAATTTACGTCGATACATGTCTATACATGTGATACATGTTGAGTGATATGTAGTCATCGGCATTACCTTGCTTTGATTTGAGAGACCTTATAATTCAAAAAGTAAAAATGGCTTTGAGACTTTGTCAACAAAGCGGAAAGAGTATGGTATACTTCGTATTTTGCAAAGTAAATAATTTTGGTATAAAAGAGTCAAGCAATTATCGTCAAACTTAGAATCATGGTAGTTTATTATTTATTTTAAATGTGCAACCAGTTTTGGATAAATTAGTGCGCGCTTTTAAAAGAACCAGACAGTTTTCATTGCCAACTTATAGAAGGTTTCTAGAATTTGTTTAACTCGACTGTCGTGTTTTTGCAGAATAAATATCGAGCTGCTGTTCGTTGAAGCATTATCAAATACCGTCAACAGTTTTAAACTTAGATAAGTCATAGTTTATTATGTGCTTACCTATTTAGCGATATAGATTCTCGACTACAGCGTGTCTAGAACCATAGAATAATCAAATAATAGGCCATGACATTCAGGAATTAAGATTTATGCCGTCGACTATTTGACTTGATAATAAAAGTTTTTCTGAATCCATTTAATCGTAAATTTTTTATTGTGAAGTGTAATCAAGTATTCAATTTTCATTAAGAAATATAAAGTGTAATCTAAATATAAGTCATAGGTTTCCTTCGTTTTACGTCTGCTTCTGATCGCCATTTTGTAAAGATAACTTACGTGTTAGGCTTTGGCCGCACAATTAGAGCAAATTGACCGCTTTGGATATGTTACGGCACATGCGCGCGCAGGTGGTCACAACTTCTATCTGTTTGTCAAATCGCATCCCGGATATTGGGAGATTGCTTCTTTAGATAGAGAAAAATTTTCTACTCGTACATGATCTTCTTGTGTTTTTACTTTGCGCGATCATTTCTCCTTCAAAAATGCATTCAAAGTGACGATTTTGAGTTGATTTTGTGTCTCACTCTTTTTCCTCGAACAGGAACCCGTTTATTTTCAACCAGAGAGTTTACATCGGAAAAAAACATTAAACTTTTTACTTATTTGTCTCTAATTAAAAAACCGCTAAACCAAATGACAATCTGCTTTCGGAATGAAATTTTCAACGTTCAGTTGAAGATTTAGAGCTATATTTGATCAATATTCAAGATCCAGGTAAAGAGATATAAGCCTCTAAAGTCAAAAGTTTTTAGTTTTGAATTTTTCTCACTCAAGTGCTCACACGATTAACACCTCTTTGCGACTTCGGCTTAGCATATTGGCATAGTTGATGCGTATTAAAAATAGTCACACACCTTCAATAACCAGCAGCGATAACCGGCTTAGACGAAGTCGTAAAGAGGTGCTAATTGCGTGAGCACTCGGGTGAGAAAAATCCAAAACTAAAAACTTTTGACTTTAGAGGCTTATATCTCTTTACCTGGATCTTGAATATTGATCAAATATAGCTCTAAATCTTCAGCTGAACGTTGAAAATTTCAATTCGAAAGCAGATTGTCAATTGGTTTAGCGGTTTTTTATTTAGAGACAAATAAGTAAAAAGTTTAGTGTTTTTTCCGGTGTAAACCCTCTTGAGACACAAAATCGTAACTTTGATTGCATGTTTGAGGGGTAATGCTTGCGCAAAGTAAAAATACAAGAAGAACATGTACTGATAATTTTTTTTTCTCTATCTAAAGAAGCAATCTCCCAATATCTGGGATATACACTTGAATATCTCCTTGGAGGAATGGAAGGGATAATAATCAGAAAAATTAAAACAGCTAACATCCTCTAAAGGCCAGTTTACACAAGCACATTTCCTGTGATACATTCCCTCAAGTGTAAACTGACCTTAAATCTTTCAGACTGCTGAAAATAGGGCCTAACAAAACCCAGCAACCTGGAAAATAGGTTTCCAGAAGGCTGGCCAAAATTCAGAAGAAATTTCATTTTGTTTCATTTTTCTCCTCAAGTTAGAGAAACAACAGTATTATAAGGAACGTTTTAATTGAGAAGTTTACAAAAGGTTTTTGAATTAAAACAGTCAGGTTTCCGGGAGGAGAAAACCTTCCGACCAATCGAAATTGGTTTGACATAAAACTCAGAAGTTTGTAATGTTCTTAAACAAGTTTAGTAGGATGAGGGAACGACAAAGCCCAGGCACCTGGAAACGTGGTGCCCCGAAACTGTAGGAGAACTTAAGCAAATTACGAAGAATTTGAAATTTCAGAAAACAAATTTCAAAATTAATTAGCAGCAACATGAAAATGATCAGAGAAATTTCATTCTCTTTATTGTAATGCCTCATTTTGATTATATAGCTTGTGAAAGCTTTTGTGTTTACATTTTTGAGGCAAAGAAGTAAAATAAAAGTTTTTATTCACGCAACCTTTTGCCCTAAACTTGGAGACAACAAAGCGGTAATTTTGGGGTAATTTTTATGAGTAAATAATTACTTTCATAAAAAAGTAATTGCAAAGTAATTGTTAGTATTTTCGGTAACGGTAACGTGTTACTTAATCTCAATTGCTCAGAAATTACTAATTACTTCCCTTGCTTTGTTTATTAGACATTACTGTTTTGTCATCTGAATTGTTTGTATTTATTATTTTCACACGCAGGTGTGATTTTTGTTTCATGGAGTATGACCCTGGGGAATTGAAGTGCTAGTTATTAATTTTGCAAACAATAGATAAATACGCAACCAACGCCATAAATAATTATGTAGAGATCCAAATTCACATAATGCATACTTTAAGTTTTAAGCATGTTGGGGTTTGTGAAACCTAATTGTTTATTAAATTTTATGGCAATAAATAATATGTTTGGACAATTACGTAGTTTTGTTATGTTTCTATTTGACATTTTCGTTTTCAAGAGTAATCAGTAATTAGTAATTCTAATTAATTACTTTATCACAAAAGTAACGGTAACAGTAATCACTCAGCACTTGGCAGAAGTAACTGTAACGCAGGGCTTTTTCTAGGATTTTTTTGGTCCGGAAAACGGATTCAGAAAGTGAATCTTCAATTGAATTTTGAAACTCAATCTTGAAATATAATTTTTTTACTAAATTTTTTGTTTATTTTCATTTACATGTTGATGCAATTTCAGGTTTTGAATTGAAATATAGTTGAACATCACAGTTTTTGAAACATATTGATTACCATTTATACTTGAAGCCGCACAGAGTCAGTAATAATATGAATGTAATTCATATATGAATGTAATTCATATATTAATGTAATTCATATTTAAAATAGAAACATGAAAAATCCCAGTCAATCGGGCTAGCCCGACTCATAAAAACACCCCTTTTAGTATGTGATTTGCGCAAATAGTGTGTAAATAATCCATAAAAAGGACAGGGAACAAAAATATTTTTGCCCCATTTTGCTCCAAACTATTCTCCCCTTTAAAACTCAATCTTTGACAAAAAACGGACTTAGGAAAAAATCCAGGAATAATTCCTGTAACAGTAATTAATTACTCAAGTCTGGGTAATCTACAGCCCTGCTCGTCGGAAACACACATTCTTAATCTATTCTGAGGATTGGCCGCAATTATGACTATGGAAAGCCAAGTTTATCATTTAAATGTTTGCTTTGATCCTGCTTTCCTTCATTTGCTTCTTGCTTATATAATTCAAATCGTTTTGTGGAACCCTGCATAGGATTTCTATAGACATTTGGATCCTCATTTTGAGGTTTCTGTTGGGTAGCAGGTATGAATTTTGGTATTTGAGGTATAAAACAATAGGGTTTGTCTTCCATCAGTCTGCAATTGTTAGAAGTTTCAGATTACTTGAAGTCCTACTAAGATAAATAATGATGATGACAGAAACAGGAAGTACAGGCTTATCATAAAATATTTAGGTCTATAAATCATAAATTCATAATCCTACCTCCAAATGAATGATATGTTGCACCAGCCAACAATTCTGGTGGGCGATAATATTGCGTCACAACCTAAATATCAGGGATAGTAGAATATATTAATCTAGGAAACAAACATGTTGTGAATTGATCAGAGATTGATCTACTGACAAGAGAACACACTGTGGAAAAAGAGCAAGGTCTGCAATTCAAAATATCGTAACTTTTTCTTGCGAAAAAGAAATTGTCCACTTTCCAGAACAGATGTGCCTATATTTTTGGGACATCTTGTTGGCCTGACTGAAATTCATCGCAGTCTAATAAAACCTTTTTAAACTCTACAACTCACGTTCAATTTTAGATGGCCAATAAGGTGTGCCAAAGATATGGGCATATCTGTTTTGGAAAGTGGACAATTTCTTTTTCGCGAGAGAAAAGTTACACTTTTTTTTTTGAAGTCTAGACTTTGCTATTTCTCCATTGTTGTTATACAGTTATACAATAGTTCTTGTTCCATAGTGGTCTCTCTTGTCATTTCGACATGAGTTCCGACTTGCGAAGAAGCGCTATTTCTGAAATATGGTACTTTCAACATTAAATGCTCAGCTTATAAGAGTCGAAATTGAGAAATTTATTGTTGCCATTCCTATATATTTTGCATGGGCTACTCGATAAACTACTCAATATATGGTTCAATGGAAGGAATGTAAGTGTCTAACTTACCTCTTGTGTCATCTCTCTGCTTTTGTCAAATTCTTCACAACGTGCAAGTCCAAAATCACAGATCTATAGAAATAATGAGTAACAGAACATTAATCAAATGTTAGGATCAAAGAGTTTTAACTAAGAGCTTTCCAATCAAAGTTCACTTTGTGCAGGGGCGCCGGAGCTAAAAGGTGGCGGCGGGGGTAGATTTCCAAAAAGGGCACTTTTCAAGTTGCCGGAAAATGTGTTCGATACAGCATGTCGAGACAGCTGCTTGAAGACATTGTTGAGCGTAGCCAAGATTTTAAACGACGCATTAAACTGAATGTTCTCTCAGCTGTTGCTGATCCCAATGGCATCGTATTATATAGCATTAACAGTTTATGAAGTTCTGGTAGACATTCCTTACTGCTTAATCTATCGTTCAAAATATCTCCCACAGTATAAACTTTTGTAAACCTCTTTATTGCAATTGCACATTCTTTGTTATACAGTTTAATATGAGTTGGAAGTTCTCCAAGTTCATTTGATAATTGTTCAAGATTGATTATTCCTTTCAAGTTAACCAGATTTCTAACCAGAAATTATAAAAGGGCACTTGCTGCCACCGTGCTGCCCTGGCGCCACTGCGGTCATGCCTCCTTACTAGCAGTATCCGAAAATGATGTGACACTGTTCGAGATAGAAGATTTCGGTTTAAGAGATCTAATGTTTATTAGTCAAATTTCTTCGAAGACAGGTATAAATGCTTTATTTAAAAAAAAACAATCAAATCTCATAAAGAAATGTATGTTTTATCAAACTCTTTTACCAGTTAACATGCAACTGAAATGAAGGGCATCCTACTAATGTTTTCAAGCTACAGAGTAATCAAAATCACTATTTTATTAGACAGCAGAATACCAAACAGTTGAGCATAATAGTCTAGTTTATAATTGGACTTTATGTTGACCAATTTCGTTGAGAAGTGAATGAAACAATAAAAAAAACATCATACAAACTAATATTTTATCCCTAATTTGTATGAATTCAACCAAACATTTGTCTCAAAACAGACAAATAAAACCTCGGCATCCTAAAAGCACTCCTTGACTTGTGCTTTACTGATTTATACAGCGCAATTTTGTCAGGTCGCGCCAGAAAATTAGCACTGCGCATGAAAAGCACGATGTTTGAAGACTGCCTGAATGACTTTCTTTCGAGTCCTACAGATGGCCTATATAAAATTTAGAAACTTCCAATACCATATACAATATTAATGAATCCCAACATCACTTTCTAAATTTGCAGATATAGACTCTTATGACCTGCTTTTCACTGTCACTCCACGCAGTCGGTTTGCTGTGCCGCTAGTACATACATCTTGCCATTGTCAAACTTTTGTATATGATGCATCATTGTAGGTTATATAGCTTAGGAACACCAGGCACTTAACGTTTATATAATCAAAAGTTAAGCCTACATATCTAAACAAAATCTATGGGCAGTCTTAAGTTATTCCCCATTTAATTCACATTTCGATGATAATTTTATCAAGAACAAATAATTTATCCACTCAATATTCAAATGTCAAAATAATGAAAATATATTTGGCAACAAAAAAAGTAAGTCATTTACTAGTAAATTTAATGGATGCCAGTCATGCCATGCAAATAAGTTTCACATTATTTCCAGAAAAGGAGCTTGATACTTCAAAGATCTGATATCAAAATGTAAGCAAAAGAAGCAATTAATATGTCAATTAGAAATCTATTGAAAGTGATTTATAACTAAGAAACAGTTAAGCAACTGTATAAAAATAATAATAAAAACAAACCTTGAATCTAATACTGAAATAATAAATTGTCTTTACTCAATCAATGGTTCAACTGTACAAGATTATTAGGCCTATCATTGCATAGAGTATGAAACTAGAAGTTGCATTAGGTACCAAAATGTGTAGGCTCTCAATCCTTTGGTCAGGGTAGCAGAGATAAAAACATTGGATTACAGAATATTGTTAAAATTATTATTTACATTACTAAATAATACAATTGTGTACTGTAAATGAATCGTAAATGCAGGTTCTACCAATTAGATAAAACACTTTTGCCTTCTGTTTCAGAGAAATAAATGAAGAACTTATTATTTACATAATCAATTTTGTAAGTTTCAACATTGTTGTCATGCCCTGCAGATTATTGCAAATATAGGCCTGAAAAATTGTTTCTCGCTCCGTTAAAAAACTTTGCGAAATGCATTTGAGGCTCAAATTCACAATCAGAATGTACAAGGAAACATGGAATATGGATATACTTCTATATATATTAATTATAGCTATTGCAATGATGTACTTACCTTCAAGAGACAGTTACTATTTACCAACAGATTCCCTGGTTTAATATCACGATGCATAACACCAGCAGAATGTAAATACTTCAGTCCTAGAAATATAAATAATATGTAGTTGTGTGAAAATACATGGCATACAGTATTCTGAACAACTAGAATATATATCATGCAGCACAGTGAAATGTATAATGATGGCATTGAAATTCTTCAGAATAACTCAAAGATTAGTTAAGTACAAAATTGATTTAAAGTTTTGAATGAGAATCATGAAAGCTTATATGATAGCTACGCTACACTGTAGCCTACTCAAAAATTACTGAATAGCTCCATCTCATCTTTAAAATAAGCGCCATATTGAATTTCCAAAAACCTTAACAAGTTCTAGAGAATATTTAGCATTTTAACTTTCCCGACCTGGACAGTGTATGAGAAAAGTTGATATCTAGGATCCCGGAAGTTTGAGCTAAATTGACCAAAAGCCAGAAGCTTGTAATTTTGTAAAACGAATTTAGTAAGAATTCTATAGAAACATTCTGACTTCAAAAAAAACTATTCTGGTTCCAAAGCTAGATCTAAATATTTGACAAGTATTTTTGTCCCAGTTGATATCTTTAGCGTAAAATATGTATCCATTCTTTCGGTACATTGTCGGGCATCCCAGAAGGTAAAACCTTGTATTGGACCTTGGACATGGGTTTGATGAAGGGGTGATTAGCTCAGTTGGCAGAGCAACCGAACTTCAGATCGTATCATATCTGATCGACTGTGGTTCAAATCCCCCTCAGGTCAACTCAGCCTTGACTTTATCTGAAACATCAAATGAGTACCATCTAAGGATGGCGGGTGGAATGGTTCAGAAGGAATTGCATTGTGAGTAGCTGCGGGGCAACATTGCGCATTGACAATCAAGGCCTATCTGCCATGAAATCTGTTGAAATTGATCTGCAGTTTCGCGGCTGAGATCTAAGGAGCGTTTAACATCATTGCTCTTAGCGAAAAGAGCCATTCCTCTAGAAATAAATGAGTGGTACGGGTGCCTTCGGTAGGGCGACACCGTCCACATTACTTATTTTTTACATGGGTTTAGTAGTGCATACTGTACATTCATTGAAAAATTAACAAGATTAAATAATTAAATTATCAATCAGTAAATTGTTCATATATAAAAAAAATAATTGATACCTCTGAGCATCTGGTAAAGAAAGACCTTGATGTGATCAGCTGATAATGGCTGTGGTGAGACGATGATCTTATGTAAATCAGACTGCATTAGTTCAGTGATGACATATCTACCAGCGTAATGTTAAAGAATTCAAAAGAAAAAAAGAAATGGCACATTTGTATTGGGTCCATTAGGCGAAATGGTTATCTGGTTTCTAATCCGCAAAATTATACATCTTTTGTCATAAGTCACAGCAGTTATGGAATTCATCAACAAAACCTGTTACTCAATCATTTGTCTTTGTCTATATTACTATAATAGTGTATACATCTATAAATACGTATTGCTTAGGTATGTGAATGTGTGTATGTGTCTAGTTTTTCTTATCTCTGTTTTCTCAGTCAGACTTCAAACAAGATACTGGAGTTATAATAGGCCATCATCATTAGAATCATTGTTTATCCGTTGTGTGTGGCTAGGACAGGTTATAATTTTATTTAGCTTTTCAATTCATATAATCAAAGAAATACTGTGAAATTACAGCTCTGACGTTCAACATCAAATTTCCT
This sequence comes from Haliclystus octoradiatus, assembly GCA_916610825.1. Lineage (NCBI taxonomy): Eukaryota > Metazoa > Cnidaria > Staurozoa > Stauromedusae > Haliclystidae > Haliclystus > Haliclystus octoradiatus. The sequence continues at coordinate 10,381,680 of OU744450.1, forward strand.
GGAGGCCAAAGCTAAGGCAAGCAGTCGCGAAGCGGCAGAAACAGCCAGCCCAGATCCGCGGCGGTTATGAGGAAATGGGCTTTCCACTAGAGAGTTTTGCCTACTGCCCTGCATGTTTGACACCAACTGTTGACAGTAAAATACTTTTTGGGGTTCGAAGAGCTTCCTGATGGATGGGAAAAGATCTGCGCTGTTTCTTTCTTTCTTTGCTTTTGTTTAATTCAACATTAGTTTTATTCTTGACAACCCTGCTTAAAGCCTCCCTGAAAAGACAATTCTACGGGGTGGTGGGGCTGATAAGATTAGGGAACACTGACATCACCAGCTAGCATTCCTGAGATTGTGTGCTCTGCATTAATAATTACATAAATACATTGTGATCAATTCAATCAAGCCATCAGGTCAAACCAGAACAGTTATTTTACTAAATACTTATCAGGTCACGCCATAACTTTGTGGGCATATATTGCAGTGTGACATTCTTATGATGAAGTTACTTTACTGATTTTTTCGTACGAAAGCATAAATTTAATTGAAAAAATGGCAGTCAAACAAAGTTGTTCTTCGAATAAAGTTGGTTAATCGTGTGAATAGAGAGATATGCTTCGGGACTGGACTATGGATTATGAGAGTATCCGTTTTATAAAACAAATAGAAAACGGTTATCTGTGTTAGCTACTCTGATACAAACAGTTTGGGTGATATGAGACACTAAAAATGGCCAAAATCACTTGCCTGCAATGTGTGATTATTCAAGCCAATTCATGTCTCATTGTAGTCTGCGTTTACAGACCGCGATTCATTCACAAAAGAATAGGGTCTGTGTGTTTTGCACAGTTCTCTGTCCAGCCCCTCTACGAAAACGTAGAGCGGAAGTTTCTGATCGATGCCTGGTAAATCTATTTTTCTTAGATAATAAATTCATCACCTCCGCTCGATCAATTAATTGTCATAGCTACGAAGCCTAAAATAGAACTTATTGCAATCATGTCAACTGAAGTGAACAAAGCAATGTGAGAATCCCGGTGAGAATCATCTTAATCTTGCATAATTATGTGACATCAATCTTATTTTGATACGAGGCCCGGACAGAGAAACCGAGCAATTCACACAGACCCTATTCTTTTGTGAATGAATCGTGGTCTGTAACGCAGGCTGGTCTCATTGTGCACCCAGTGTGTTCGTATCAGAGAATATCAAACCGAGCAGAGCACCAATTTCTATTTGTTAAATATAGCATCAGGCATATTGACCTCTAGTACATGATGATGCAGAGAGACAATTTTTATGACCAATGTGCTTTGACATATAACTATACAATTACATCAATCACATCTATACGTTGTTTAAGTTTAAAGTCAAAAATTTAATTAAATGGTAGCAAATTATCAAAGTGGGAATAAGCCTCCACACTACAACCTGTGTGATATGAAAATAAAAGATACACTGTAGCATCATTTATATTCCAATCTGAAAATTATTTCTTGGTGAAAAATGCTTCAAAGTGGTGTTTTGAAAATTTAAGATGCCAAGTTCTGAATATGATATCTATAGGCATATTATTTTTATACAGTATTATATGATGTATGATGGCTTATTATCTAGGTTGTTCTAGTGTATAACAAACCAATAAGAGGATAGTAAAAGTTAAATCATTTTTAGAAAGTTTATAGTACAAAACAATTCACAATGTCCTTTTAAAAACATTACTGCAAGTTTACAGAAGAATGTATTTAGATTTCAAGGATAAACAATATGAAAATATCTATTTGATTATACAGTATAAGATTACTCAGAAACACGTAAACTGGCATGACATTGATTTTACTATCCATTGCCAATTTGATTAGAGTTTGTTTATAGTTGAGAAGAACTTGATACAGCATAATACAGCATAATAGAACAGCTGATATTAAAACATGTGATTCACATAATTACCATAACCACAACAAACACAAAGATCAATTGATGAGAAACTAAAATAGGCAATTGAATTTTAAAAGAAACAAACCCAAGTTGACAATTAGAGGCACATTTTATATATCTGGAATCAAAACACTAAAAAGGATTTTCATAACTCAAAGATAATTATTTGCTGTTCTAGACTCTAGTCGCTTTAGATTGATCGTCTAGACGAGTTTTTCAAATCAGACGCCACAAAAATATTATTGAAAAGAAGCGAATATTAATAGTCAAATATAAACGGCTCCCGCACATTTTGAAATCAGCTTGATCAGAAGGAAACAGTTTGAGAAAACGTAAGCGACCTTCAGAAAGTACAATCAGATCAAATGGGCTTGGAGTTGGAGGCGTCGTAAAGTTGACAGCAAGCTGGTTTTATCGATTTCCTAAGTTTTCAGACAGATGGCTAAAATCACCTGCTTATTGGTAGTAGATATTATGTGAACGTGGCACGCTGAAAATATGGTTATAATCGTGTGTATACTATATTCAATAAACTCAGTGAATTGACCGGCATCACAAATGTTTAATTGGGGTCGTTCAACGTTCCGGTCACGCACTACTACAATCTACGAACACTTGCGGTCGAAAAATAACCTCCTAGACAAGCTAATTAGCCAAAACAACGCTTAAATAAAAATATAATGTGATGACCAAATGATAAAAAGATACAATTCCTCAAAAGTGTCCAAAGGTTCTGGCTGGAGAATATCACGGGCTTTCAAAACCTGAAGTAAATTAGAATCATTAAGGCGGTTAAAAAATCAATGAGCTACGTGGAGACGGTGCAGACCGAGTTTGTTGAGATACAAAAAAGAGGAAATCCCTATATCATTAACTATCAAATCAAATCAATTTATTTTTACTCACGTTATCATGTTGAAAAGTGCAGAGCATTCTGAGCTCACGATAAACACGTTTGCACGACACAATGTTTTGAAAGACATTTGGCATCTTCTTCAAGGCAATACGATTGCCATTTCGAGGATCAGTCACGGCCCTAAAAACAGAGGAAGAGAACGAAAATCAAATTCTACTTCTACGTGATATTTAAACAACTGAGATTGAGAGTGAACTAAATTTTGGAATAATTATCCTCTTATCTTATCGTAAATTCTACTAGTGTAGAACAAGGAAGAGAATACAAAGGTCATCACAACATAGTTCAACCAACAGTGACACAAAACAAAATAAGAATCTCAACGCAGGTATAGACTGTTGACTTACCAGACAACGCCAAAAGCACCGTATCCAATAGGCTTGTCTCGTTCACCATCAATCGTTTGCTCCTGCTGTAGATTGTAAGGTTTTGTTGTCTTGAATAGCGCGCTCGCTACAGCATTATTTCTGCCTTCAGATGGAGCAGGAGTAAGAAACGACTGGTTTGAAGATGGCAAGACACGGGCTTTGCAAACAGCCATGCCAATTGGCACCGCTGCGACTCAAATTATTTCAAGATTCGTTCTGTTAACATGTCAGTAACTTTTCCAAGTTCTGGCACAGGCGTAGCACCCCACAGCTAGCCAGAAAGTAGGTAGACATTCGAGAATAGTCTCTCAGTCGTATAACCTACTGTCTCAGTTCTCCTCCACGATTAACAAGCGGCGTCCTTCCCTCACACCCGGTACAATGAAAGAACAACCGGTTGTTGTCGGCACGGTCACGTCAAACCACCAATGCCAGTCAACCAAGCAGCTCCTAATTCACATGACCTCTACACAATCATTTTGATCATCTTTCACAAAATTTCCTACATCACCTGTGAGATTAAATATTAGGCATGGCACTAATCTTGAAGTTCATTTGAATCAATGACGTAATTGTAAACAAGCGCGCAAGTAACTAGTACGGTACCCTGGAATTCGCCCCAAAGGGAGTTCGACCCAGAGCCTGGTTCGACCTTTGATCACAATTTGATTTGATTTGATTTGATATATTTCGTCAAAATGAAACTTTGGCAGGCGAATACAGGGAGTCTGAAAACAACTTCATGCTCCACTTAGATACAGCCTTATTACTACAACAACAAACATTTACAAAAAGAAGGTTTACAAATTTGAGAATAAATCTACTATATATAAACTAAATTAATATTGACTTTATTAAATTCTATATATAATTATTATAAGTATTGCAATCACTATTTGTAGACTCTGCAAAAAGGCGACAGGTCAGTGTTATCTAATTTTCTTTTGAAAATTTCTAAAGTTTTTGAATCAACGAGATACTCTGATAATGAATTCCACCACGGAATTGCACGATGACAAAACTGATACTTGGTGGAGTCAAGGAGTGGTATTTTGAATGTTTTTAACTTAAATTTGTGACCACGTAAGGTGTATTTTGAAATGTCATACTTAATCGATTAATCGATAAAGTTTCCATACTCAGATCTACTAAATCATGGGTAATTTTGAATAACATAATTAAATCGGCTTTAGCCCGTCTAGATTCTAATGTTTCTAGCTGAAGGATGTGTAGGCGATGAGCGTAACTCTCGTATCTTATATGATTTAACCGACAAACTCTTCTGGTGTATCTACGCTGGATGTTTTCTACTAAATTAATGTCTTTTGACAACCATGGATTCCACTCGGAGATGCTGATTCCAATAATGGACGGACATAAACTTTATAAGCACGAATAAGTATACTAATTGTGTTGGAATGAAAACATTTAAAAATGAGATGAGAACGTGAATAAGCTTTTGCTGTTATCATGGAGCAGTGTGACGATGGTTTGAGGTCGGGTGTTATTATAATACCTAAGTCTCGTACATTGGAAACACTCTTAATCACATTGTTCGCAATACTGTAATCAGATGCAGCTATCTTTAGATTACCAGTAGAAAATGTGCAACATTTTTCATAAGCTATGCGCAACTGCCAAGTATCAGCCCAACTGTGAAGATTTTGAAGAGTGTTATTTAAACTATCACAATTTCCGTTTTGAGAGCAGTAAAACTTACTGTCATCGGCAAATAGTTGCACCTTGGTTGAATTTTCAAGGCAGCTAGTAATGTCATTAATAAATAAGATGAATAGAAGTGGGCCAAGAACAGATCCTTGGGGAACACCACTGATAACGGTTTTTGGAGATGATATGTGATTCCCAACCGTCATGCTTTGGGTTCGATCTCCCAAAAAGGCTGATATCCAATTTAAAAGTTCGAATTTGATACCGTAAGCTTGCAACTTGGACAATAACTTCGGGTGTGACACTGTGTCGAAGGCTTTGCTAAAGTCTATATACACGCTGTCTATTCTAAATCTTTCGTCGGATGCCATTGTCCATTTACTTAAAGTTTCAATTAGCTGAGTACACGTAGATCTCCTCGACATGAAACCATGTTGTGCAGCGGTTATCAAGTTATTTTGGAGTAAATATGATAAAATTTCAGTCTTTATTATTGATTCCATTATCTTGCACGAAACGCAGGTCAAGGATATCGGGCGGTAATTTTTGACAGACAAGATTTCCCTTTCTTGAAAATAGGAACTACAATAGCGCTTTTCCATACTTTTGGTAAATATCCAGATGACAGTGATGATTCAAACAGCAACGAAAGAGGGTAAGCAAGTTCCTCAGCAAGTGACTTCATAAAGAGAGCTGGGTATCCATTAGGTGTTCTAGACGTCTTATTAGGTAACTTAGATAAATGATTTCGAACATTACTAACCGAAAAAGGAACAAAACTTAGCATGGTATCTTCACCTACTTGACAATTTAAATCAGGTTGAATACCATCATCTTCAGTGAAAACGCTTGTAAAATAATCATTAATAACACCAGCCTTTTGTTGATCATCGATGCAAATGGTTCCATCATCAGTTAGAATTGGTGGTACAGACGGGAGAGAGTGCATCTTGTTATTGACAAATGAATAAAAACTGGAGAGAGAGGCGTCATCTACAATTGCATTTTCTTTAGATATTAAGGACTTTTTTACTGCTATGTTGTATTCTAGTGACAATTTCTTGAAGATAGCTTTATGTGATTCTGAGGCTTTGCTATTCCTATAAGTAATTCTTTTTTTAGCGCCAGAGATCGAATTTCTTTGGATTGATTACATTTCCGTTTTCCTTTGAGGTATTTAGGAACATGAATGGTGATGAGTTCGTCCAGAATTTCACAAATTTTACACCAAAAAAGTTCAACGTTATTTTGGCAGTCTTGATTGAGGGAAAGCCAATCAATTGTATTTAGATGATTTGAAATAGCTGAATAGTCAGCTAAAGTTAAAATTATCTGGAATCACATTGTTTCCAACATCTGGAGCATATACATGAAATTCGATTGCATTGTGGTCGCATGCACTGGTGAAGGGCTCACAAACTTCAATATATGATACTCTATCTGGAGCTGATGCAAGAACAAGGTCTAAGATGCTATTTTGACGTGTTGCCACAGGTACAACTTGTTGTAAATTATTCCTAGTTACAGCGTCGAGAAAAGAACAATGAAGCGAGTTACCAAATGAATAAGGAATATCCCAATTTATAGACGGGAAATTAAAGTCACCAATTAAAAAACAAGATAAATTGAAAGTCTGCAAAAAAGTCAATAAAGGAACATAATTCATTGGTATCAGCTACACAGGATGATGCCGATGGTGGATGGTAAACACAGGCCATTCGATATTTTGCTTCCGATGATAAATGAATGTCAATAATTAAACTTTCCATATTGTCAAATGTAGAAGGGAGATCTATAATACTAAAGCGTAATCCAATTTTGACAAATACGGCAACACCTCCGCCAACAGAATTAAAAACTCTATCTTTTCGAACAAGTGAGTATCCAGTATTAGCGGTTAATAACGAGTCAGGAACTTTGGATGATAGCCATGTCTCCGATACAAAAATGAGATGGTAGGTATTAGTGGTCAAGATAGCCTCTAGATGGCCAAGTTTGTTTAATAATGATCTAGAATTAAAATAATAACTCTTTAATGTGATATTTGAGTTGCAATGATTACAGTAATTGATCTAAACATGACTAATTATGATGATATTGAAATCATAGCAGGGGAGCACCTATATTTCCCTGACAAAGGGTCAAACTCACCCGGAGAGGAGGCTATTTGAAGATAATATTCGAAAAACCGCTTGAAAAGGTACTAAAAATTTTTTGATAGTCCGAACATTTCCCTACAAAGGGGCTGTAGCGCCTCGTCTCACCTTCCCTCTTGTTCCACGACTAAATCAAAGTACTGCCAAAGAGGAAATCGGCAGCTTGTCTGAATCCTCCATCGGTGAACACCCTCAATAAATGGACATGAAACAATTAAGGGCACATTTAATGTGCAAGGCTGGACCAGTCATGTACAAAAACTTGTATCCACTTGTTCAGATACGAGTTCCGATTGTTATTTAGAATTTATTGATATGGTTATTCGAAATTGCTTAACGGACCTTAACGCAGTGTGTAAGTGAGCCTACTCGTGGGTCAAATATACTTGATCTGATTATATCGACCACACTCTGTATTATAAATGATGTCCTTATTTCAGCACAGTTCTTTAACATTTTATTGACTCATCAGTCATAGATGACTGTAATACGCAAGCATACTATGTACCAAATTATTGGAAAGCTGACTATACGAGAGTATCCGATCGTATTTATCTGGTATTGATTGGCATTCTCTATATTGTTAATCGTAATGAAATTGTAGAGTTCTGGCTTCTGGCAATACATGTGTTCTATTTTAGACTATTTTATTTCTACTTTTGTCCCCGTGTCCAAAAGAGGTGGCAGAAAATGTAAATATCCAAAAAACATTAAGAGCTCTTGCTCGTACGAAAAGACTTCTATATCACTCTTCGAAATCATCACCTACCTGAAAAAGAAGTATCCGCAAGTACGCAAAGATTATTACACAGCTATTAAAGAGTTTCGCCAATCTTATGAATTAACACTTGTAAACGCTTCATCTCTCATTCGGTTTTATTCCTTCGTTAACAGTAAATTACAAGCTCGTCCTATAAAGTCACTTCTCTGTTAAAAGAGGACAATACATTCGAGCTACAGAGGACACAGACAAATCCTCATTAATTAACGAATATTTTTCTAGCGTATTTACTAAAGATAATGGAATTATTCCAGATCTTGATATTGTCTACAAGGAATCGAATTCCTTGCTTCTATTTTATTTAGTCCAAGCGATGTTGAAACATACTTCTCAGTTTACCGTCAAAGACCTCAAGAACACCTGATGGCTACCCATCTGGGCTACCCATCATTATTCTTCAAATCAATAGCTTATGAATTAGCATTTCCACTGTCTTATTTGTTTGAACTTTCAATGAAGTTAGGGGTTATCCAACTTGTAATGGGAGACAGCTCTTGTCAACCAAATTTTTAAGAAAAGGTCATGCTTCCAACAAAAGCAATATATCGCCCAATTTCCTTAACTTGCACTGCGCGCGAGACTGCGTGTAAGGCTGTGAAAAAATTGTTACGCAACAATTAATATAATAATATGTTAATAACATTTTATTTATTTATAAAGCGCTTTTTTCAAACTGTTCAAAAGCGCTTTACAAGAAATTTTTCTTTATAAAGGTGAATCAAATGTGCTGTTTAAAATAAAAGTATTCTACAATCTAACACAATCTAATTTTTATTTTATTTTTTTTTTATGTTTTGCAATTTATTTGACCAAACTTTAATTCTATAAAAATGATGATTTAATATTGTAACAACGTCTCGATTGCGTCAATGCAACCATTTTCAAGTTACAACAAATCTTAATTTTGAAGATATTTATATAAGAATTTAACAATGCGTTTTTCATTTCATTTCATTTATTTTGTCAAAATTGACAGGCAAAACAAAGGAGAGTCACATAATATGATCTCTCACTAAAATGTAGCCTAGTTACAACTGATGTTAATAAAAATCGATATAAATTTAAGCATGCAAAATTATTGATCGATTTACATTACGTTGTTAAAAAAAGATAGATTGAAAAATTATTGGAAAACTATAGTTTGTAAAGACAAGAAATAAACTAAGGACTATTACAGCGAACATTCAAATTCGGCTCTATTTTGGAAGTGTATGCAATCTCCTTTATGATATGATTTGATATATTTGTCAATCAAATCTGACAGGCAAATAAAAGGGACTTAGGTAACAGACAGCCTCCACTTACATACAGCCTACTTTTATGATTGGTTGATACTTCTGACTGTAATAACGTAGTTTTTGTGTTGTCTCCAATTGGTGCACCCAGCCGCTGAAGATCCGTAGGATGGAGTTTCATGAAATATTCTATCGTACACCCAGAATTTCCGTTTCCGAATGCATGATTAAATCGCATATTGCACGATTAAAGGAAAGTCCAATGCTGTATCCGAAAGACTTAACATACAATGCAATGTCTCCATGTCTCCAGCTAATGTACCACAGTCCAAATGCCATATGTTTAGTAGGCGTTTCAGGCGGTCTATGACTGCATGGTTGTAAAGTTTAGCTGAAAAGTAAGGGGCCAACATGATCGCTTTGTTGCACTCTTTCAGATGATTGCGAAAAGCAAGCAGCAATATTACATGCCAATTAGCACACAAAAACAATGGAATGACAAGCTCTTTTACCCACAAAATCAAATGCATAGATATTATTAACTACACCATGACACTACCAATGAAAATATTAAAAAGAATGGAGTACTATTGCGTCCAAGCAGAAAGTACTGTTCTAATACACAACTTATTATATTACACAAAATAATAGCAGCCTATTACAGTCTACATTTTATTATCGATTTTAGCACTAGTCTATACATTCCAATTAAATACAATTTTTACTTAGCATATATATATATATAGCAATAATTAAAGGTTGCAACAGAAAATGCACTCTTTTCAATATGGAATCCCGAAATTTTTTTGACTCATGGTTACGTAAGTGACCTTGAGTCTATGCTGTCATGGTGGAAACGTTTTCATTTCATTTCAATTTTGACTAGATCTATTGTTCTTTTGAAATAACGTTCAACATACTGCTTTGCGTGCTAACAAAAGTCGAACAAAAAACGATTGCGCAAGAAACACCATTTTATTGTTAAAAATACAATGGGCATGCTGTATGATTATTCCAAATTTTTAGCCAAATTTTTTTGACAAAAATTTTTTTCCATTGCCTGCCATGATGGCCGAATCGCAGCTTAGCGAGATTACAATTGCATTATTAAATGAAATGTTTTTTAATACTCCTGGATTAGTTTACATCGTGATTATCTCTTCATTGGTAGAACACATGATTGTTTTCTTCTTCTCGTCATTTGAAATAGTTAATGAAAGGTTTTAATCGTTCTGTAACTGTAAACATCACTATTTGAGGTGGAACTTCTAAGATAATTGTTGTTTTGACCATGAGAACTTTTGAACCGACAATTCATCATTTGGTTGGGGGCTTAGGCAAGACAGTATTATATATTTATTGTTTGTACTGTTTTCTGAAGTTATTTATTACATCAAACTGCTAAGCCAGTCGTCATGGTTTTATTTGGTTTATTAAAATGTTTTAATTCTGCTGCGACATCACCTTAAAGAAGAGACAATTTCGCACGTCATTTACAACTCACACCTGTATTATAAGTAGTGAAAATCACATCATTTGTCATATCTTGGTATGGTCTAGTAATGAAGCTTTTGCATTAGGCGCGCGGGGTCTGGAGTTCAATCCCATCGGTCTGCCTAACCTTTTTTTCTTTTTTTCTTTTTTCTTTGATTTATTTGGATATATTTTTCTTTATATTATTATATTATTTGGATATGGTTATAATTTATGTTATTTGATTGAAGTTGATTTTTTTATTTGATCTGATTTTTATATCATTCGATTGGATTGATTTACTTTTTTGAATTTGATTTGATTTGATTTTTCTTTGCATGATGATTTGATTGATTTGATATTCTATTGAATTTGATTTCAATTGGTTTATTTTGATTATTATATTATTCACCATGAGTCCGAGCGTAGCGGAGCTATTTTTTATTCACAAATCAATATGATTACCACAAAATCAAACAATCTTAATATTACATTTTGGAATGTCAACGGATTAGGATCCAAGTTTGATAACCCTGATTTTTTAAATATTTTTCAAAGTAAGATGACATTGTCTGGCTTAAACTTGATAAAATATTCTTTGCATTTGAAAAGGATTCATCTATAGGTTATGTGTACGTTAGCCCACAGTACGTTTCATCGGTGAACGCTTTTCATAAGTCCCATGTTTTCGATATTCTCAAACGTGAACTTATAAACATCCCATGCGATTATGACCTGGTTCTTTGGGGTGACTTTAACGCGCGAATAGGCAACGTCCAAGATTTTATCGAAAACGATTAAGATATTTTTCGATTTACTATCATCATACGAGCTAGACTTTGATATCGTTTCTACAAAATCACGAGACGACACTCGGAATGAATACAGCTATGGGATCTTGTCTATCTTTATTCCTCACATAATCATTTTTGGTAAGTAATCTCCTCATCAGTTTCATTTCCTCTCCATCAGACTTGTTTACTGTAGTTAAATCAGCATAGTACGCGTCTAATACATTTCTAACGAGATAAAATGCAACTTTTCCATGCTCTTAGCGATGGGAAATAACTTGCCTGTCTTAATTTGATTTGTGTAAAACGTTTTCAAATGATCTCCTGTTTCACCTGCTTTTGCGATATTATCAACTGCTACAAGGGTGCTGAGTGTATTGTCAAGGTTTGTAACGCACCAACCAATAATTTTGTAACAATCATGTCTTTCAGCATATTTACATCAGGAGGATTATGTTGCTTTACGAAATCTGCATCCACGTCTTTTACTAATCCAATATTCACTTTCATTCCTTCGTCGTATTCCACAGCAGGTTTCAATGCTGTTCCATCGCTACCATAAGCAGAAGGAAATACCTTAACTATTGCGTTATCAATTAGAGCACTCGCTCCATCTTTTTGATTTACTGATAGCAATTCAAGATTAATTAGACTCAGATACTTATTTATCCCTGAGTTGGATGTTGACTGGGGCTCAAACTTTTTGCATGGTGACATTGAAGAGACCTCCAAGGTTCATTCTAGCTTTGTACATGTCAATGCTGCAACGAAAGCCTCTGCCTTGTCCTTGGAACATTGGGCCACGGACAAGGTTGAATGTTTTTCTCCCTCCTAAGTATTCAATAGTAGAGAAAAATTCAACTAAATCTTTGTCGTGAACGTGCATAGGATTGTAAAACATTTCTACAGTACTTTTCAAGTTTTATAGAAGATGCGATCTTTAGGGATCCTTCCGGAAGAGATTAGGGCGTTCAACTTTATCAATACTGGATCCGCTTGTTCCAATGAAATGTTCTACTGTCTCCAGTTGTCATTGCTCATTCCAGATAAGCGAAACGAATCAATTTCTGTCTCTGCTGCTGGCTCTTGCGGCTCATTATTATCACTGTCCTGTTCAAACTGGGAGTTACTGCTTGAGTCTTGGCCACAGGAGGTTGAGTAGTCAGGATCAGATGAGTTTGTTATAAAAAAGAACAGGATAAACTTAGAGATCAAAAACTCAACTCTCATTTATATGTCTTTATAGGTATTCTTGTAATATCAATTAGCGTATAATTCCATTAAGTCAAGAACTATTGCTTTTATCGAATATAAATATATTAATGTATTGCCATCAAATTTATGATGAGTAAAATGTATTATTACTATGCTTCCGCTTCTTGCTCTTCATCTGAAATATCAACATCGGAGTCATCAGCTCTATGCACTTTCTTTTCTTGAAAATGTCATTTCTTGGAGGTCGCTTTCTGACTTTTGAACTTTCTTGTGCAACTGTTGTAATGTGCTGTGTAGAAAAAACCGAGAGTCTGTTTAAATTACTTTTAAAGATAAAGTTGCATTAACAGTTGAAGATGAATACATTGTGACATGCAAAATGGCGGAATTGGTATATATTAGATAGAATAGAATAGAATAGAATTTTATTTCAACCACATGATAAAAAAAATATTCACAGACTTAAAGGAGCAAAAATGACCGGCAGGCGCTACGCACTTCGGATCACGTGCATATTTATTGTTCATAACACAATGTACATTGTTGACATGAATTTATAACAAATTAGGCCTGCGTAGAACAATAGTTTCAAAGCGAGACGGTTGAATTACGCTAAGCATAAATTCAACTTGTGCTCGCAGCGGTCGCCGGTCAATCTTGCCCCTTTAAGACATTGATTTATGAAATATGATATACAGTGGTTGACGTCATCTCGTAAGCAAAATTTGCTTGTCTATTGAGAGACGCTATAGAGTTTATGAATGACATGGTAAAAAGTTAAAATAAAAATGGTGAATTTAAACTGCAGTAAAATAAATTTCAAAAATTAACTGTAATTAAGAAGTTAACATACTATACAAGTAAAATAATACAAATTAACAACATACGTAACAGTCTTTGTAAGTGCAAACGGAATAGTATGATTTTATAATGTTCTTTCGAATATAGTTGATGAAAGTATTAGACGATGAATATAAATTTTCAGGAAAGGTATAAGTGAAACCATTCCATTTTTTTAGTTACAAAAGGAATTTCAAAAACATTCAACTTTCTGAATTTGGATTCAAAAAAATTAAACATTGATAGTAAAAAAGATGGGACAGAATCATTGGCAATTAACAATCTATGCATAAAAGAAACCACATTTAAATTGTATAAATCTTTGAATTTCAAGTTACCTAAATATTTCATCAGTGGCTTGGCATGGGATAGGTACTTTGCGTTCATTATAATCCTCACACAGTTTTTCTGCAACAACTCTAACCGTGAAACATTTGCATGACCCCAAATCTCAATACAATACTCAAAGTGAGGTTTGCATAAAGATTTGTAAATTATTAATTTATGCTTCAAAGTTAAGAAATTTTTTAGACGAATTAGGGTGAAGATGTTCCAGAGCATGACCATCAAGTGATAAAGATATAGATAAAAGTCTGGCATGTTTGAAAATCATATATTTACATTTGTCTGGGTGTAGAGTCAAATGATTTTCGTAAAACCAACGCGCCACAGATTTCAATTCTTTGTTCATTTCATTTTCAAGGTCTTCCTTGATATTTGAGGACCATTGTAAAGTTGTATCATCAGCAAAAAGGTTACTTGGAATTTTGTTGAATTGGGTAAATCATTTATAAAAATCAAGAATAATAGGGGGCCGAGAATACTACCTTGCGATACTCCACAGCTTATTTCACAAAAACTAGATAAAGCTCCATCAAATAAAACTGCTTGCCTCCAATTAGACAGGTAATTGGTCATCCATTCAAATTCAATCCCATGCAAACCATAATGATTCAACTTCTTTAAAAGAATGTCATGAGAGACTGTATCAAAAGCTTTTTTGATGTCGAGAAATATAGCACATTGATATTTTGAATGTTTTGAAGAAAAAATATTGTTTAAAAAGTTGAGTATTAAGAAATGATTTGTGGAAAAATATTTACGAAAACCAAATTGGTCATTAGTAAGGAAAATGGTGTTGAAATAGGTATACAATTGAAAATAAACAACCTTTTCTAAAAATTTTGAAAAAGTGCACAATAGTGAAATTGGCCTATAATTAGAAAATTCTTTGCTGTTTCCTGATTTGAAAAGAGGTATTACTTTAGCAATTTTGAAAGAATCTGGAAAGTAGCCGGTGAGAAGGGAAATGTTCACAAGAAATGTTAATGGTGGGATTAAAACATCTTCAACGTGTTTCAGCAATGAGCTAGATATTTTGCATCTATACCGGTACTGGACTTTGATTTAAGATTTGACACAGTTTTCTCCACAATTTAGTAACATGTTTGAATGTGAATGAATTACCATCGTTTATTGGGAGAAATTGTGCAAAATTGGAAGATTCTGGAAACTATTCGTAAGGGATTTTCCAACATTGATAAAAAACTGTTGAAATGCTTAGCAATCTCATGTTTTTCATGAATTTCTTTATTTTTCAAATTAAAAAAGTTTGGATATCTATATTTGATTTTGTTCTACCAAGGATTTCATTTGTGGCCTTCCAAATCGACTTGATGTTGTTTTTGTTTTCATCATAGAAAGTATACCAATAAATAGTCTTACTTTTTCTAATTAATTTGTAATACAATTTGTTGTATGAATAATAGAGTGCCTTTAGATTGCTATTTTTTGTTCTGGTCCATTTGTTGTATAAAAACTGCTTTCTCTTGCGAGAGATGAGCAAACAAGGTGTTAACCATGGGTTTAATCTGTGCTTTCTCCTATTAGAAGGCTTATTGATCACAGGACAAGCAGTTTCAACATAAGTGTTGATATTAGACTCAAATTTTTGAAAAGAATTAATTGGTGTGTCAGGTAAATAACAATCACACAGAGAAGTGCACTCCAATCGATTCTAAGTACATTGCATAAAGTATAACAACTAAAATCAACTTACTATGCTGATGCCATTCAAAGACTGTAAGATGGGTATGGATTGTCGTGCAGTTTTGATCCGTTTGGATAATATTAAAACACTTTCCTTAAAACCTTAAAACAATTTAAACACACTTCTTATACGGCCTATATATACTTGTTCGCCTAGTTAACTCTTCTATTATAAGTACATTATAGGCATTATACATATACATTTACAAAAGGGATTTACTCGACCTTTGATACCACCATCTGGTCGAAGCTGCAGAAGAGATTGGCATCTACTACATCGAATTTTCCAAACCCATTGAACCTTCTTACCATAGACTGCTACATTCATTGCTTCACCTCTTTCTATCGGCGAACACGATTTGTCTTTCAGTGCTAATAAATATGACATGTGAATACTGTAGTACAGAAGCAGTGTCTACGTTATGAGGCTCCACAAATTAATGATACGAGAAAACTACCTTCATTCAAATTGCTGATTTCTTCATCTGCAAGCTGAGGCTCTTCAATTCCACTCGAAATTGATTGAGGTTTATTCTTTGATGGGAAAGATATTTGGGTGATAGATATGCTTATTTTTTGACAAAAGTGGCACAAATGTCACTTGGGCAGGATGTACTATCACTAAAATGTATAACAGACATCGGCTATTTCAATTGTATTAAGGTATTATAGAGTAGATCAACCATTTATGTGCCTTACATGTCACCAGCAACTGTTTAACGATCATACGCAAGTAATAATATTCTAACCATTAAAAAATTTATCAACAGGTTAATGCCGTTATAACCAATAACTATAGCACTGAGATCAACAATCTTAAATCGAAACATAACATCATTTTGTAAAACACTCATGTGCTGGACTCATCGACGCAATTCATGCCATTCATAGCCTTTAATTCTCAAGTACCAACGTTGCAATAAATAATGACATTTTCACATTTTCCCATTTCGTTACAGTTCTATGGCCTTCTAGTAACTTAATAACTAGTAACTTGAAAAAGCACTCATGAAAAATAACAAATGATCATCATTAGAAGCTTCCCCGTCCAGTTCCCCGTCCAGCCTCCTCTGGGTTCTCACCTTCTAATGTATCTCGACCTGTGAATATGGTCGGTCCCTCAATTTCTAGTCGTGCGTTGGAGTTTATACCATACAATTTTGTGCCTTCCTTAGTGGCTTCTTTACGTATAAGTTTGATATCAATATGTTCACCTAAGCCAATTTTCTTCGCATGTTCCTTGATAGCCCCGAATGAACTACAGTGAAAAGCTATGGAAATAATATAATGAGTAGGCTTCAATACTTGTGTAAAACAAATTTTAAGATGTATTTAGATTAATTATGTATGATAAGGCCTATTAAATATATCTATCAAGTTTTGGGCCGTTTTGTATGTTGTAACTGTACACACTTGTTTCATTTTATCATGTATGAGCCCTTTGAAGTCTTTGAACTTTGAAGTCACTGAAGGCCATTGGCGAAAAGCAATCAGAAAATGATATCTTGAAGGCTACCTAATAAAGATGATGATGATGATGTGTTGTTGTTGTTGTGTTGTGAATTTGATATCAATATATAAAAAATATATAAAAATATAGGACGTCTGAAAATTACATACATATATATGTCATTATTTATTGAGATGCCTTTAAGGCCTTTGAACCCCATAATGACATAATGCTTTAATGCATGCCAATATATTTAGTTTTAGTGCTATACAGGCCTATACAATTGTAATAAAGTAATTAACTATTATTAGTAGCATGTAGGAACAAAGTATAATCTAATTTAATCTAGTATATACCCAGCAGACACGCTCGGATTATACTCGGATTAATGTTGGTCCAACGTCGTTTCGTTGTATTCGCGTCGAACAACTTTTGCTATAAATTAGCATATCGGATTTAAATTGTTTATGGGATAGAAACCGACGAAAGAAATTGAAGTATCTCTGTAATCGGAGTTAAGATAGAGATTCAATCGGTTTCCAACCAAATATGTCAAATCTCGCCTACCCTTCCTCTCAGGACCCAATTATGTCGCCCGCACTTCTCTCACAGGATATGCCTTTTTCTGTGAACGCTTATCGACCTTGGCTTCAATCAATCAAAAGGCAGTACTCGAGCCTCAATTCGAGGAAGCTTTTCAAAACTTCATTTTTCACTTTTCCCGCTTTCGCGGCATTCCACGTTTTGTGAATTGTATTAACGGCAAGCAACGTACTATCTGTCTTATCTGACTTATCGAAATAGAGAATTTATGATGTCATATATCGTGTATGGTAATATGATGACTATACTTTTCTAGCTGGAAGGAGAAATGTCATTGTAAATAAAGTGTCGACAAAGCATTGGATTTGTGAGGATCCTACCTGGTTTTATTTGAAATATATTACTGTGGTTTTCAACTTTCGTTGATCAGTTCGATGTACTCTCTATAGATCAAATAATTATTAGAGGCTATATAAGTATATAATTAGTAAAAGCGATTTATATTGCTGTACTGTGACATCTGTATATGGGATACTTAATTCATTTGATGGATCGTTGGTTACCGTAAAGAATGAAACAGAGTTAAGCAAAGTTAAGGTATTGTAGATTATCATTTTAACCATTAGCTTTTGATTCAAAATTGCAATCACTGCACGAATCTGTGCACTACTTTAATGGAATCTGAAATGTTTCATTGATTAGTGATAGAATTATATTGTGCCGAACAGAGATGACCACCAATATATATTGTATCATTCAACCATGGAAGCTTTGATGAACCTCTTTTATGTGGCAGGTATGTGCATTTTGTTATGTCTCCAGTCAACTATATATACACTCTAAGGACAAAACGTGTAAATAGAGACCTTCAAGGGTGTAAACGTAAAAATAAAGGGGAGTAAATGCAATTCACACGCTTTCCACTACATTTACATCTCTTTTCTCGAATAGACCTATATATTCTCTTCAACATTGTTGTCGTATGACAATGATTAAAGATATGAATGAGTACAACGCGAGATCCAACATAATCTAATCTTATTAATAAAGAACATCTACTTTTATAGTCTACATCAAAACGAGGTTAATATAAAGAGGTTATATATACAGGAATAACAATTACGTAATACGACAACTTCCCTTTATCTAAATTAAAGCAAATATTGTTATTACTGATGTTGTCTTTTTACCAAATTAATTAATTAATTAATCTATTTTATTTATTAACTATAACCAAAACGATTTGGTTGACGAACAATTCTTGATGAACGCCGTATTGACATATGTGGTGAAGATATGTTTGAATCAGCTGGTTGAACTGCTGATGATGATGTTGTATCGGGTGTGGGGCTAGTCCTACTTGTTTGTTCTAAATTGCAGTCTACAGGGGCATTGCCAATTTGATTGTTCGAAGCTAATACTGTTCTCTCCCCCAATTTTAACCACGCTGTGTTTGATCCTTTTGCAACAACAAATGCAGCTTTCCGAGAGGGTGTGGAATTTGTTGGCTTATACATTACAATGTCTCCGGGTACATGATCGGAAACAAAAGGGACTCTGAGATTTCTCCCCATTAAAATTTGTGCAGGTGATTCTCCGCGAGCATTCGAAGTAGTTCTGTGTACCAGCAAAATCTTGTTTAGAAACATATCGAAAGAAACGCGCATATTGCGATGCCAAGCTTTCATAGCACGCTTCACTGTTTGGACCGACCGCTCTGCAAGGCCGTTAGCGCGAGGGAAATAGGCGGGTGATTCAGATTTGTAGCAACCAGATTTGGCTAGCCATGAAACAATAGCGTCATTGACGAATTCTTGCGCATTATCGGAAACTAAGTGTTTTGCGACACCGAAACGGGCAAAAAGTGATGAAAATATTCGAATAATATTTGGAGTGGATCGGTCTGGACATCGGGAAGCTTCAATCCAGCCGCTACCAGCATCAACAATCATTAAAACATTTCCGATATCTGGAACATGGCCGAAATCCATATGTAATCTTTCCCAAGGGTCAGCTTTTGGCCATTCATGTACTGATTTAGCAGTCTTAGGGCGCAAAGTACAGCACTGTTCACAAGAAGATACATAGCGGTCTATGTCACGAGCCATGCCTGGCCATCAAGCACTCTTTGAGAGAAAGCACTGGGTTGCATTTATACCTTGGTGGGTAGAATGTGCTTTTTCGAGAATTGAACGGCGGAGCGATGCAGGAATAAAAGCAATAGAACCGAAATAGATAACGTCGTTATGTATAGTTAAATTTTGGTTCAAACGCGCAAACGGACGCTCA
This sequence comes from Haliclystus octoradiatus, assembly GCA_916610825.1. Taxonomy (NCBI): domain Eukaryota; kingdom Metazoa; phylum Cnidaria; class Staurozoa; order Stauromedusae; family Haliclystidae; genus Haliclystus; species Haliclystus octoradiatus. Next base: position 10,401,380 of record OU744450.1, read on the forward strand.
GCTTCACTGGGATTGGCCCAATTGCCCGAAATAATACGCCCTTTTAGAGATTGTGCGATGACATCAAGATGAGTAGCATTTTTTAAATCGGAAAAAGCAATAACTGGCTGAAGAAAAGCCTCGTCACAGCTACGTGTGACTTCGACAGCAGCAACAATGTCTTCGCGGGAAAGGGTGGAAGACACTGAAAGGCGAGATAATGCATCAGCATGACAGATTTCAGTTCCGGGCCTGTGTTGAATATTAAAATCAAACGCCATTAACTTTATGGCCCACCGACTGATTCGTGCCGAAGCAGTTTTTGGAATTGGTTGATCAGCACCAAATAATTGGATCAAAGCCTTATGATCCGTGATAAGTGTGAAATGACGACCTAAGAGCAGTTGACGCAGCCTTTCTACGCACCAAACAATACCGAGACCTTCCCTTTCAGTTGCAAAGTATTTTTTTTCAGCTGGAGTAAGGGATTTTGAAATAAAAATAACAGGTTGGCCATCCTGTGTGAGGACACCAGCAATACAATGGTCTGATGCGTCAGTGGTCAATGTCGCTTCTTTTAGCAACGAATATGGTTGAACAATTGGTTTACTTGAAAGTTCAGATTTGAGATTTTCAAACGAACGAGCACAATCATTATTCCATTCAAAAGCGGTTTCTTTTTTGCGTAATAAATTTAGCGGTTTTATTTTGTCTGCAAAGTTTGGTATGAAACGCCCAAAAAAATTCACCAAACCAACAAATGACTCAATTTCTTTTTTATTTTGAGGAGGACGTATGCTGTTAATTTTATTGACAAGGCGATCATCTGGTTGAATACCAGAAGCTGATATGCGATAGCCCAAAAACGAAACTTCAGAAACACGCTGCGTGGATTTTTCCATATTAATAGAAAGCCGCCGTGATTTAAACCGTTCCATTACAGCGTTCAAACGTTTGTTTAAAGATTCTTCAGTAGTGGCATAAATAAGGACATCATCCTGATAAGCAATTGTGCCCTTTAAACCTTGCAGGACATCTTCAATTACATGTTGAAAAATAGCCGAACTGTTGCGCATGCCCATTTGTAAGCGGGTTACGCTATAAAGGCCTTTACTAGTGTTGATAATAGATAATTTTCGCGCGTTATCGTCGAGTTTTACTTGCCAATAGGCGGATTGCAAATCAATTTTCGCGAAGAAACGTGCACCATCCATTTTTGCAAAAATTGTTTCAGAATTCGGTAGAGGGTAATCATCGAACAAGATTTTGCTGTTTACATGGACACTAAAGTCTGCGCACATTCGTAATCCACCCGATTTTTTTTTTATCCAAACAACAGGAGATGCATTTTCTGCCCCGCGCGATTCAATCGGCTCAATAACCCCCATACTCTCTAGCCGAGTTAGCTCTAGGTCTACAGCGGTTTGGAGTGGGAGTGGAACAGGTCTAGCACGGCAAAACATTGGCTCAGCACCCTGCTTTAATTTCATAGAAGCTAAAACACCAGTTATGTAAGGGAGTGGCTTCACATCATCATCATCTGCGGAATTAACCATCTGGTCACTAACATGATCACGACCCAACAGGCCATAATTTCTATTAGACTCTACTACATAAAATATGATAGAAGTATTTACGCTATGTTGAACTACATTTAATTTACAGCTACCGATTACTGATAACTCGTGGTCATCATAACATTTGAGCTTACGATTGCTTGGAGTGAGCGGAGGACAATCCAACTGTTCCCAAACTTTACGTGACAGAACAGAACATGAGGCGCCAGTGTCTTTTAACATTCTCACTTTCACGTTGTTAAGGCCCCGATTACACTATACCGGGTAGCTAACCGAGCGTAGTCATTTCCACCCGTTTAGGCCTCTCAATTACACTACATGCTTTCTATCCGGTACGCTTCGCTTGCTTTTACCGAGTCAAAATGACCCCACATCGTAGGTGATATGAAAAGCGCTCGGGTATGAAATCTGAGCCGAGCAGTGTAGTGTAATCGATAAAATCCGATAGCTCTGTCCACCAGCGCCTCGGTTTCAAACTATTCGGACTATTTGGATCCTATCCTTTCCCTTGTAAAAACGTTTAAATCTTCAAATTTTGGGAACGATATTGGCTGATCAGTAGGGTACCTCTCTTCAAATATGTCCCTGATTTTTATATATTTTGATCTTAAACCATCCCAGTCGACAGCGTCATTTTCACATTTTGAAATGGAAGCCTTTGTTGCAATTAGCAATAACTCGACCTCCTCATCAGTCCAAAAGAAATTTTCAATATCAGACAAAGATCCTTGAGAAGCCGCCATGTTTGGTAAACTGCGATTATGGCGTGGATTTATTACTCACCAGAGCGAATACAGTCTGAGTGTAATCACTCACCTATCCGGTATGATTTTGACTCTGATTGCGCAATACTTATCCGGGAGATTTCTATCCGGTATAGTGTAATTGGGGCCTAATACTAATATCTTCAGTAGATAGACTTGTATTATTGACATCATCACAGCATAAAATAATGGCTACATCGTTGACATCGTCATTGGCGTCACTGTCATGGTCCACTGCTACATGATTTACCATCGCGGTGTCTTTCTTCTTTTTATAACAGCACTGTTCAAGGTGCCCACGTTTGTTGCAATAACCACATCTTTTGTTGAAAGCCGGACAAGCACGCGGAGGGTGTGTCCCATCACAGAATTTGCATTTATGACTGTTTGAAGCTTTGTTGGTTGAGCTTTTAACATAATTAACGACCACTTTTCCTTCATTAGGTAATGTCGTTCGTTGTAGAGATGTCTGCGTCATATCGTAGAGGCGGACACGTTCTCTTAAATCCTCAATAGTAGCCGTTGGCATTAGTCGTATATAATCCAGAAACTCTCTGGTGATTTTGACATCGTTGAAGCAGTTTATAAAAACCAATTTCTTTAACTCTTCTGATGGGTCCAATGTTTCTTTGAACCGTGAAAAGTCGCATCTTTCACTTTGATAATTGATTCTAGTGTAGACATCTTCTACTGACTCATCTGGCAATTGTCGTATTGCTAAAAATGTAGTGCGTTCAGCAATCAAAAAACGCTCTTTTGGCTCTATGTATTTACAAGCGATAGCATAAATGTCAGCAAATGGCATTTGTTCAAGCTTCTTTGGTGTAACCAATCTTGACAATGTGATATATGATGTCTCTCCACACATTTCTATGAACATATCAGTTTGCTCTAAATACCCGTCTTTGGAAAGATCACCATCTTCAAGATGATCGCGACCCCATTTAGCATTAAACGAAGCAAACCAAGCGTTTGCTTTCTCGACATCATCTAAGACTAAAATTCTTTTTCGGTCCATCGCAATGTCAGCGAAGATTCTTTGTACTTTATAACTCGCAGCGCCAATTTGTCGTATGACAATGATTAAAGATATTCATGAGTCAATGAGTACAACGCGAGATCCAACATAATCTAATCTTATTAATAAAGAACATCTACTTTTATAGTCTACATCAAAACGAGGTTAATATAAAGAGGTTATATATACAGGAATAACAATTACGTAATACGACAATTGTTAGGATTTATTTACACTAATAATGATCTTGTGATAAAATCTTATGTTTAATGTCTTATGTTTTCTTTGTAGATTTGCGTACTATATGTGTACTGAACATCGCTGAATCGCCTTAAAACTTCAAGACATAATGTGTGTATTTATAGTTCATAGCCTATCATGATTGATATTAAAGTTGTGCTGTATTCTCTTATTTATTTGTCCTTCTTCATTTTTCTTTTCAGTAATGAATGAAGATCAGACTTTATTATCGGAGCAATCTTCTATATATTATTGTTTATAAAGGTTACCTGAATCTGGCATACAAACGCCGCTGCTATATTTACCTGAAAAGTGCCGAAAAAGACATGAACGATGAACAATAGTTTGATTATGATAAAGTATTTGATGCTATCGGTGTTTACATGGTGTTTCTTATGTAAAACGATGTGGATTTTAACTTGAGTATCTATACACTTTCATATATATACTATTATTACTATATGCATGTTAGTTGTAATATTTTTGCGAATGTACACTTATTAAACTGTTTTTATTTGCTTTGAAATTGAACACCGTGTACTGTTGCATTTATTCTGTATAAATTGTGACCGTGACCGTAAATCTGGGCTACAGTCGTTGCGCCGAAAGTCCGATACGCCGAAAGGTCGTTGCGCCGAAAGTCTGTTGCGCCGAATGACGTTTTCGGCGCAACGGACTTTCGGCGCAACGACATTTCGGCTATCGGACTTTCGGCGCAACGACATTTCGGCTATCAGACTTTCGGCGCAACGACCATTCAGTGCAACGCTTTTCGGCGCAACGGACTTTCGGCGTATCAGCTTTTCGCGCAACAACCTTTCAGTGCAACGACCATTCGGCGCAACGGACTTTCGGCGCAATGGCCATCAAAGGAAATCGACATTCAGCATCTTCTACAATGTGAGACGTGATTTAATCACGCTTCTGTACAGTGAGATGTGATTTTATCACGTTTCAGTATAGAGTGAGCTATCATTCATAAATTCGTCATCTTTACTTAAGGTATTAAGCCAGTTGTAAGAATGAAATGAAGTTCGAAATTTTATTTGTGTTGATGTTCTGCCAGACTTCATTACTGTTTTTGAAATCACTAAAAAGCTATTCCAGAAAACTACTGCACTGAGCAATTGTGAGCTAAATTTTGATACCAAAAATACAAACTTTCGAGTGTGGGGGTGCTTGACATATTTGCATAATTTTTCGGTACCCTAGCTGTTATGTTCGTAGGAAAGACTGATAATAGAAATAGAACATGTACTCCAGTCGAGTATAAACTTGAGTCCCGTTAGTAACAATCGCTAATACCCTTCACTTTTATAACACTTTATAATCAAACTTGATAATGTATCGCACAAGAATTGTAAATAAACGCTAAATTCTTAGGGTTTAGACATGAAAATTTGGCTCGTATAGCGTCTGGAAACAAAATAATTGTGTTTCCAATATCTGCCATGTTTACATGGTGCAAAAGCCATTCAGATATAATTTTGGAGAAAGCCTTATTCACGGCCGTGATAATCTCCGTGACGAAGGGGCTCTCGGTGCAGTGTTATTCGGCGCAACGACCATTCGGCGCAACGGACTTTCAGCGTATCGGCCTTTCGGCGCAACGGCCTGCACTCGTACATCTGGGCTAATATGAAACTGCGTTATAAGGGCTGGATTGGAGCTGGATTCGCATCGGCGTACGACGTTTGTTTGGTGTTGGTAATGTCGGTCGGTCCACCTTTCAAATCCGCACTATATTCCAACCATAAACCAATGATTGGTCCAACCTAAATCCGATGCCGATCGACGCTGCTCCAATGTTGGTTTGCCTATTATTAGCATGTGGGAAAAAGGTATCATCTAATATAATCTACTATAATTTACTAATAATATTTTAAATGTTTAAATAAATTGTTAAAATATTTTAAATGGGGCCCGAAATAGCCTAAATAGGCCTAAATAAGCTATTAATACAGAAAAATGATACAGCATTGCCAACCAGTAGGACCCACAAGACGCACATGTCAAATAGTCAAATGTAATACATGTGTTGAAATATAAGGATTGCATTTATAAGAGGAAAGGAGAACTTACCATATGTCAAACTTCAGGAATGAAAGATTTATATTTGATGAAACTTTGACTCTGAACCTCTGCGTTTCTATGTAGTTTGCACCCCTTCTCCCAAGTGCATAAAATAAACATGAGCAATTAATAATGACACATGTATCTGTTTATAGTAGACTGTAGATATTGACAAGTTGATCGCTAGAAATATATTGACCGAATCCAGAAGCTTGATATGATTATAAAAAACATAACTTTTCAGATTTTTAGAAGACTTTATTCAGACTTTTCAAGAACACTGGCAATAACAACAATTTAAATATCTCAATTTTAAATGCAGTCTATAGACCATCAGTAATACAGTATATTGATTAAACAGTAATTACTTACACAAGAATGCGCTGTGAATAACCAATATGAAACAACATTGTGTTCGATGGTAATGATGGATAAAAGACGCACAAAAAATCATCACGGCCATCACCATCAAAATCACCAAAGGAAAGTGCAAATGTTGTACTTGTTGAGCTAAAGCAAATAGGAAAACAAGTTGATCCAGGTGAAACAAAATCTAAATAATTTCCTTGTGAAAAAATGGATATAAGATGACGGTTTCTGTTCGTTTTTTGAACACAATCTAAATCTGCATCGCCATCACCATCAACGTCAGTAACAAATAGCTGTTCACTTGCAAAAGGACAAGTTACAGTGGCTGGTACGACAGTCATCTTGGCTCTTATAACGCCGCTACCAGGGCTACCTTCAAGTATTGAGAATGATATCTCATCATTACTTTTATGACAAATAAGATCGTCTTGACCATCACCATTGACATCGCCAATTATCACTTTACCTGGACTAGCACAATTTACCGTTCCCGTCAGCTTTACTTGTTTAGGTAGATTTCCACCACGACTGTATTCATGGAAAGTTGACTCATGTAAGTCTTTCTTACCCAAAGCAAAGATGTTCAAATTGGATTTCTTATGGTAGAAATGATGGGCATCTTGTGTAAACGCACGGTTGTAATAGATTGTAGCTTTTGATCTATCATCAGCTAGACAAAGTAAATCATCCGCACCGTTACAATCGAAATCACCAATGTAAATTATTTCGCTTAAAGTCGGATCGCAAGTGAATGAAATTGGAAATGGTTGTTCTGGCAAATAATCTAAATCTTTATAAATTCGATATGTTAATGATCCATCCAACTTTTGACAAACGAGATCATCACGACCATCTCCGTTAATATCTGTTGAATAGAGCTCACCAGCAGTCGAAGCACAGTACATTGGCGTACTAATTAAAACCTCAGCTGTGCTACGAAAGTAACCATTTGAATCTGAAGTCAGAATCGATATCCCATTAATTGGATGTTTCAGTAGTAAACTCGATCTTCCGTTTAGTCCATTAATATTAGTTACAATAAAAGCTTCAGTAGGGACATTTTGAGCGACAACGCCACCTACAAATCCTGATTGTCTAAATGAATCATTACAGTATTCATAATGGTTATCTGCAAACGATAACTCGCATATTCCAACACTCAGGAGAATTAATCGAATAACATTCAACATGTCGATGATAATATCGATGAACTCGAATGGATTGAAGTTTGTATGACTAAACTATAGTATTGCAAGTATAGAAATAAATTATCATGACTAAATGACAGCACACGTATTCTTCAGATGAGGGATTTTAGAACAAAGACACGTAATATAGCGAACAATAACAAACATTTTTCATAATTCACTCTCACATGAACGATTAAATAACGATATCTTTTAAGTTCAATCAAGTACGTTAACGTGCTACTTTATTAACATATTTGATTTAACAACGTGTATTTTAAAATACCCCGCATGCATGTACATTCTAAGTATACAGGGCTCAAATTTGATGTATTTCAAAATTTATTTTCCGAGAGTCAAATATATACTGTATATAATTATAGAGTTAATAAAGTAATTGTGTGGGCAAAACATCAATTTGAGTGCTCATGAATGCTAAAAGCAGAACAATATAAATAGTAGATCAAAGATCACGAGTTTACTACGTTAGTCTGAGTTACGCATAAAGACGCTCTTCAGACGGTTTACGAAGTAAACTCGTGATCTTTGATCTAATAATTACATAGTTCAAATATAATTAATTGTCTTGATATAGTAATATCAAGGTACTTATGTTGTCTTTGCTGTTTCAATAGTGCTCGATGCCATAAATGCAGAGCTGTTTAATAATTAATAAACGATAAAATCAGACATTCATACTTGCTACTAATAGTTTCACACCAAGGCGATCGTCAGGCAATTTAATCTGTCGTTTATAAATTAAATAGTTATATATATATATATCAAGTTGTATACTTGGAATGGTGTACTTATATATTATTTGACTCTCGGAAAATAAATCTTAAAATTTTAAACATTTTTCAAATGACGTCAAATGAAATAATCACGGCTTTATCCCTTTCATTTTATCCAAATGTATGAAGGCAACATACCAGGTCACGGTTACCATGGTAACAAATGATCATTTGTATTATCACTTTTAGTTTGCGAAAAAACAATAAGAGTAAAATTTGCATTTTTATTATTTGCATTCATTTACATTTGATATTACAAAACTTTCAGAAATAATCGAACCGACTGCACAATCGTGGGTGGTTGATTGAGCCTCTATATTTCCACACAAAGAATGGAAATATGTCGGGTACATTCGAATGCATAGAACATTCCATCGAAGCTATGATATTTGTATATCAAACAATCTGATAATAAAGAAGAGTTTCGAGCCATTAAACAAATCATGAAAAAATCATAAACAAAAATACCTATGGGAAAGAAAACTCTATAGATGACCATAGATTGATTATATATCGAATATACCACAGACATTTGATCTTTATGGAAGTAATACACGCCTGATGCTCACCGTACGTATATAGTAAGACACACACTCCCCGATAAGCATACAAAGCACTCACCCTATATACGGGCTCGTGTTTACTTATACTTTTCTTTTGTCTCATGAAGTATACGGTCCGTGTATTATATTTCCATAAAGAGCCTGTGTTATATTTGATAATTTTATATTCAAAGTCTGCATTTGATAGTCTATACGTAATTATACTTTAATTGTACAGATGATGTATAGAGGATGTATATGCCATCTTTTTGAAGAGAAGAGCGTGGACTCTAAGTAAATGAAATGAAGTACATTAAAGGTCGAATTGTTGAGGGGCCTTCTTGTACAAAGTACTACAGCATAGAAAATTAAATTGCATAAAATATAATTTGAATTCAACTCAAATCCCGGACTCAAATCTAAAATCAATATTTAGTCAATACTTAGTGTATATAATCGATCATCCAGACAAGCGTTCGATTCAACGTGCTACAAATTTTTCAGCAAAAACAAAAAGAAGTCTTTGCGCTGCAAAACTCGTACTATAGAGCATACCCAAATCTTCAAATCCATCACCGTTGAAATCACCAGTAAAATAGTTACCACTTGCGACACTTGGAGGCAATCCTGCGTAACATTTAGTTTGTGCTGGATTCGTCAATTGGTTGTACGTACCACCTGATGCTGGTGCAATGAGAAATCGTTGATTAAGTGCAGTGCTAATTGCAGCATTATGCATTGGAGCTGGTAACGACCCCAATTGAGTAAGATCAACTTCAATGCAAAGTAAATCATCATCACCATCATTGTCAACATCCGTTGGAATAATAGTGAATGTTGTAGTAGTACAAACTGCCCCAGATATAGTTTCCGTAGAGAACATTATAGATGAAGGGTTTCCTCTTGATAATGAATATGATATTTCGTCATTTGTCTTTTGACAAATTACATCATCTCTCTTGTCTCCGTTGACATCGCCAATTTTGATAACGCCATTTGGATCTGCTGCGCAAGGGTTAATTGTAAGGAGAACAGTCTTGACTTCTGTGTAATAAGACTGTTCACAGAATTGGTGAAAATGGCGATGCTGATGTTGCTGATGATGATCTAAGCGAAATGAATGTCCAATTCGACGGTGATGCTCTTCTGCCACATTATGATAGTTACAATGATAATTAAAGTATATCTTGAAGTCTACTCTTGTGTGCGACACACACATGAAATCAGTCGCACCATTGCCATCGAAATCACCCAAATGTAAATCATTCTGAGATGGATCCTCTATATTTCCACACAAAGAATGGAAATATGTCGGGTACATTCGAATGCATAGAACATTCCATCGAAGCTATGATATTTGTATATCAAACAATCTGATAATAAAGAAGAGTTTCGAGCCATTAAACAAATCATGAAAAAATCATAAACAAAAATACCTATGGGAAAGAAAACTCTATAGATGACCATAGATTGATTATATATCGAATATACCACAGACATTTGATCTTTATGGAAGTAATACACGCCTGATGCTCACCGTACGTATATAGTAAGACACACACTCCCCGATAAGCATACAAAGCACTCACCCTATATACGGGCTCGTGTTTACTTATACTTTTCTTTTGTCTCATGAAGTATACGGTCCGTGTATTATATTTCCATAAAGAGCCTGTGTTATATTTGATAATTTTATATTCAAAGTCTGCATTTGATAGTCTATACGTAATTATACTTTAATTGTACAGATGATGTATAGAGGATGTATATGCCATCTTTTTGAAGAGAAGAGCGTGGACTCTAAGTAAATGAAATGAAGTACATTAAAGGTCGAATTGTTGAGGGGCCTTCTTGTACAAAGTACTACAGCATAGAAAATTAAATTGCATAAAATATAATTTGAATTCAACTCAAATCCCGGACTCAAATCTAAAATCAATATTTAGTCAATACTTAGTGTATATAATCGATCATCCAGACAAGCGTTCGATTCAACGTGCTACAAATTTTTCAGCAAAAACAAAAAGAAGTCTTTGCGCTGCAAAACTCGTACTATAGAGCATACCCAAATCTTCAAATCCATCACCGTTGAAATCACCAGTAAAATAGTTACCACTTGCGACACTTGGAGGCAATCCTGCGTAACATTTAGTTTGTGCTGGATTCGTCAATTGGTTGTACGTACCACCTGATGCTGGTGCAATGAGAAATCGTTGATTAAGTGCAGTGCTAATTGCAGCATTATGCATTGGAGCTGGTAACGACCCCAATTGAGTAAGATCAACTTCAATGCAAAGTAAATCATCATCACCATCATTGTCAACATCCGTTGGAATAATAGTGAATGTTGTAGTAGTACAAACTGCCCCAGATATAGTTTCCGTAGAGAACATTATAGATGAAGGGTTTCCTCTTGATAATGAATATGATATTTCGTCATTTGTCTTTTGACAAATTACATCATCTCTCTTGTCTCCGTTGACATCGCCAATTTTGATAACGCCATTTGGATCTGCTGCGCAAGGGTTAATTGTAAGGAGAACAGTCTTGACTTCTGTGTAATAAGACTGTTCACAGAATTGGTGAAAATGGCGATGCTGATGTTGCTGATGATGATCTAAGCGAAATGAATGTCCAATTCGACGGTGATGCTCTTCTGCCACATTATGATAGTTACAATGATAATTAAAGTATATCTTGAAGTCTACTCTTGTGTGCGACACACACATGAAATCAGTCGCACCATTGCCATCGAAATCACCCAAATGTAAATCATTCTGAGATGGATCACACAGAAATCCATCAGCAGCTGCTCGTTCAGGTTCAAACCCTTTAGATTGTTGATATCGTCTAAATGTAAACGAACCGTCGTTACGAACACATATTAAATCATCATATCTATCACCATCGACATCTCCAGTGTACATATTACCAGGACCACAGAACAAGCCACCATCAATGCTTATATAATATTCAAAGGCAAATTGACCTCGAATACCAGCAGTACCATATTTCATAGTACCACCGTCGTGCCAAACTAGACTAGTTTTATTACCCTTTGCTTGGATATTCAATGGCCAGGTTTTCGATGCTGAATTCAAGGCATTTTGTATTAAATTGGAAGCATGGCAATAGTAATATTGGTCAACTGATTGACACAATAATACATTTAATGCAACAAAAATAATTTTAATTAATAGATGCTCCATATCTATACAATCGACTTTCATACACGCTCGGTATTTAAGTGATTATATTCTTATGAGTCATACGCGTGGTTTACATTCAACCATTTCATATTTTGATATCGTGCGATGTGTTATACAATACTGCTACATAATCATATATTGAAATTAAACAACAAATTCTCCCCCTTGTGAATCAGTCGTCTTGAACATAATAATACGAACAATATTATTCGATGAGGCAAGTCAACTGTCTGTCTACATCATTGTGTCTTGCAAGATGGATGTTAAGGGTTTAAAACAAGAGATTAAAACAGACATAGCCCATCGGAAAGCATGCAGAATGTAAATTAAATATATACATGATTCAAATCACATAGATGAATGAAATAATTCAAATGTATTTAGTTCGGTTCGCTCGTATAGCCTATGTCTGATAGACTGCGAATCTTTGATAGACCTATGATGTTACATTTCGCAATTTACATTTACGCCTGTCTTAATGGATTAAAAATATCTTCATCACGCAAGCCTGACCATTAAATTTCATTTTACGAAGTCTCATATTTTGCCAACCCAAGGAGATACTATGAAAGGATTCTTTGGAAGAGTTTCACTCATGAGATATATTTAATTCAAGAAGACAGTCGTAACTGTAAATTGCGAATTGTAAGGACTTCTTCGCAATTAGTGAATGCTGCTTATTTCAATATTTGACAACAAAAGTAACAACAGTCTATCAAAGTGCACTGTTTAAAACTTTGAGGTGATAATAAAAAGTTGGCAGGGAGTGGATCAGTGGGATGATTCACACAGTAGGGAATTTATCATTAGGTTAGCTCAGTAAGGAGTCTCGAAAACGTCAACAACATGTACATGTTATACAGTGAAAATTAATATAGATAATTTACAAGTAAAATCTCCCGACTCAACTCCAAATGATATCAAGGTGTCATTTTTAAATGTCCTATTTTTCAAGTTTGTATAATTTTATGGGGTTTCAAATCCCAAGAGAAAGAAATGTCAGAATCTATCTACTTATCTACTTATATTAATAATACTGTCTGTTTATATATCACAATCACTTATATTAATAATACTGTCTGTTTATATATCACAATATTTCTATATTTCTATATTTCGATATTTCTGTGTCTGTCCGCGACTTATGTACGTCTTACTGGCGATATAATACGGATAATCCGTTGTCGGGAAATTATGCAAACATTTGTGTCGAGATAACCGTGTACAGTAACAAATTTGTTGTATGAAAAGTATGGGTCTATGACGTTGTTTTAAAATAATATACTTCATCTGATAATTTATTTGATATCCTTGCATTAAAAAATTCAGAGATTTTGAAAAATTTCATAGGTCGATAATCTAGCGGGCAGCCAAATCGAATTCAAATTGAAATCCCCAGAACAAAAATATTTTGCTTTGAATTTAAAAGCTGCGTGTAAATTGTTTGAGCAAGTGAAACTTGAAAATGAATCAGTTTTATGATAATTAAAACAATACGAAATACTGAATTACATTGAATTACCAGTATAACTAGGTCAAACAAAATATTTTTTTGAAATCAAAGAAACGTAGACCTATTTCATGTAGTGTTGATATCATCAATACATATAGCGCGGCACAAACGCTATGAAAATTAAAGAGACTTTAGGTCTTAATTTAATTTATTAATGAAACAAAATGCCGTTCATTACTTTTATCAAAATCGAGATATAAAACATTTCACTTTTAAAAAGGCTATTTTGATATATAATTTGTGAGAACACTGAGCAAACAATCTGTTTTGAAATGAACAATCTATCGCGGGGCATAAAAACAAATTAACTTGCAAGAATTTTCAAAATGACGTTGGCGTTCGACTAATTCGAAAAATATTCAAAGTTCGAATAGATTATCTGTCTACAGTCTAAAATTACAGAGTTTAGAATCAATCAAGGCATTGCACAAAAGTATTTCTATAATTTATTATTTAATATAAAAACATGAATCATTTGGTTTTGAGCAGGCAGGCTTTTATTTTCAGATTTTGCTTCCATAATTAACGAAGGAATTATAGGCATCGATTAAAATTAAAATTTCATTTTGTTGACTTGCTATACGAATAAGACACAGTATGTTACTACAGTTTTGAGAATAAAAATAGCGGTGTCTTGTTATTATCGTTGATCAACATTTAATAAAGTTAATTTCAGGTATATCAAATTTAACAAAGTTAAATTGAATTGAGCGTATGATTTGTGATAAACAATAATAATTATAATATTTTCAGCGTTCAAAAATTTTGCTTTGAATTTAAAAGCACAAAAACATAATTTAAAAACACTTTTAAATAGTTAATACAGTTTGGATGAGTGTAACAAACCTTGTGTTACAAAAATAAAAAGCGAAAAGGTTGCATGAAATAATCGATCATAGCAAACAATATTTATTAAAATACAACTTACCATTTTCCAAATGAGATCCAAATAAAAACTATACGAGCGGCATAATCTCCGAACAACATTTAAATACATAATAGCGGGTTCTCTGAGTTAATACACCAATCAATAATAAGTTAACAACCATATTTTATCGAAGGAGAATGTACGCCCGATAAGAATAAAATAAAGATTGTCTTTTATTCGAAATAATTCTGACAAAAATGATCATTTCATATCGTGATCAAATGCATGGTAAAGTAGATTCATTTTCTACATAGTAAATTATCCTTTTCGTCAGACATCATAACATGAGCATTTAAATATTACCATCGGCTGTGGTATTATATATCTTTGAAGCTGCACTAAACATTTCAACTCTATAAACCATCGCGTACGTTTCAATAAATTCTGAATAAATATGCATATCACGAATCTGGCAAAATGAGTTGTTTTCGTTTTCCTATCAAAATAATTAATTTATTCATAATCATCTTTCCTTTCATTCGACATCTGTAATGTTATAAATAGCGCGTAGAAATATTGACGACAAGATGTAACATAATATCAATATCGAATTAGTATAGCGATTTATTATAGAATTTTATTTCCTTTTAAAAGAATGTTGATGCTATTATTCTGGAAAATTTGATAACAAGAACCCCTATCAGACCAATTTTTCAGATCTTTTTTTTACTTATAAAATTTTATTTTCAACGAACTCTTAGTATTTTGATAGACTGCCATGAAAATCACAGGCATACTTGCTGAGATTGCAAAGATCAAAAATATAGGCTCATATAGTATCATATCATAATATTTTCAGATTATATATATAATTTGAAATTCAATACACGCGCGTGGGTCGGCCTTGTTCAATAATACGTTGTCGAAGCAGTAGGTTTGTTGATAAGGTCAGTCAAAGCGCTTATGTCATTAAGTAACGCAGTGGCTAATTGGTTAGTGCTCTGGTATAATAATTTCAGGGTCGTCAGTTCAAATCCGCCGTTCGGAAACCTTTTATCAACGATTTTTCTTTTTTTTTAATATGAAGCAGTAAATCATTTTTAATTAACAAAAGATATCGTTTGATCATGTTAATAACAGAAATCAGTGGACCATGTGTCTTGTTTAAGCTAAATTAATTTAATATTGAATCTATCGCATGCAATGCCACGAGTTTCACTGGCCACACTTTGACGGCGGCGTTATTTTGTGAACACCACATTAGTGTTGTATATATTGCAATAAAGATTTATGAATCCGAACCGAACGCGATCCGATCGTATCGGGTCAGATTCGGGTTAATATTTTAGATCTTCGGATCGGATCGGATTTGTAGTGATTTTTTATGGATAGTTTCAGATTTCGAAATTTGACTGAGTATTTGTAATTTATAATAATTAATGTGTTCTGGCCTCCTTTCAGCACATAAAATATTGTTTTTCTATGTAGATATAGCTACGTTAAATTATACATTTCAATCGACTCAATTGATGTGAAATAAATTAAACTTTTATTAAAGGAATGATTAAGATGTATTGATTAATGCTACATCGTTTCAATGCATATTGTCTCTCATGTTCTCCTCCAGAGTTCATACTCCGTATTATACAGCGATAGAAAGCTTAGTCAATTGTTTAATTATAAGTGATCTGAAAGTTTTATCATAGAAGGTCCATTATGGACTACACTCATAGCTAGTATTTCTATATTTCTATATTTCTATATTTCGATATTTCGATATTTCGATATTTCTGTGTCTGTCCGCGACTTATGTACGTCTTACTGGCGATATAATACGGATAATCCGTTGTCGGGAAATTATGCAAACATTTGTGTCGAGATAACCGTGTACAGTAACAAATTTGTTGTATGAAAAGTATGGGTCTATGACGTTGTTTTAAAATAATATACTTCATCTGATAATTTATTTGATATCCTTGCATTAAAAAATTCAGAGATTTTGAAAAATTTCATAGGTCGATAATCTAGCGGGCAGCCAAATCGAATTCAAATTGAAATCCCCAGAACAAAAATATTTTGCTTTGAATTTAAAAGCTGCGTGTAAATTGTTTGAGCAAGTGAAACTTGAAAATGAATCAGTTTTATGATAATTAAAACAATACGAAATACTGAATTACATTGAATTACCAGTATAAATAGGCCAAACAAAATATGTTTTGAAATCAAAGAAACGTAGACTTATTTCATGTAGTGTTGATATCAGCAATACATATAGCGCTGCACAAACGCTATGAAAATTAAAGAGACTTTAGGTCTTTAATTTATAAATGAAACAAAATGCCGTTCATTACTTTTCACAAAATCGAGATACAAAACATTTCACTTTTAAAAAGGCTATTTTGATATATAATTTGTGAGAACACTGAGCAAACAATCTGTTTTGAAATGAATAATCTATCGCGGGGCATAAAAACAAATTAACTTTCAAGAATTTTCAAAATGACGTTGGCGTTCGATCAATTCGAAAAATATTCAAAGTTCGAATAGATTATCTGTCTACAGTATAAAATTATAGAGTTTAGAACTAATCAAGGCATTGCACAAAAGTATTTCTATAATTTATTAGTGAATATAAAAATATGAATCATTTGGTTATGAGCAGGCAGGCTTTTATTTTCAGATTTTGCTTCACAAAAACATAATTTAAAAACATTTTTAAATAGTTAATACAGTTTGGATGAGTGTAACAAACCTTGTGTTACAAAAATAAAAAGCGAAAAGGTTGCATGAAATAATCGATCATAGCAAACAATATTTATTAAAATACAACTTACCATTTTCCAAATGAGATCCAAATAAAAACTATACGAGCGGCATAATCTCCGAACAACATTTAAATACATAATAGCGGGTTCTCTGAGTTAATACACCAATCAATAATAAGTTAACAACCATATTTTATCGAAGGAGAATGTACGCCCGATAAGAATAAAATAAAGATTGTCTTTTATTCGAAATAATTCTGACAAAAATGATCATTTCATATCGTGATCAAATGCATGGTAAAGTAGATTCATTTTCTACATAGTAAATTATCCTTTTCGTCAGACATCATAACATGAGCATTTAAATATTACCATCGGCTGTGGTATTTTATATCTTTGAAGCTGCACTAAACATTTCCACTCTATAAACCATCGCGTCAGTTTCAATAAATTCTGAATAAATGCATATCACGAATCTGGCAAAATGAGTTGTTTTCGTTTTTCTATCAAAATAATTAATTTATTCATAATCATCTTTTCTTTCATTCGACATCTGTAATGTATTATAAATAGCGCGTAGAAATATTGACAACAAGATGTAACATAATATCAATATCGAATTAGTATAGCGATTTATTATAGAATTTTATTTCATTTTAAAAGAATGTTGATGCTATTATTCTGGAAAATTTGATAACAAGAAGCACTATGAGGTCAACTTTTCATATCTTTTGTTTACTTTTAAAATTTTATTTTCAACGAACTCTTAGTATTTTGATAGACTGCCATGAAAATCACAGGCCTGCTTGCTGAGATTGCAAAGATCAAAAATATATAGGCTCATATACTATCATATCATAATATTTTCAGATTATATATAATTTGATTTTCAATACACGCGCGTGGGTCGGCTTTGTTCAATAATACGTTGTCGAAGCAGTAGGTTTGTTGACCACTTCAGTTAAAGCACCGATAACAAAAAGTAAGGTAGTGGCCGATTGGTTAATGCCCTGGTATTTCAATATCAGGGTCGTCAGTTCAAATCCGCCATATTGCAATTTTTATCAACGATTTTTCTGATTTTTTTTAATATGAAGCAGTAAATCATTTTTAATTAACAAAAGATATCGTTTGATCATGTTAATAACAGAAATCAGTGGACCATGTGTCTTGTTGAAGCTAAATTAATTTAATATTGAATCTATCGCATGCCATGCCACGAGTTTCACTGGCCACACTTTGACGGCGTTATTTTGTGAACACCACATTAGTGTTGTATATATTGCAATAAAGATTTATGAATTCGAACCGAACGCGATCTGATCGTATCGGGTCAGATTCGGGTTAATATTTTAGGTCTTCGGATCGGATCGGATTTGAACTTATTTTTTGTGGATAGTTTCAGATTTCGAAATTTGACTGAGTATTTGTAATTTATAATAATTGTGTTCTGGCTTCCTTTCAACACATAAAATAAAGTTTTTCTATGTAGACAAAGCTACGTTAAATTATACATTTCAATCGACTCAATTGATGTGAAATAAATTAAATTTTTATTAAAGGAATGATTAAGATGTATTGATTAATGCTACATCGTTTCAATGCATATTGTGTCTCATGTTCTCCTCCAGAGTTCATACTCCGTATTATACAGCGATAGTCAGCTTAGTCAATTGTTTAATTATAAGTGATCTGAAAGTTTTATCATAGAAGGTCCATTATGGACTACACTCATTGCTAGTTACTATCATATTTCCGGTCAAAGGATATCTCACGCAAAGGTAAACAATACATCTTTAGCAGAAATGTCATTTACGTTTTTTGAAACATCAGAAAAGGAATCTGTAAGTATATAATGTTGCCAGTTTTCTTTTGGAGTTACTGAGAAAATCAATTAAATTAGATCTAACATAATATTTCAGGATTAATAGATAATTTAATTTTTAATTCCTTAAATTGTTGAGATATAGTTTTAATACAGTTTTTATGTATCATTCATCTCCAGAATTTATTCTTTGTTAGTCTAAAAATGTTTCTGTTGATATTGATGATACTTATATTGACAGAATTGAGCTCGAGAACAGTCAGACTAACATTACCCATTCCAAATGAATAGAAATCACCATCACAGTATTTGCGTATTGTTATCTCTCAGCTTGAGCTAGTTTTTCTTTTAATAAACCTAAAAATATAGTACAGTGAAACCTGTTTATGACAGCCAGCTATGAGAGGTAGATAAATTGACCTCTGCAGGCAGGTGACCTCTAAATATATGGTTGATTCTATAGAAAATGCTATTTGAGACATATCAAGAGTGACCAGTATAGACATGTGGCCGCTGTATAGAGGTGACCGTAATAACAGGTTTGACTGTAACAAAATTGAGTTTTTCAGTAAAAAAGTTATAGGCAAGCAATGATTTTTTCACTAATTAATTGACCTGTTGGAGAACCTTAGATAAACAAGGACAAAATACGAACACGTCAAAGATTTTCGAGTTGTGATATATATATATATATATATATTATATACCATGGAATGAACAAGGTAACTCTGCGGAATGTTAGATTTAAAACTACTTCAACTGCACTTAAATGAAGAGATAAAAAGATATATTGCATACGAAGGAGGAGTCAAAATTAGCGGTCAATTTAAGATTAATGGAGAGTTGAAAAGAAGATGGGATGTTTTCCATCTTAAAGGATGACACCTTCATTTTTTATTATTTAATTAAACATATAAAATCATGAAAAGCAAAACAGGTGATGACTAACCAATTTCTTGTTTTGCGATGTCAAGGTCTTGTTGTAATATTTTCTCCATATTTTCTTTGTCAAACTGTTCAGCCATGACACGATCTTTTAAAAACATGATCTGAAATAACAACAAATAATAAATACTTACTTGTTGGAGATATAAATAAGCCTTTGCCTGGAATGGCCTAATATACATTAAACTATGAAAAATGGTTGAATATTATTAAATAAATGGTAATAAAGTACAAACTAGAACACAAGCAACAATAATACCGCTCAATCATATAGTGACATTAAATATAAATTTGGCATAATCTTTAAAAGAAGAAATCTACGAAATATTTTTAACAAGAAGAAAGTTTGTCTATCAAAATTCTACGAGCAATCAAAGGGACTAAGCATGACAGCGCGGGAAAACGATCTGCATTGTCCGAGTGATTGGATGAGCCTATAGCAGTTGTTGGGGGTAACAAGCGAATTTTGCTTTCGGGTTAGTAAGATCATCCTACTCAAGCGATAGAATGATCCTACCTTCTAGGAAGATCATCTTTCCTTGTAAATTGAAATAAAAATATAATGTGTAGATATTTTAGTAGGTAGGGTCATCCCCTCCTTGTAAACAGCGTCTTTTTCCGACTATGATTAAAGGGTCATCTCTCTTGTGATTTATTTATAAGTACCATATCATGTCATAAATTATCGTATTTCCAAGAATCTTTGTCAACCTTGCCTGACCGTGATTTGTGGCTTTGTGTAGCAAACATGAGAGGCGGACCATCTATAGCACCCATACTATAGGCAACGTACCTGTCCAGAAAGTTCTTGTTCTTTTGCAGAAGACGTCGATTCATCTTGGCATTCTCCGTCCACATTATCTCTTTGAGATTCTGATGATTGGTCCTACATTATGAAAAAGAAAACTGGTTTAATTACATCTGAGATTGCGTATCTCTTTCATGGAGCAGTACATCATATAAATGGCATTTATCGTTTCAACACAGAATAAAATGTAGTCCAACAGATTTAGATTTCTGATGATGTTTCGGCGTTCTGTGATTATAAAACAACGGTTACAAAATAGATTAGCTTTTACACATTTTTTTTTTATAAACTTGTAAAAGTTGAGAAATCTTGAAGAAGAAATAAATTCCAAAATTATCAAAATTATTCCTGGTAACATAAAATTATTTTGAAACAATAGCTAACAGCAAATAGGTTTATTAATAAATAACAACGTTTCGGGTTCTCAACTGAGCCCATTTTCAAGTTAAATATAAGGTTAAAAAGTAATCTAATTTACAGTTTTTACATAATAAATAGCTATAATAATAAAAATGCATCTTCTCTAATGAAAACTGAAACCTTGCCCTAATGGACAATCTGATTCTACAAGATCAATAGTATTTTCGTAAATTTCATCCCCAAAGATACATTTTTATTATTATAGCTATTTATTATGTAAAAACTATAAATTAGACTACTTTTTAACATTGTATTTAGCTTGAAAATATTCAGTTAAGAACCCGAAACGTTGTTCTTTATTAATAAATCTGGCGCCAAATTATTGTCTAAGAAGACTCTTATTGAACATAAATTATGTGTCTACATTTGATAACGTAAATAGAAACACAAAGTTAACACTAATCTAAAAACCAAACTACACTTGTAATACACTTGATAAGTTTGAAAACTCTCATATTATAGATGTTGTCATACCAGAAGGCTAATGCCAGGATGTGAAATCTTTTCATGCTGCCTTGAAAGATCCTAGCATGGAACAAACAATTAATTAGACAAATTAAAACCATGTAATATCTACTTATAAAATTCTAAAAATTAATTTTACATTTACTGGAAGTCATCCCCCCCTTAAGCACAAGTGCCTGTTTATTGGGGGAAATTGACAATTTTTAAATTTACATATAACAAACGATTAACATGTGTGCACTGATGTGGAATCGCAGATTACCGCATTCACTGGTAGAGATAGAGTATTTGACTGAAACTGCAAACTGAGTTAACCCCTGCGAAAAGATTCATGAGTTAATGAGCGTGAAATTGCCTAAAAGTAAATGACTGTAATGATTGTCCATGAACATGAACTTTCTGTTTATGAACCGTTCATGATCTTTCAGGCAATTTCACATTCATGAACAAGTTCATGAACCGGTTTATGAAGTGTTCATGCAGTCTTTGTGACTGTTCATTAAAGGTTTACCACATATTTGCTATGTTTGTAATCATATTTACTAGACGAGAAAAAGTTGGGAGACACGAGTGAAGCGCTAAGAAATCACGAGCTCCGTCGAGTTTAGTAAATCTGAATACAAACATTTGCAAGCGTGTGTTAACCCTTTTCTAAAATAAAACTAACGTTGGAATCTCATTCGACAACGAATTTTCAAATTAGAATTTAAAATTCAACTTTAATTCATAAACCAAGCAAAGGGAAATCCACAACAAGATAAATATTGTTGAATAAAGAAAGACATACACAAACATGTCTGTAATATAAATTGTACAACCGTTCTCCAGAAAATTAATGTACTGATTGTTTACTGATTGTACTTATTGTCTTTCGTTCTGTGTTTTTATTTTGCATCCTGCACGATTAAAAACTCATTTACCACGCATTTTAACAATTATAAGCATCTTGAGCTAAATATCGTTTTGTAAGTCGTTGCCATAATTGAGATTTGTTATCAGAAAGTTATAATTTCTGTATTTTATCACAGATCAAACTTTTTGAAGCTAGCAGTGATCCCAGGTTATTGGAGCCATGTTTTACCCTAGGATTTCATGTATGTTCTTTCCACCAATCAGATCGCAGAAAACCATATATAAGATATTTTAGAGGAACTGTTCATGAACCCACAAAATAATGCTCATGAACTGTTCATGAAATCAAAATTTTGTAGAGGGGAAATGCTATCAATTGACATAGAATCAGAACAAAATTATGTTGACATAAATAATAGTTACCTCTCATCACAGATAAGCGCTGCCAGTTCTTAAAATACATATGACATAAAAAATGTTTGAGATGATTTCAAGGCTTACCAATTGCTCAATCATTTCACGATGTAATTCAAGGAAATCTGTTTGCAAATTTGTCAATGTGGTTTCTTGCTTCTCTTGGTCTTGTTTGAATAATTTCAACTAACAATGAAATGATAAACAGAATATCAAAAAACGAACACGACTAAATCTATTGTTAGCATCGAGCTAAAATTTGTTGTGCGTTTATAAGGTCACACTGACTAACCTGCATACGTGAGTTGAATAATTTATTTGCATAATTTAGTTGAATAATTTAGTTACATAATTTAGTTGAATAATTTAGCCGAATCATTTAATTAAATAATGTAACTGAATAATTTAGTTGAATAATTTAGTTGAATAATTTAGTTGAATAATTTAGTTGAATAATTTCGTTGAATAATGTAGTTAAATAACTTAGTTCAATAATTCAATTAAATAATTTCGTTGAATAATTTAGTTGAATAGTTTAGTTGGGAAATTGAAGAATCACAGACCATGAAGCTCATTTGCTCACATTATGTAAATTTTGGGCTCAAAACAAGTGAAACAAACTTGAGAGAAGAAAATTATTCTTGAAAGAATTAAAACTACTCAGTGTAATCAGCATACTCTATAGATGTTGATATTAAGAGATAAAGTGAGCAAATTCTCCAAGTTCATCTTACTTGATTATCTACATCTCCAGTGGTACTAGATATGCCATTATTCAGAGCGCGGTTTTCTTCGACTTGTGATTTGAATTTTTCCTACACAAAAAGCACAACATCTAAAAAAATTAGAAAATAATAACTAGCATCAAAAACATATACAAACACATAACATCTAACATTCTAAGAAATCAAAATTGAACAATCTGTCAATATAAAAATAAACTGTGACAATCAACAAAAGCCTTTAATTTTAGGATTAGATTAGGATCATTTCACATATTACCTACAACTATACACCGCTTCCCTTATAAAAAGACTGCCACAACGTTAGGGATCCTGAGAACTTGGTTCCCGCTTCCCCGGGAAGCTAGAAAAACTGTAATGTTTCCAATTATAGAGATTGTTTTCTTATTTTAAATGATGTTTTTGGATTTTGTACTTTCTATGATTTGAAATTCATGTCATCGTGCCTCAAAGTAAGTTTTAATTCGACCCTATCATCCCACAAGTTTTTCAATTTGACAATGTGGATGCTGGAAGACATGAACCTTTCTGACACCCTAGCCGCAGCATGCCGAAAGGTATAATCTGATTTTTGATGTATAGCTTGGTTTGCTTATTACAATCAAAGGTGATGAAAAGGCTGCACGCTTAAGGTATAATTTATGATTACATCATAATCTTTGAAAATACATTTTTTTAACTAGAACAAGCAACACTACTATGAATACTAAATAATTAATAATAGCATGTTACTTAATGAAAAACATTTAATATATGTTTCATAACTGATATCATTCACTGAGTACCCAAATACATAGCTTACTAAGTTTACTGCTGCAAGCGGCATATCAGTGATAATAACTTTGGAAACTAGCTTCTTGCCTGACTGAAGCTATTTTATTTCCATGACCACACAACTTTAGGATTGCTTTAGAATTGTTACAAAGCCCAGGACAACATACCGGCAATTATAATTTTGTTTATATTAAGTAATGCAATATCATGTCTGAGTTATACACAACTATTATAATAAATATTAACACATGTATAGTAGAAGATCAAGAATTAGAATACTACGCATACTTTGATGTTAGCACCACAGCCATAACTACATGCTTCTGAAGGGAAGGGTTTTTGTCAATTTTGCTGAATGAAATGGGCATTTTGCCTCAAAGTAGGCAGGGCATTTGAATATATTTGGGAGCTTCAGTACTGTAATACAGTCAA
The DNA here is from genome assembly GCA_916610825.1 of Haliclystus octoradiatus. NCBI lineage: Eukaryota > Metazoa > Cnidaria > Staurozoa > Stauromedusae > Haliclystidae > Haliclystus > Haliclystus octoradiatus. Next base: position 10,425,956 of record OU744450.1, read on the forward strand.
AAATTTATTATATTGCAAATTTTTGTCAATAAAATTACCCGAGATATGAATTGGAAATTTCTATTGGGGGCTTCACACTCCCTCTTGATTTACGGTTATGGTCAGCACTATCGCAGTCTACAAAACACAAATAACACATACATTTGTCTCACCTTTTCATTTTTTAATGCGGATTGTAACGTATCATATTTCTCTTTGTATGCTATACATTCCTTTTGAAGGCGTTGTAATTGCTTTTCATAATTCTGACACATCATACATGACTGATGGAATGAGTTTGACTGTAAATAGAGCAGGAAATTACATTTGAAAGTTATACCAATTAATGGGAAACGAACCATACTTTGAGGACTGAATTAACTGGGAATGACATTCACATGTATAACACAGTGTGACTAAAGTGAGGTATGTTATGGATTGTAGGTGTTTCCCTTAATTTGCTATTTTACAAGCTTGCTGCCTAGACATCTTAGACAATTTCTAAAATCTCCCACCCTTCTCCTGTGGAAGTTGGTAAGTCTTGGTTAGTAAGTCTCTGTAGGAATTCCACTGACTAAATAGTGTGACTGGAGCTGCTTGGTGGTGGTGTCACACCTGGCTTTGGTCCGCTAGCCTTGGGTATAAGGTTTACTTTTTAAATTAAAAAAAAAAGATTAACAAGTTTTCTGATACGAATAGAGCGGATCAGAAAGGAGGGTAATGAGACTATCCTATATGAGAATTCCATAACTTTGCAAAATTATGAAATAAAAGAAATACAAAGCGTTGTGCCGCTGTTTAAGTACTCATCATCAGTCTAATAAAACCTTTCTAAAATCTACAAGTAACAACCAATTTCAGTCATATATGTCCAACAAGGTGTTCCAAAGATATAGGCATATCTGTTCTGGGAAGTGAACAATTTCTTTTTCGCAAGAAAACAGATACGATTTTTTGAAATCTAGACTTTGCTAATTTTCCACAGTGGGTTCTCTTGTCATTTTGACATGAGCTCCGACTTTCGAAGGAGCACTATTTATGAAATATGGTACTTTCAACATTATATAACTCAGCTTAGAAGAGTTCAAATCGAAAAATTATTGTCGCCATTCCTATTTAGTTTGCATGGGCTACTCGATTCTGGAAAACAATTATTGGTGTCATATGCACTTTAAAGGTAACTAAGATATTTTTAGTCAAAAAGATCATTTTGAGGATTTGAGATTGACATCTGACTAACCTCAGCCATTGTGCTCCATCCAGTCTCATTTAAATGTAAATTAGCCTCGATCTGTTGTTCTTTTGATAGAGGACTGTCAATAGTAGAAGTCTCACTTAAAATACTAGATGAAATATCTCCCTGAGATCTTGACTTTGCTGGAGTGATAACCCCGAGATCTAAAACAAAACATAATAATTAAATGCAAACAAGCTGTAGGCTACGTGCCTGGATTGTCAGAGTAAATCTGAGAAATCGCCTTTTTAAGTTTCTATGAATACGATCAGGGAAATTGTCATCAGTTAGAACATGCAGTGGCTATATAACAATTTTTTGATTCCATAATATGACGTCGTAAGACGCTCATGCGTTTGGAAATTGTAGGATAAACATTTTTCAAATATTCCCATTTGAGGCTCCAAGCTGAAGAAAAATAGGAAACTACAATGTATAATTAAAAAAATAATACCAAGAAAAGCTGCCTCTATTTAAAAATGACTAACATTGTGAAGTTTTCATTTAATCCAATGACATTTTAATAAGTAGAAACATTGAATTGAAATTGAATTTTAAATCATTAATTGTAATTCCAAACGACCTTCTGCAAAAACTCGATTCTGAAAAATGTTCTGTTATAGAGAAGGGTTACCACACATTTGTATTCTTATTTACTACACAAGGATTGCTGGAAGACACAAGGGGAGTATTGAAAGCTCGAGCCTCTCACGGCAAGTGTGTGGTGACCTTTTATTTTTTGCAAATGATAGACTGATACAATGTAGAATTCAACACAATGATGTAATTATACATTCGTAAACAAAGCTCACATATCCTATCCAACATGATGTTGGAGATTAGACGTGACGCTTATCATTTACATTTACACGTCAAGAATACATCTAGAATATTCTATCTTATCTAGAACGCTGACACTCAATAACTCATTGTGCTATTGACGTAACACCTTCTTTGTCGTAATGCTATCTATTGTTTTTTAGTCGAAACCGATTAGGGTACTATTCGATGATCTGCATTCTGATTGGTTGCTCCATCGTTCACTCTTTTCTCATAGTGGACGCTGGCAAGTTCCCTCGCAAATTTCAAAAAGTAAACAAGTGATTCGCAAATGTTTTTGAATCAAATTTCATACGAATTGCGAGAGTAAATTATAATTTCCGTCCCCGAGAAAACAAAACAAGTAACAAAATATGAGATGAAGTTGTTCTATGGTAAGCTATGCATGTACAATTTTAATCTTATTTAACAATATTCTCGCCACTTCTCGCTACTTTATTGTAGATACAAATTAGTCCGCTAGTCAGCTGAAGTTTATAAACAACAAACTTTTATACTACAAATTGCAAACATTTATGTATTTTTAGATACTCAATAGTTACCCTCTCAAGTTTGCTATTTTGTGGGACTGTATTTTGTAGCCAGTATTAATATCCGACTGTTTTGTTTTAAAAATTAAATCTGAATCAAGTCGAATTAAAATTCATCCTCCTTAGTAAATGAACGTCTACTATTGCGTACATCTGGGCAATTACGCTAGTACGTATTAAGATAACGCTCTCGATAGCGTACGAATAATAATTATTTGCGGGGATAACTAATTCCCAACAATGATTTCTTCTGCAATAGTATTGTTATTTAACTAACTTGTCAAAATAAAATAAATCATCTAGGGGCTACTCAGAAAATTCAATAATGAAAAATAGATGGAATATTAGATGAATATAAATTAGGCAATGGCAGATATTGTTACCCGTAAAATCTTGTATATCACTAGCTGATGACGTTGATAAAATGTTGGAGCTGGATGCTGATTTACGAATATTAGATTTCTTCATGCTATCATCATTTTGATCTTCCTCTGTTCCCTGTTTTTGTTCAATGTTAACAGGTGAAGATACCATTGGGAGATTTTCTTTCTCAGTTTCACTATCAGAACTTGCAGATGATGATGATAAAATAATTGATTGATTACTTGATGCGGATGGTGACTGAAATAAACATAGGGAATTATAATCAAACAATGCATCTGAAGTACAGTAGGCTGAATCTCAAAGGAAATCTCTTGGTATCAGTTCAAAAACTGTTTATGAGGAATTGTTAAAATACCTATAATTCATTAAACTTTCAAATAAATTTAATCTTACCCAAGTTGTGAGTAAAACAGAAAACATCATGCATAAAAAACAAGGCATATTGTTTGATATAATAAGACACATATTTCCTTTTCAAATTTCAAATTTAAGTTCAGAAATTTCAAAACGAATTTCAGAAACTTCCTACTCAATAACAGACATTTTCAAGTCAATTTCAAAAATTTACAAAGGAATTTCAGACTGATGTATATATCTTTCAATGATGAAGTTAATGAGAACTATGTTCAAATGTAGATAGAAGGATGAGCATATTGAAATTAGCGAAGGACGGAGATTGGCAAGGCATGCATAATACAGCCAAGAAGACATCCAATGCCTTGCTCTTCTTCAATCTCCGTCATCCTTCGGCCTTCACAAATTTTACTATGTTCCTTCTATCTACAATCGAGCATAGTTATCATTAACTTCATGATTGACAGATACACACATGAAGTTGGCAGTTGCCTGAAGAGTAATTATTTGTCTGAAATTCATTTGAAATTTCTGAAATTTACTTGAAATTGTCTGTTATTGAGTAGGAAATTTCTGGAATTCATTTGGAATTTTCTGAACTTAAATCGGAAATTTCTAAAATTTAATTGTAGTTGAATGAAATTTTACTGAGGATAAACACTATCTTTAAATCCCGCTGCAAGCTCTCCTGTTAAATGGCACAGTCTTCTTGTAGACAACCAATCTGCCTTAGTGCTGAATTGAGCACATGTAACATCATGTCTCTGTCAGTTCCTTCTTCCTAGGACCCTAGATTAACCTAGTTATCGGTGCGGCTCAGGGCGATACTGTTCTTTCTTTGCTTAAACGCACCGCTGAATGGTTTATGAAAGTCAATGAGGGTTGATGCTTATTGAATGGCTTGTTTGATCAGTGACTGCATGCATGTCTATGATCTGTTATGCCAAAGCCATTCATCTAAACAAATGATATCAAGTTTGTATATGAACACAATTGTAATGTTGTTGCTATTGTATTTGTTGACGTGGTTGATTTATGTGCTGCTGATATTTTACGCTGTTCATTGTTTATTTTCCCCCTCCCTATCCATGCCTTTGACAAACGTAAATGTAGCTAGGAATTCCACTGACTTAGCAGTGTGACTGGAGCTTGGTTGGTGGTGTCAGGTCTGCTATTGCTCAACTAGCTATTGTATTTTGCTTCCAACCTCCTACCAACCAAGCACCTAGCTCAAATTATTGTGATGTTAAGGATCCGAGATAAAGGGTTTAATTGGAAATTTCTGGAACTGCATTGGAGGCCTCTGGAATTGATCTGGAAATTTCTGAACTTGATTTGAAAATTTCTGAAATTCATTTGGAAAAAGTGTAGCTAACCAGGGAACATAAGAAAACGTTAATTAATTGTAGCCTACTAACCATAATTGGAGATACGCGATTGAGAAGTGGTGATAGATTGCCAACAGATAATTTTGGTAGTTTCTTGGTTGATGGTGGAGTTTCTAATTTGATTAATTTTTGCCGATCTTTTTTCTTTTGTCGTAAATTATGTGAAAATTTCTCTAGTTGATTTGGTAATAATAATTCTCTCATACAGTCTAACTCCATCATAAATAATGTCTGTTGTTCTAAAAATTCATCATTTGCCATACGCCATGTCTGTTTTAATTCACGATGTGACATTCGTTCTTGCTCAAGTAATCTACAAACTAAAACAAAGATAAGTCTAAAACAATAAATAAAAACAAACATAGGTCTACTTGATCATGTAATTGACTATCATGTGGGCTAAAACTAAGGGAGAATACTGACTGGGGAACATTGCGCGCAACAAACTCGTGCATCATCAGTTCAAACAAAGCTTTGAGAAAAGTTGCCCTACGTGTGACTGGTTTCGTTTTATTATTCTGTTGGTAGCTATACGACGTCCTTTGGTTTCATTATTTTATCACGTTCTGGACTGAATTTGATCAAGAGTATAAAAAAACGTAAAAGTAAAATATATATGCAGAACCGGTTTTAGTTTGATCAGTTCGATTGATATGCTGAACGAAATGTAAAACCAAACAAGAACCTTATCCCCATTGAACGTGGAAGCTGACTTGCATGAAATAGATAACAAAAATATATAATGTGTAGACTTGAACAAGCTCAGCTTGCAAACATGATTGATACACTTTGTATCCAGGATCATTTGTGATGCAGAATCAATCACGTATTCATGTTAAATATTAGTGAAATGTCGGCTCAGCACTAACTTACAGTGGAATCAATAACAAATTTCAATAATTTTGTTTAACATTTTGATTTTCGTTATAAAGCCAAATCCTTGCGTTTCTTTTTCCTGTGTTTGATTGCAACGATCGGTCCATAAAAACTTGCCAGCTAACAAGGCAACTTCAGTAAATATAACCAAGGATAAATATACCAGAAGCAAACTAATATGAAAATTCAATAAAACTATGCAAATCTGAGTTTTATACATGGAATAAATCATGATAAGTTCATGGCTTTGACATTTCTTCCGGTCTCGTGTTTTTGGTTAATTTGTTCCAAACAATAGAATTAAGGAGAGTCCAACTCTGTTTCAAAAAGAGTATTTGAATTTGGTATGAAGATCCAAGTTGCTCGCGCAAAGTTCCCCGGTCAATATCCTCATTTTAATCACAAAAGTTAAAAAGTCTTATTATCAGAGTGTACTTTTGTTAAAGGGGCAAAATTGACCGACGACCGCTGCGAGATCAATTTGAATTTATGCTTAGCGTAATTCAACCGTCTCGCTTTGAAACTATTGTTATACGCAAGCCTAATTTGTAATAAATTCATGTCAACAATGAACATTGTGTTATAAACAATAAACATGCACATGATCCTAAGTGCGTAGCGCCTGCCGGTCATTTTTGCTCCTTTAAAATAGACATTCCAAATTATCTATACGCCAGTTACCATAAGTGGGATTGTTTGGATAAGGTTACATTTTGGTTTTATGGATGAAGTAAATGAAAAGTTTATCAGTTTTATCATCTGTACCTCTGTTGTGTTCTATTCCCTATTCACCATATTTTATCAGCCAATCACAACAATTATTACCAAAAAGGTGGTAGTGGAAAGAACAATCAGATCGCTAAACTCGCCACAAATGGGAGACGGACTATACAAAGAAAAAATCATCCCAATTGAATTTTTCATGACCAGTTGCACAAGTTCATGAACTGTTCTGAATACTGGCAATTTAACGTCCATGAGCGCTTGAGGAACTGACCGTCACCATTTACAACGGATTATTGTTCAAATTTATTGTTCCCGGTATATTTTAGTAGGTTTTCTCTTAATAATCATTGGTTATATTTATATAACGTCATTGTTTACAACGGATCATCTATCATAAAGTCACTCATTTTTATTCCTGTGAACTTATAAAATAGTTGATAACGTCTTATTTACAAAAATCTTTGGTTTTCATTATCAAATACAAGCAACATAGTAATTTTTCAACAATAAGAAGTATTTTGGATGCGATGGAACGTATAAAATGTCATTTGAACATGCAATATCAAGAATTCTTTAGAATTTGAAAGAAAAACATTTGTGTCAATGTTTGTATATTAACATTGAATCCATAGTCAAATGAATTAGAAGCAACATCATGAACAACAAAACAAATCAAAACCGATCATTCGCCATCATAATAGTAGATACCACAAATATACGTCCAATGATTAAAAGTAAATTGAATACTGATAATCCCGTTTCTACAATATCACAAAGGTTTTCTGCAATCTGATTGATCGAAAGAGCGTGCATGAAACCATAAGGTAAAACATGGCTCCAAAAACCGGGAAAAACCGCTAGCTTCAAAAGTTTGATCTGCGATAAAATGCAGAAATTATAACTTTCCAATAACAATCAAATAGATGTCTCAATTATGGCAACAAAACAATATTTAGCTCAAGATGTTTATATTTATTGAAAAGCGTTGTGAATGAGTTATTTGCTGTGAAGCATGCAAAAAATTAAAACACAGAATGAAAGACAATTATAGGGTTACGCTGTTTCAAGGTAAACCTTAAATTTAGAACAATTAGTACATCAATTTCTAGAGAACTATGTGCAATTTATATTACAGACGTACTTGCATGTGTCATTCTTTATTCAACAATATTTATCTTGTTGTGGGATTTCCTTTGCTTGGTTTATGAATTGAAATTGAATTTTAAATTTTAAATTGTGAATTCGTGAATTGAGAATTTGCCCTCGAATGAGATTCCGACGTTTGTTTTATTTTAGAAAGGGTTACCACACGCTTGGAAATGTTTGTATTCATATTTACTAGACTCGAAAAGGTTGGAAAACACTCAGAAAGCTAAAAATCACTCGCTCGGAGCTCGTGATTTTTTAGCGTTTCACTCGTGTCTCCCAACATTTTCTCGTTAAGTAAATATGAATACAAACATGGCAAGTGTGTGGTAACCCTCTATTAACAGCAAGCATTTTGAAAATATTCCACTTCTATAGTGTTGTTTAACTCAATAAATAACAAATCAGACGAACTACATAAATTGCTATGTTTATAATAAAGCTAATTTTTAGTTTTTTTGATCTCAATTCTTTCCAAGCAGTTGAAAAAATTACAAGAATAACTGTTCATGAGCACTGGCAATTTAAAATTTATGTTCATTTGACGAACTATTCATGAAGACTGCCAATTTAAAATCCATGATCGTTTGACGAACTGTTCATGAACGGTTCATGAATAGTTCACAAAGTTCATGGATAATTCATGAAGTCTATGAACAGTTCATGAATAACTTAGCAGACTTCTTCATATGAAAAGTATGACTAACCATTATGTAATTCTGAACGTAATGCATCAGCGTCTTCTTGTAAGACACCTATTAAATATAAAGTGAGTAAATTATACTCTTGACAAAGATCTATAAAAATGATTTCAGCAAACACATCATTCATACTTCACTGTTACATTAAAACCTGTGAATAGCATGATTTGACACCATTACAGTAAACCTTGTAGAGCAAAGAAAACTCATCTTTGAGTTGCTATGCTCAATTTTAATTGTTCTGAAATGAGCTTTTGCTTCTTCCTGGGTGTACTCTAAGCCATTCATTCATTCTGTCATTAGAACAAGGTTGTAGCAGTTGTCTTCATTTGTCAAAAGGTCAAAGAAACGTAAAATTGGCCACACTTTCATAAAATATTCAAGAGCAGTTCATGAAAATTGAACAATTTCAGATTTATGGACTTCTAACTCATCAACACAAGGGTTATCGGGCCAATACTGGGGTAAATTCTCTTAAAAAAATGAAAGTGGGAGATATACTAGCAATGAGTCACTCATGTTGCTGGATTAATTCAAATAGCAGTGTGTGTTCTTGGAATTCGAAAATCAGTGAAATTGGATATCGATAATGAAAGCCATACAAAAAAGTTATAATAAAAACTTTGAACTGTAAATTTCAGATCCTTCGACCTACCTTTCTGTGTATTTAATACAGCTACGAACATTTCAAGATCTGTTCTTGATGATCGTTCAGTATCTAAGTATCCTTGTAAATCTTTGACCTATCAATACAACACAATGAATTGTAAATACTGTAATTGTATTCTATAATAATTGATCTATCTCTTTGAAAATGCTAAGATCAAAGAATGACGTCACTTCTCGGAACAACAACACAATTGTTGAGTTTTAATACAATGCCTAAACACTGTATTAGAAATATCTAAGAAAAAATTTCATTGGGATATTTGAAAACAGATTATTTCCGCTTAAGAGATACATCTCTAATTAGGAAGGTCCTCATCAGAGACGATAAAATGGAGGATTCCGTGACGAAGGTCAGCACAAATTCAGAAGGAAGTGGAAGAAAAGTTGTATTCTAAGTTTCTTCAATAAGAAGAAAAATCAGTTGCTTTCTTTTCTTGGACAAAGGAGTAAAACTGCGCAGTTTTTATCATATTTGTATGACTATAGCGATAAAATAGAAGGTGGTAAAATGTTTACATGAAGAATCATCCGAAAAAGTTTAGAAGATAAAATTAGAATCCCGGAAGGAGAGTAATTTTACATTGACATATATTTGCTTGGATTCTACTGTGTGCTTTGTTATTGGAGACGAAACAAAAAGGTTAATCAATCAGATGTTTACAAAATACCCAAAATAGCTTGAGCATGACTGCTATTTGAAACTTCAAAACACCTGCAAGATTTTTGTTTCTTCTCTAATCAATAAAAGACACAGTAGTTCAAGCCAAGCAAATATGTCAAGGTACAATAATCAGAAAAAAATTAAGATTTATGCAAAACAGTTTTAAACCCAACCTTTTTAAGTTAGTTGACCCATATTATTTGGACAAAAAGAGCCTTGCACTAAGTTCCGGTGTAAAATTTTTAATATTTCAATCTTTCTGGATTTTTAATATTTCAATCTTTTCATACAAAAATAATGTTCAGATTAATTCTTTCAAAATGGCGTCAAAAGATTTGACTACTATGCTGGTCTTCATTACCTTTTCTTGTAGCTCTTCCACGTTTTCACTTTGGCCATCAGTAGCATTGCTAGTATCAATATTACTCGATTTATTCTACATACAAAACAATATTAAAGGTTATATACAAAACTTTATAGCAAAGTTTCTATTTGTAACAGTTCATAGTAGCCTACAGCTATAGGCAAACATGCTAGAGCATTCTTAGCGAAAATATCCATATGTTGATTTTTGATTTTTGATAGCTGTATTGTGAAAGTTACACCGGGAATAGGAAGGTAGAATGTTGAAAGATCATTTTACCTTTTAAGTTTACCTGTTATCTTTGAAGACTTATATCTCCAAATACATGAATTGTTTAGAATATGGAAATATTGTGCAAAAAAAATTGGTCCATTTGTGTTGTGAGGGCAATTCGAGAACGAAAACTTGCAGAAAATAACAAATGAAATTAAATTTTTAATTACATACCTGCAAACATTTTTTGATATTAACTGGCTAAGAGAAACGCAACTTTGAGGAGATTCAATACAATTTTTTTTTCGAAATTGAAAATGTTCAGTGCAAAAAATGAAATTCAAAAACGATTGGTTGATAGAATAATCTAGCAAAATATTAACCAGAGAAAACATGGTTTGAAAAATGCGGACCTTGGTAGCACGGAATTGGTATATGGTCGCTTGAAGCAATATTTCATTTGATGACGTGATCATTTCTTTGTTTCTCTACGCAAACATTATCCCATTTCTAATTTTCTTTGTGAGTTTTATCAGACCTTCCAAGTCTCACGGTGAGTCTAACGCTTTCACACTGATTCTCACGGTCTCGCGGTTTCTATCACTTTCTCACGGCAAAATCCAATCTTGAGAAAATGTTCTTTCTTTCTGTGCATAAACTGTTTGATGATCTAATTAATGTTCAACATCTTAATATATACGCTGTTGGATTATTCTAGTTGTTGTTTCTGAACTGCTTTTATGTTTTCAAGTGCCAACATTAATCAAAATGATGTTGTAAATTTTCGCTTCAATCCATGATGAAATGCATGCCCCTAGACCCCCTATAATTGGGCCATCCCTTCGGGACGGCCCCTATATTTTATCCCCAAAATACTGAATTTCAAAAATCTCATTATTTTTTCAAATCTCAAGTTGCAAGGTCTGGTTTTATGAAGATTTGTGCTCGTATGTGATTAAAAAGTAATTGTATGGTTCCTTTTTCAATTCAGGACTTGCGCATTATTAAAAAACCCACTCATATGTAGACAGGGTCTGAAAAAAGCAGGAATCCAGGAATCCTTGATTTCAGACAAGTTGGAGCAAATTCAGAAGAAAATTGGTATTTTTAATAATCGGTCATCCATCAACAAAACATCTAGTAGAAAATGGCGAAATCCCTGTAAGATTCCAGTAGACTGAACCTTTTTTCAGAACCTGCATGTAGATTAATCCCAAGTTGAACTTGGAACTGCATGATTTCCTATACAAATACTGTGTTTTCTCCCTTAACAACTTATGTGGTATTTTAATAAGCTAGTATAATTGCAGAATTAAACTATTGAAGCTTATAGTTTCCCAAGCATAATAATAACTGAAATCAGCAATTTCCAAGTAGGTGTATTATACGTCATGTCAATAAAGTATACCTTGTTTTCGTAATGTCTTAGTTTTGTTTGTGTGTCCTTCAGCTTTCCCTTCAGTGCAGATATTTCCTGCATAACAAAAATATATTATTGAATGAAAGACAAATAATCACACATTGCAAACTATTAATTATTCTCTAGCGTTGTTTTGTATCAATACATATTTTTAATGAAGCACCTTTAGCCAGTTAAATTGAGTGTTCCGGAATGGGAGGAAGAGATAAAGTAAGTGAAATATTATGTGTTAGTGGCCTGAAATAAATAAATGTGCTTTATTTCCTCCAATAAGATTATTGATTCAATAAAAAATATGGAAACATTTTGAGTTTTCACTAATTTTGAATTCCTAGATGAAAGTCCCATGAAATTGTACCCAATCGTTTCATAACAGGCGGACACAATATTTTGCTTTAAAATAAGTTTGGAATTCAAAGTTGATTCCATCGTGTAATATAGGAAGCATGAATGAGCATTTTAAAGTTTGCTAGCTAAACGTTTTTGGGTAATTTTTTGATATGTAGGAGGAGATTTGTTTCTAAAATTCCCATGCATTGTGCAACAGTGTTTCTTGAAAGGGTTCACAAGAAAACCAATATCTTTATGATTTATAGGTCAAACCTCATGAAATAATTCAGACAAAAAAATTGAAAAGGTTCTAAGATTCCAAGAAGGCTAAAACTTCAATACCACTGCAAGTTTTGAGATATCTGGATCGGTCTTGATTTATACATTATACATACATCAAATGGGAAAGATACGCAGTTGTAGCCTATGATTTTTGTTGTGCAAATAGGGTAGAAATTATCAGATAAATTTTGCAAAATTTATAATCTCATTTTAATCACTAGCGTGCGTCACAGACCAAAAAATTCTATTCACGCCTACTGGACGATTGGGGCTGTGGCACAAGTTATTCAGTCACAAGAAGTTAGTTGAATAGGATTAGTACAAAAACGTTACTTGTTGTTATTAAAGATGTTTACTTCTAAATGTGCTTACTTCTTCTAACGGTCGCACAATATTCCGTAAAGATTCGGCATTTTCTTGAGCCTGTTCAGTGAAATGAAAGAAATATGTTTAGCATTGATTAGGTAATGTGCTGCTTTTGTGAAAAGTGAAAGATTAATTGATGGAAAAAAATGAGCTGTTGAAGTTGACAACTATATGATAGTTTTGGAATTAATAACAAAAAATAATGAATAAATAAACATGAACAACATACACTACGAATGCAAAAAAGGATTTCAGAATGACTCTAATGTATGGTTAGGTCATTGAAGTTACATGCAGGGTATTTGGGTTTAACCCTTGGCAGATAAAAAAAAACAGTCATAAAAAGCACACAAGCTTCAAATTCTAATCAATTAACCAACCACTCTAATGAAAAAAAGCTATCTAGATTTCAAATTCAATCTCAGAAATTTACAAACGAATTTCAGACAAATGATCACTTTACTGGTAACTGCATAATTTTAATGCATCTGTCAATCTTGAAGACATTACCAGGGTTCTAAAACATTTGCCAGTGCCTGCTACCACATAGTTTTGCCTTAAACGTGCCTGAAAATAATTTACCGGAAATTCCCTTGGTCAAGCAATTTAAACTGACCTTATTCATACATAGAGTTGTTAATTTCATCCTTTCGCACCTCTTATTCGGTTTATCAATAAACTTCATGATTATTCATAGATTCAGAATACATAATAATATTTTTTTGGAAAATGTGCCTGCAGGAATTCTATTGAACTTCAATAATTATGCCTGCGACCGCTGGTTCCAATGGTCCCAACATTTCTACAACTGCATTATTGATTCATACTGATTTAGAACTTAGTATGAGTAACACACTGCAGTGCAGTGTACTCAGTATCTAAATGTCTAAAGCTAATGCTATTAATAATGAGTCGCTAGTCTCAATCTTTGCCATCCTTTGCTACTTTCACTATAGTAACTTCTCTCTATCTGCATAACATAAAGCTCTCATTGATTTCATAATAGACAGATACACAAACCATCAGCAGTTACCGTAAAGTGATTATCTCTGTGAAATTCATTTGGAAATTCTGAAATTGACTTGGGAATTTCTGAGGGTTAATTCAACAAGCATTGATGAATTTGTTCTCCAAGTTTTATAAGTACACCGAATGTGTGAAGACAACTTGAAGCAGACTAAAAGGTTTCTATATCTGCATATCTGCGGTCAAACTCTTTTACTTCAAAAGCACATAAATCTGTCAAGAATATAATTTCACACTATTAAAACTATGAGATGGTATAGTAACAAAATTAAGGAATCTAAATATTTATGATCTTTTAAAAAATAAAATAGACCGAAATAAGGCAATGAGGTTTTTGAAAACTTCTGATCAAATTGGAAATACTCAATTGTAATACAAAGTTTGAATTTCAATTTTCAATTTCAAAGTTTGAGCGATCGTGTTTTTAAACCTGGTTTTGTTCTTTGTTGATATCGTGATATAGCATCAAAGTTTTAAACCAATCAGATCAATTGAATCATTTTGTTAATATAAAAAGTACAGTATTATATTTGTAAATTAAAAACTGCTGTGTCAAGACACCTGTAGGCCTAAAATTTAAATTACCTCTTTCATAGTATCTTCTAATGAATCCTTCGTTTTGCTTTGTGCATTGCCTTGCTGTTGTGATGTTGTGGTTCTTTTGATTGCTTGTGATACCATCGACATTAAACCTTCAGGTTTATCTTCTGATTTTGAATGGCGATCAGCGATTTGTTGTTCTAATTGTAAATTTTTCGCAATTAGTTGCTGGCGTTCCTCTTCGTATGTATCAGCAACTGATGCTTTACTTTCTGCTACTGCTTCTGCAATGTTTGCAAACAAATAATTCTATAGAAACGTACATTGTAATAAACTGCATATTTATAAGTACGACAAGTGAAATCCCTATATCTATATGCTATAAACTATTCTGTTGGTAAATCCTTGTTAATCAATTTCGGATAAGTGCAAATTCAGATAAATGCAATGAGAATTGTTTGTAGTGTTGAATTGAACTCAAAAACACAGGTTACACTGTCTTGCTATGTCTAACCTTACACAGTTAACCAAGCTTCATAAACAGTAGCAGACACATTTCTTTGCATTTGAGAAAATTCAGATTCATCTTATGGCCTAATACTGTGGCATGTATTTTATTTTACTATCTGACTAGTGGGATCATCTGTATAATGGGAAATTTAGCAAGTCTTCGGAGTGCCTTGTATAAAGCAGTGATAGCAGACACCTATTGGCCTCTATTGGCTTGTGAAGAAAAAGAGAAAAATAAAATGCTGAATATTTGGAGACAAAGATTTGTACACTGGTAGCTTAATAGCAAATTATGTGCACGACGTGCATAAGACTGCTGTTCGACTCCTCATTGGTGCAAGCATGTTTTTTGTACCTGTCAGTAAATTCGCGATGTCCCTCAGACAAACAGCATTTGTGCTTAAGAGGTGACTGTCAATAGCAATTATGTAAAATTGAAAATATAGGCAAAGATTAATGTTTTGGAAACAATGAGGTGGTAGTCAAGTCTAAGTGATACTATAATAAACTTAATGTACAAACTTTCGCGGCCCGAATCACGTGCTTCTAGAGCGTAAGGAGGGGGTTTGTGTGTGTATATTTTATTTTAATTCGTAAGCAAACATGAGAAGTAGGCCTACTCCTCGTTTACATTTGAACGAATAAGAAATAATTAGCTAAATCTACTATGTAATAACAGTAATAAGTTAATACAGTTAATTGCAGCCCTGGTGGTAATAATCGCTCCACGGGTGGATTACTACATTATGCTTGCTCAAGCATTCAACATCATCATCATCATTTATTCAGGGTCCATAAAAGCCAATACAGTAGGCTTTTTCATGAGGGAGGGGGGCTGACAATTCAGTTAATATGAGCCAAACAGATGATTATAGTAGCCTAATAGTTTGCAGAAAATTGTAAGCCCTATCATTGAAACACTAAATTTCAGAATGTCTATAGGCAGACCTGATGTGAGAAATTCATTGAAATGCATACGTTGTAGTAGTTATATACAACATATGTTCAAGTCATAATCCTATAGAGCTACATAACTTGATTCGTGGTTCCAAATTGATGGAGTTACCTTTCCAAATATGTTGATATGATGCTAGTTCTTCTTGGTGATCTGTTTTTATTTTTGATATTTCTTCAATACGTGATTCATCAGATAACTGAGCAGCAGCTCTTATGCCTTGGTTTTCACTTTTCAATCCATCTAATTCTTTTGTTAGCTTATCTATTTTCTCAGAGCTTACATTGTGTAGTTTCTTCTCTTTCTGTAAAGCCTCTGCAAATACACATATATCATCAACTTGTTGAACTCCGGCAATCTCATCTCAATATATTAATGCCTTTAAAGCAATACAAATCTCAAGATACTATCTTACATTTGGTTATGGTGGAAGCAGGGGTCTATAAACTATAGGCCTATTTGCACCTGCAACTAATTGTTTTTTCTTTGGAAGTGAATGTGCAATTGTTCAAGTGACTGACGCAAAAAGGACACAATTTTAATAAGGATAACTTCGGTTTGAACATGCTTGAAATATATAACTTTTAAAATTCCAGTAAATTTTTAAAGAATCATTCCGGACTCTGAAATGTGTACAATGTTGAAGGTTGTGCCTACAGTAATTATATCCAAATGTGCATGCAGCCAGTGGTCCCAGTTTTATTGAGCCTTTTGTAGGCCTAGTAGTCTATCAATCAAAAAATATTTATCTTAATTTTATGAGTAAAAATCAAGGCGAAACAACGTTTTTTTTTTACGATCATTGTCTTTTACGAAGTGATGGTGTAAAGCTGGCAGTTTGCCTCGTTTCATCATCATCATCATCATCAATTTATTTATTTTACCTCAAATTCTACATTCACAAAAAAAAATTGTGAAGTTGCCAAAGGCATGTTTTACAGAATGTCGAGCAATGTATATATGTAAATAATGTACTTTAAGTTTTGTATACATGTAAATAATGTAGTTTAAGCTATGTATATATGTATTTGATATTATGCTATTGTTATTGCTAAAAGTTAATTTAAAATGTACTGTACATTTCTACCAAACTCTTAAATGATAGCCAAGCTTTAAATAAATGTCTGTTGTTAATTTTTAACATTTCAGCATTGGCATCCTTTGAAAGTTCATTGTATAATTTGCCACCAACTCTTACAACTGAGTTTTTTCCCCATGCTAGATTGTATCTTGCAATTTCAAAGTCATGACGTTTCCCTGCCCGTGTGTTGCTACTTTTGAATCGGAATGACTCTGATATATATGCTGGCGCACAGCTGTGTTGCACTAACAATGCAATTTGTGTAGCAGAGACGAGGCTTCGCTGCCGTAGTGATTTTATAGGCATCTTCATTTCAGAAAAGCATTCGGATGAGCTGAATGATGGTTTCTTGTGAAGCACTAGCCTGATTGCTCGACAAAAGGATTTATCTATGCGATTTTGAAGTTGTTTCGTAAGGGAGCATAGGAGTGAATTGGCAAAAGTATAATTTGGTATGATAAACACTTTTATAAGCGAAAGTTTGCAATTTTCAGGTAAAAATGATTGTAGTCTTGCTATGCAGGATGCTTTGGCGGACACTTTGTTACATATCGCGTCAACATGTTTTTTGTATGTTAGTTTATTGTCCAGCATCACTCCCAGAAGTTTTAACTGTTTCTGTGACTTGAGTTCAATGTCGTTAGTTAGCATAACACCCTATGTAGAAACTTAGGGGAGAGCGGGGTGAAATGGAACGGGGGTGAATCGGAATACACAACTTCTAGAGACTCAAAAATTACAAAATTGCAGCAGAATATTGTTCTTATATGGTCTAAACATTGTGTAAAGTTTCATTTCGATACATAAAGTAAATAAAATATTATAAGCCTTTGAAAATTTGTACGCGTGATGCAAGTCATTCGCTTTTCACATCGCGTTTGATTTTATTTTCATTTCTTCACGCATCAGGTGTTATTGCATACCATTGTGTAGAGAATTTCCGTGTTATGACGTAGGCAGTTGTTATTTTCGTCTTTACCAGCAAACTTTCTAGTAAATAGTGTTTATGTTGCAAGATTCACGATGGGGTTGAATGGAACAAGGCGGGAAACATTTCAATCACAGTCTGGCTTCACACTGCTTTGCTTTGTTGTTGCTCCGCCTTTGATTTCACACCAAGAAGAAATCATTCAAATTAATCCATTAAATTGGTTCAATTGCCTCTTTTCAATAGTACATAGCCTTGTATTATTTCTATGAACCATTGACCTTTTTGTTGTTTTATTTTCAACGTAAAATTAATGAGTTTGTATTGTCTTGTTTTGACTTATTATTTCCCACGTGAATCAATGTGAATTATAATGTAAACAAAACAATTGCATGAGCGGTTTCTTTGAATTTGACACCTTCGGAAGGAAAGCGACTTTTTCGAAGGACTGCATGAACTTAAATGTTGTTTTATTCATATTATATTGGTTAAATCTAATTAAAACCCATTTGAATGATTAACCTTACTCATATTCTCTCAATTATAACTGAAATTTGAAAAATTATACTGGTACGGGAAAATGTTATCGTGTTTTACGGAGACGCATTTTTTCGAATGGAAAATAATAATCTTATAAATTTATATTTGGAAGTAAGTTTCTTTATCTATCTAATTTATTATTGTTGATATCAATTTTTAAAGGCTCAATAGCTATGATACTCAATTTATTTGAACAAATTCGATGAAATAATGGTAAATTTATGATCATTCCGTTTCACCCCACATTTTCGCAAAATCGCGATTTTGAAAAAATGTCATTCTTCCTTTAAACATTGTTTCAACTTTGATGCGACAATATTCAGGTATTTTGCATTATAAACTTCAGACAATTTCCTACAAGTCGATACCAAAATTGTGAGTTTTGCGTGAGCCGTTTTGGAGCAATAATTTTTTTAAGAAAATTTGTTCCAATTCACCCCGCTCTCCCCTATTCACAATCGTTATTGTTTTCATAGTAACATCCATTTGTCCTATGTTAATTTTCTGCGTTATCATTGAATGTTGTAATTTTACTAGTTAAATTGCGTGTTCATATTCATTCACGCATTGTCCTAATTTAGCACCGTATTCAATCATTGTGTTTTAATTGGTCAATTTGTACCCATTGTTGTCATGCAACATGTCATACCAATTCACACTTTCCAGCCACTGTTGATTTTGGGGCCAGAATGGTTGGTAATAATAATATCTTATATAGTTACAATCATTAGTTTCTTATCTGGTCACTTCTTTGCCTTGCACACTTTCTTCTGGTCTCAAGCGGCAGTCTTATATCTTCTGGTCTCAAATGACGGTCTTATACAGTTCTCTAATTAGCTGGCTAGCATATACCAGTACCATTCTACACCCTAATACAGGTCTCCTTGAAGTTGAGCGCATGTATGCCCCTGGAAATTCAATCTGGCAATGCACAGTGCTAACAGATTTAACACAAAACCATTTAGCTACTTATATGTAACAGATGTTTTTTGATAATTGAATAACATGAAGGATGTGAGTGATTGTATATTGATTATTCAGAAACACGGTACTCATTCAATTGTAGTAAATCAGAATTATGACCAGACAGAGCCATTCATCATAGCCGCACCGGTAACATACAAATCAAAACATAGGCCTACTTCATACTGACCTTCACAACTAATATACATCTGTCTAAATTGAGCCCGTTTCAGACCAAATTCTTTTTCGGCATCTTCTAAGCGTTTTCGGAGAGACTCAATTTCGTCTGGTATCTCTTCCTTTACATTTTCTAAAAGATTAAAATTTATAAATCAATCTACTTTCAGATTTTCTAGACTACATGCAGGAAATTACTGGTAGACCTACACATCGCATTTATTGCAATGTTTGCAACTTCTATGAAATGAGATTACTAATGCCCAGTCCGATCTGATGAAGACCTCTATTTCATAAACAACTTGGTTTAAAATGTTTGAAATTAAAGTGTATCCCATAATTATAGATCGTTATTTGGGGTACAATGGATTAAGATAGAATATTTGCATAGTGCAACTCTTTTCCCGTCAAAATTGACCTTAACCATGGCATTTTGAAGATTTTCGTGTCCCACATTTTGAACCTAAAGAGAAACTATATTTTCACCACAAGAGAGGTTGGCCTCAATGTTCGGCTAACATCGCTGCGCATTTAGATGCTACACAGAAAACGAAAGGCAGAATCAATTTACTTTTTTCATTAAATATTTAACGGTTCATCCCGATCTTGTTAGCTACTTTTCTAAGCGTATAACATATTCCAAAAAGTACTACCGGTATATACCTTCAAAGGTGTAACTTTTTGTTTACTAACAAAAAGTATTTTACTATTTTTAACAATTTCTATGATGAATCAGGCCCACAGAACACGAAATGCGGAATACGGTTAAGTTAAAAAAAAGTGTTAAATATCATTATTATTTGCCGCTGTTCCCAGCGGGGTTTAAGCTGTTGGTCGATTGTGATATAAAGCTGTGGCTTATCTATATGGACTAGGTAGGCCTAGTCATGTTTAGAAGGCTTGAAGTAGTAAGTCTTGTATGTTAAAACTTTCAAAAAGATTTTCAAGAAATAATGTTGTTGAAGTATAGGGCTTATCATTTCAAATTAAAGTAAATAGGACTACCTGTGTGTTGGTTATTAAAAGCAGAAATTGTATTTTTAAGAATGAAAGGCAAATCAACCAAATTTTGGGTTAAAGATCTGTAAAGTCGTTTAACTGGGATATTTATTCTCAATTTCCTTCTCACTGCATAAACAACCGATAGAGGTCAAATGCTACATTTCTTAACCTGTGCAATCACTATGGCGATGGCGAACAAATTTAATGTATACTTAGCCCGATTACTGATAAAATGCTTAATTTAATAAATTTACTTTTAAATATATCTAATGATGCACTGATGATGATGATGATGAAATGATTAACTAATGCAATGTATAGTACAGTGGAATCCGCTTAAGTGCAATCCAGATAAGTGAAATATCCGCTTATATGCAAAACCTGGCTTTAAAACTCTATTGACTACTTTGTAGTCATGTCTTTGTTAAACAATTTCGGATAACTGCAATGAAAATCGTTGACAATTTTAACTTGCACTTAAGCAGGTTACACTGTGCATCATAAGCTACAGTACAATAATGTAAATACTATCATCAAATTAATTTTCGAAATCAACATATCCACAAATTAAAATTTGAAATTCAAGCCTCCTAAGCAAGACTACCTAGTCCATCTAGATGAGCCACAGCTTTCTACCGCAAACGGCCAATAACTTAAACATCACTAGGAACAGTGGCAAAGAATATTAGTGATATTTGACACTTTTTATTCTGTATTCCGTGTTCCGCGGGCCTGACCCACCGCAATTTCTAGCACATATTATCACATCAGCAGGATTATCGAGTTGCTACGCAAGGATTTTTGACTCAAGATGTAATGTAATTAATGTAATACAGTAATACAATTTAACAATTTTGCCAACCATTCTGATTAAATGGAGATAAATGCAGAAATAATGTTGATAGACCATGGGTTTAATTCTTTCTGTATCATTTATTATCGGCTAAACTTTTTCTATTGATTACGTTATTTGAAAACAATAGATAGGAAATGCCAACATTTTGCACGTAAACATCATTCTTCCCAATCTGATCCAGACTACTAGCTCAAAGAAAGTGACCATTTGAAAGTCACAACAGCAAATAGCAAAACGATAAGATTTGAATAATTTGAGTAGCAAATATGTTAGGCAAAAGAGGGATGCCATATTCCTAGAGTGTGACTGTCTACGCCCAGACTCCAACATGTGCTGTGTGTGCACCAATTGTTAGTGCTTTTTTGTTCTAAATTAGAGACTCAGCGCTAATTGCTTGGTCACTACGAGTATACGACATTGAAGAGAAGTGTCAAGTTTATTACTGCTTCTAGCTAGACTGCACAATTATAACTCACTTTGCTGCGACACACATTTATAACTCACTTTGTTTCGCTGCCATGTCCATTTTCAAGTTTGCAAATCCACTTTGGACGCGCACTTCACAAACTTTTCAATCTGGGTCTATACTACTACTAGGACGTAAGTGTTAAGCTAGCTCAGCAGCAGGACTTATGGACCAGTTACAAGAAAGGCCGCCAAGTTTACAAATTGCAAGTTACAATTCTCACAATTCACAGTAGGTCATCAGCTATTCAGCTTGAACTTGGTGCCTTCCTACTATGTGTGGAGAGAGGCGAGAGGTCTCTCAGGACTGTGTAATTTAAGGGATGAAAACATTAAACAAACTCACCAGACATTCCTGCTGACAGATCCAATTAAATGGTTAAATCACGTGAATCATAAAATCAATCTAAGTAGGCTAATGGGATGGGATCAAAACATTCAAGTCCAGTGCTCTAGTTCTGTCTCTCGTAAAAAACAATATAGATGTTATTTATGTAAAAGTAAGAAATTGTAGTCATTAGAATTTCCAGATAATTTTCAACTTTTTCTTAGTTGCCATTGTGTGAGTGCAACGTAAATTATCCGCGGTAAACATGGAATTTTTAATCTTTCAATGTTATAATCCACCTCTTTTATGTCGTGTTTACAGGAGAGATCAAAGGAAATAGTACGCATGCGTTCTAATGTACAGAATAATGAGATCAAGGCTGAAATGTGAAAATGAGGCTTAAACAAAATCATAAGAATGGGATAGTTTGAAATAATGAGCGTGACCGTGACTACTTAACTCTGATTTAATGACGGTCATTAAAGTCATGGATACAGAAGATCATTTGATCATGGATGTTATGCAACAATGTTGATTATAAACGTTAAACATTTATCTGGTCTTTGGTGGCTCAGTATCATAAAATTAAGTCAAGGGATAAGTATTTAGTCAACATAGTCATTAATCAACTGCTAAAACAACACCATGTGTATAATATATATTTATAATGGATTTAAGTTGTCTGAAGATGATGCCAATTATTGCAAATCTTACAAATTAATAATAGCTGCTAATAGAGATGAATTTTACAATCGACCTGCAAAACCTGCTCATTTTTGGTGTGATTATCCACATGTATTGGCAGGTAAATCAATGACATCAAGTCATATTTCATGCTGCTTTCGCAGCCTAGTCCTTTGTAATTGTCCCTATCCGCTTTTTATCTGGGATGTACCCTGCAAAATGCAGATGATTTTAAGTTCACGACTCGTGCATTTTAATTTAGGCATGCTGACTTCGCAGTCATGTCAGTCCTGTGAAAAAGTGTCTTATTTAATACTGTTATCAGTTTATGCACACTTATCAGGTTGTGTGTTGAAGGAATGTTTGTGCATTATGTGTTTATATCTTTGTAAGTCTCTTATGGGGTCGGCATGGAGGAGACAGAAAACACGCAAGTAGCTTCAAGTTATAAACCGCACGTTTATTCTTAGGCCTGGATTATACAGCGCGCTTTCGAGCGTGCCGTGCTTTCGAGCGCGCTTTCATTTGAAGGCGCGCGCTTTTGAAAATGTCTAGTTATACAGCGAGCCGTCCTCAAAAGTTGTGTAAAAACTTCCTGTGAATTACATGATGACGTGTAAGAAAATATCTCATAAGACTTTTGATTGACAAGTATACGCTTTTCGTGAACTAAATTTATTGCTTCAAAAGGTGATCTTTATCACAATTCGACATCAAATAGTTGTGATTATCGTACAATGATAGTTTTTTAACCTACCATGATCCTACAATTACAAGACAGTGGCTTATATCTAATCTGAAGAGCATATATATATACAACCTTGTCTAATTAATACTATTTGAAAGTTTTCTCCTCTTCAATTGAGAAGTACAGATGCTCTGAGTAGTTTCCCTATTATTATTTTGTGGATTTCGATTATAATTCGAAAGAAATCAATGTTTATTCATCTGTTTATTTGCAAAACGGAACTGTATCTAGGCAACGGCCGAGAAAAAGAGGCTAGACATTTCTTTCTCGACATCAACCCCCGGTTTTTACCAAATATGGTGAGAGGAATCCCTGGAATGTCGAAATGAAAGTTCGCCTTCAAGTGAAAGCACGCTCTTCCTATGCGAGCTTTCGATTTGGAGCGCGCCGTGCTAATGACAGCGAGCCGTGTCAAGTTAGACGGGCGCGCCGACAGCGAGCCAACTTTCAATTTACTGTAAACGAAAGCACGGCACGCTCGAAAGCGCGCTGTATAATCCAGGCCTTACAGCGGTCAACGAGCAAGAGGGCGAAACAGCAGGCATGCAAAAATAGATGTAACAAGTTACTAATCACATGACAATACGAAGCACCAATCACAACACATTAATAATTATCACACGTCATCACATGCACTCAAACAATACAGTCACATGAAAAACATGCACACAATACCTAAAATATTTCATGACATATCACAAATTCAACACATCGTAACACTTCACACATATATACAACTGAGACCAGGAAGCTGTGTTACCATAAACAATATCATAACTAAATCCTACACGCCCCCCTGATCTTAAGATCACATTTTACTACAATCTACATGTCAAATATATCACAACACAATAAACATAATGAACAATTCAACTTACAATAACAAGATATCAACAACACATAATGCACAAACATTCTTTCAACACACACAGATATTTCTGAATAAATTATGATGATGACGATGATGATGCAGCTAGGTATATCTTTTCCACAGCAAAGTGTTTCTTTGCCACATCTTTGAGAAATCAGCATCTAAAAAGTCAATTCGCCCCAGCTAAATAGATCTTTCCGCAACAAATTGTCAAGCCAACATAACTTGTACTGCACAAGTCACACTTAAAAAGGTAGGCTATGCAATGGATTGATTGGTGAGTCAACATAGGTGGTTTTACCCGTTTTACCTCACGATGCCTAAGAGAGTCGATGATTTTGTTCATTGTGACATTCAAAAATACTATAAAGCTGATGAACTCCAAGATTGTTATTGATTGTAGGCTAGCTACCTAGTTATTTTTTGGCGATTTAACTTTAATATTAAATAGGTATTGCTTGATTGATTGGTTCTAGGTCAAGATTTGACAGAAGGAAAAGAAGGTGGGACATGGCTTGGATGCTGCCTTGACGGGCGAATAGGAATGTTGACAAACTACAATCAATCAAAACCGAACCCTGAGAAGAAAGGCAGAGGCCAATTGTTATCAAATTTCTTCTGCCACCAGACCGTCAATGAACGTATTCATTCTATTGAAGTGGAAGTTGATGAATACAATCCATTCAGTATGCTTCTCGGAGATATGTCAACAGGAATGTTAAGTCTTTTCACTCATGACGGCAGTGGAAAATTCAAATCGCTAACACCAGGTAGGCTATAGATGCAGATTCATGTACACACAATCAATTTATCTCATCTGATGGGTCCATATTTACATTAAACAATGAATGACATTCACAATCTATTAGAATACCATGAATCCACATGTGAACTGCATCAGCTGATTTTTCGGCAGCTCTTTCGATAGCTGGTCAATTATTTTCCAGCCATTACTATAGCTAGGCCTATTATTTCGCCGCTTAACATTAGTTTGCAGCGTTGTAAATCTTTGTGTGCCTTTGCGAATATCAAATAGTATACATTAAATAATATCTGGCTTTGATAATCTGTCAACGATTACTTGGCACATAATTCCAAAAAATACATTTGTTTTATTCTATATAAGTTTTTAGACAGAACAGCTTGGGCCGAAGGGGCTAAGCGAAGCTTAAAAATCGCGGAGCGGAGCGAATTTTCAAGGGGAGCGAGGGATAATAGCGTCGAGCCACTAAAGGACGCAGTTTTGTTATATCCCACGAAACGAGAAGTTTGTAGCTTACTAACGAAATACCCTGTCCGGACATATGTAGCGATCCGCACGTCCCTCGAAGCAACCGAAAACGCCCTCCTGTAGAAGAGGTCGAGGACATCTACAGGACTTTTTTCAAATACCTACCTGGTAAAATGGATTTTTAATTAATATTTTAAAACTCTCAAAGTCACAAACTTTTTCAACAGCTATTCGCGTGGCTGCCAATATCAATGCAACAAAGAGCCCTTTCAAAGTGTTAACAATGGTCTGTTACGCGCGAGGGCAGTCGACCGCGAAGCCACTGATCACATCCTTTCACCGTCATGGCAACCGCCACGTGGGCAGCTCTCGTAGGAAAGGGAGAGTGGCGCGCTCTGCAAACAGGCTCGGCCCAGTTCCCGCTACGATTTAAAGCTTGCAAAGACTGCACTGTGCCAGAGGAGAGACCCGAGCAGCGGAGGGACGGTGCAACGGGACCTTGACACCACTGTCGACATGTTGCCAAACGTGACATGTTGCTAAATATTAGGGGCCCTCCTGGCCTCTTCCGAGGGGCCGAGGAGGGCAGGGGAGTATAGAAAGTGTGATTTTAAAGCGTCCTGATTGCCGCCGCAGAGACTGCCAGCCAGTCTCTGAGGTCAGGGAGGGACACCAACTATTTTTTCGTCATCACTATCAACACCAGGGAACCAGTCAACACAAGGAGGGTGCGGACTGCGCAGCAGTACGGGGGACTCGCAACTCACAGTTTACATGATAAACTCAGCTATACATATATTGATTTACATTATCTTTCTAGATAATTACATACACAGTTACATTCACAATAGAGAAAGCATATATCAAGTTATACAAGTTTTTAATGTTCACATTATAACTCTGACTAGTGCTCTACTAATTAGAAATATTAAAGTGGGAATAAACCCCCAGACCATCTTTACATATGTAGTAGAACCCGACGTGAAAAAAACAATGGCGTAATTTTTTTTTCGATCTGGAAATTATTACTTGGTGAAAAGCGCCTTCAAAGTGGTGTTTTGACCCAAATGTCGCTGAGAAAAAAAAGGGATTGGATCTAGCTTTATGACGACAAAGTCACAAGTCGTGCGGTTTGTCTAACAGACTCAAGAGTGGGCTGATCACGCGACGTAATCTTTGAGGTGACCTAGCTCCGAGAAGTCACACAAAAAAAATTTCTGACAAGGCTGAGCCATGAACAAACATATAAACTGGTGAATTACGTAAAAAAGATGCAATTTGTGATTTCAGGAGCAGAATAAAATCTATTGAAACGCTCAGTAGAAATAATTTCTTGTAGCGTCATTAAGCGCGATGAATCTGATATAGATTGCGGATTAATACAAATGTCAGGCGGTGCGACTGTTCCTTTGTGACTAGTCTAGTGACACATATTAGTTACGTATTCTGTGTGACCGCAGTACTTCTCAAATCTTAATTAGTAGACACGTACCCTTCAAAATAGCTTGATCTTACGCTATATAAGTTTTAACTATTTTAACTCTATGATCTGCAAGTTGTTCTTGAGTAAACATTTCTACAAGATATCCTTTTCATGATCTAAATGTGAATGTAAACTGATTTGATTTGCACGGGCATGCACAGACGTTTTTCCTGGAGTATGGTACTGCAAAGTATTAATTGTGCTGGAGTTGGTACTGCAAAGTATTAATTGTACTTTTTCGGATTTATTTAACTATCGGTATTACTAAATTATTAAATAGACATTTTTCAACTATCATTTCAACGTTTAAGTTTGAAATTGATGTTCGTCTAGTAAAACTTAAACCATGTAATCGTATAGTTTATACGACTGTATAGATAGATATATTATACTCAATAGTCTAACAAAGTGTTCATCATTAATTCACCAAGCATTCAATATTTAAAAAACCATTGAGAATTCTTCAGTACATTACACTATAAAATTCTATAAAATATCGGAAAATAGTACAAACATGATAGAGGGCTCGGACGTTCTTATTCAAGTTTACAGCCGTTACAAAATTAGGGTTTTGCAATGTGAAGTCTCGTTCCTTATTTTACATACGCCACAAAATTATTTTACCAGTCTAGTATTCATTCCTTCGGCTATAAAGTGGAACATGTTAGCATCATGTCGTCACAATCTGTAATTTATAGGATGTAGTAATACAGTGCAGAAGTTACTTTGCACAAAATACCTTTCTACAGAGACGCGAAATCAGATGGACAGATTTCGCTTCTGTGAAAAGAGGACTATAAAACCGACGGCTATGGTGTTCTTAATAGCGTTTCCCATCATACATTATGATTTCTACCCTCAAAAGAACACTCAATTTTCAGTGCAGACATATGCTTACAACAATAAATTCTACTTAGCTAGCTTTTGTGGTCACCAGAGAATCTTTTGATATGTGTTAAATATGTGTGAGAATGATATGTCAAAATATAATCTGTATAATGCGCGCTACGAATGAAATATTTTCTGATTTTTATTTTCTTCAAATTCGTGAACTTTAAAATCATTAAATCATCTGGAATTTTGCTACTCTTGAGTTTATATGTTCTTCCTTACCTCAGTTTTGTGGGAGAGAAAAATAGAATGCCGTTACAGAGCTACGCCATCTCAAACGTAACATCGCGTGATTAGTCCGATCTAAAGTCTATTAGAAAAACCACACGACTTGTGACTTTGTCGTCATAAAGCTAGATCCAATCCCTTTTTTTCCGTCAGCGACATTTGGGCCAAAACACCACTTTGAAGGCATTTTTCACCAAGAAATAATTTCCAGATCGAAAAAAAAATTACGCCATTGTTTTTTTCACGTCGGGTTCTACTATATATGTAAAGATAGTCTGGGGGTTTATTCCCACTTTAAGTTTAACCTAAATATAAAATATATATAATCAGAGCATTTATAGAGTTTGAGTCAAAAACGAGACATGTTACGACTACTCTACTTCACATTTAAAATTATAAAGGGGATCATTTAAACAACGAAAGAAATAAAACTAGTTCAAAATTTCAAATATATCGCCTATTGATCACCACATTGTGTGAAACTTCCGACCTCCTAAACCAAGTAATGACCTGATGTTGAAGCTAGCAACCAACCCTATGTATTCCCCTGTGAAAGACAGTTCAGGAGTTCATGAACAGTTCATGAATGGTCATAAACTGTCCATGAACAGTTCATGATCCTTCATAGACAGTTCGTGAAATTCAGGCCATTTAACTTTCATGAACTGTTAAAGTGGGAATAAACCCCCAGACTATCTTTACATATGTAGTAGAACCCGACATGAAAAAACAATGGCGTAATTTTTTTTTCGATCTGGAAATTATTTCTTGGTGAAAAACGCCTTCAAAGTGGTGTTTTGACCCAAATGTCGCTGAGAAAAAAGGGATTGGATCTAGCTTTATGACGACAAAGTCACAAGTCGTGCGGTTTGTCTAACAGACTTAAGAGTGGGCTGATCACGCGACGTTATCTTTGAGGTGACCTAGCTCCGAGAAGTCACACAAAAAAAATTTCTGACAAGACTGAGCCATGAACAATCATATAAACTCGCGAATTACGTAAAATAGATGCAATTTGTGATTTCAGGAGCAATAAAATCTATTGAAACGCTCAGTCGAAATAATTTCTCGTAGCGTCATTAAGCGCGATGAATCTGATATAGATTGCAGATTAACACCAATGTCAGGCGGTGCGAGTGTTCCTTTGTGACTAGTCTAGTGACACATATTAGTTACGTATTCTGTGTGACCGCAGTACTTCTCAAATCGTAATTAGTAGACACGTGCCCTTCGAAATAGCTTTATCCTACGCTATATAAGGTATAACTATTTTTAACTCTATCTGCAAGCTGTTCTTGATTAAACAAGATATCCTTTTCATGATCTAAATGTGAATGTAAACTAACTCGATTTGAACAGGCATGCACAGGCGACTTTTCCTCGAGATAGTTGGTACTGCAAAGTATTAATTGTACTTTTTCGGATTTATTTAAGTATTATTAAATTATTAAATAGACATTTTCAATTATCATTTCAAAGTTTAAGTTTGAAATTGATGTTTGTCTAGTAAAACTTAAACCATGTAATCGTATAGTTTATAAGACTGTAGATAGATATATTCAATATTCGATATACTCAATAGTCTAAATAGTCTAACAAAGTGTTCATCATTCATTCATCAAGCATTCAATTATTATAAAACCATTGAAAATTCTTCTGTACACGTACATTACACTGTAAAATTCTATAAAATATCGGAAAATAGTACAAACCTGATAGAGGGCTCGGTCGTTCTTATTCAAGTTTACAGCCGTATACTAGAACTACAGTTAAGCATATTCTATCATTTTTCGGTTTTGCGGTATATCTTCATTGTATAAATTGTTATCCTCTCTACCAACGTTATCTGATTAACAAAATTAGGGTTTTGCAATGTAAAGTCTAGTTCCTGATTATACATACCCCACCAAATTTTTTTACCGGTCTTGAATTCATTCCTTTGGCTAGCATCATGTCACAATCTGTAGTTTATAGGATGCGGTAATACAGTGCAGAAGCTACTTTGCACAAAATACCTTTCTACACAGACGATAGCTAGCTATTGTGGTCACCAGAGAATATTTTGATATGTGTTAAATATGTGTGAGAATGACATGTCAAAATATAATCTGTATAACACGCGCTACGAATGAAACATTTTCTGATTTTTGTTTTCTTCAAATTCGTGAACTTTAAAATCATTAAATAATCTGGAATTTCGCTACTCTTGAGTTTATATGTTCTTCCTTACCTCAGTTTTGTGAGAGAGAAAAAGAGATTGCCGTTACAGAGCTACGCCATCTCAAACGTAACATCGCGTGATTAATCCGATCTAAAGTCTATTAGAAAAACCGCACAACTTGTGACTTTGTCGTCATAAAGCTAGATCCAATCCCTTTTTTTTCCTCAGCGACATTTGGGTCAAAACACCACTTTGAAGGTATTTTTCACCAAGAAATAATTTCCAGATTGAAAAAAAATTACGCCATTGATTTTTCCATGTCGGGTTCTACTACATATGTAAAGATAGTCTGGGGGTTTATTCCCACTTTAATGAACTACTGAACTGTTTTTCACAGTGGTTGCTTTTGATTCATGCTGGCTTACATTATGAAGCATAATTCATGACTAATGATTTTGTATACATTAGACAGAGCTATATAAGCGTAAGAACTATCACCCAACCCTTTTAATTTAGCTTCATACCATAATTATATGTTTATAAATTTCACATTGCGTTTTAGGTGTCAGTTGTATGTCAAATGGGGCTCCTGATTGTGCTTGGGATAAAGTGGTTTATGGAAAGAATATATTTCAAGACATATTAAAAAATGATTTGGAAAGTAATGAGGAACCAATTGAGGCAATGCTACTGAAACTCTTGACTCACAATGAAACGTAAGGGTGTAATGTAAACCTTTCAAATACTGTAGTGTAGGCTAACCCTGTTGGTATCATTTCACACTTAAGTGAGGGTGTAATGTAAACCTTTCAACTACTGTAGCACTTGTAAACCTGTTGGTATCGCGACACACTTAATATCACTCATTTTTTAAAACCAGTTTCTATCAAGCTCAAGTATTTCACTCCGGTTAATAGTACGATCCGCGAACTATCACAATTTTTGGCTACGCCGCGGCGGTGATATTAACAATGTTACACCGTGTTACTAATTTGCTTATGTCAGTTTTTTTCTACAATGATGATCAGTGATAACATCCTTATATTATTACTTCTTTGTGAGACTCTTGCAGATTTAAATGAAGTATCAGTTAATAGTTTCTGTCAATTCTTAAGGTCACTGAAAACAGTACTAGAAAGGGAACAACTTGATTGCTAGGAGACTGGATGATTATATCCGCATAAATTAGGACCCTCTTCAAATCATTACCTGGGTAATATTTACTCTGATTGATACCGGTATGGAAAATGTACCATCCCCTTAAATCTTTTCGCACCTTTTTCATCTTATCTTGAAAATCATCACCACATATCACGGTAACGAACATCTTATATAAATATGATTAATAGATGATAAATTAATCACATTACAAAATATTCTGCTTAGGGCCTAGGCTACCAATAACTGTGACGTGGAATAATTTCCATTTGGCAGAAATTTTTTGTGATGAAAAATAAACTGTGAGAGCATTATGTTGCTAGTTGTTCAACGTGAAAGGTTAACAATATTAAACAATCGGCGCATGTTTTCTATGAGCTATTAATATTTGGCCCACGAGAGGCACGTAAGAAGAAACAAAGAAAGCAGCAGAAGATTACGAGCTGCCTCTGCAAGTAATTTTCGCATTCTCCTGAAGTGACTTGAGTGCGCCAAATATCAATAGCTCATAGGAAACTGTTTGCAAATAGCTTTGTACTATAACTAGCACAACTTTTACAAGCATCTGCATGACTTTCTTGCTCATAAAATGTTTTGAAAACTCCTGATCAAATTGGAAATTCTATAATATAATTCTTATATCAAGTACGAATTGTAAGATCGATTGTGTTTTCGAACCTGGTTTTGCTATGGTGATTTGGCGTCAAGTGCTAAAGCAATCAGATTGATCGAATCAGTTTAGTTGTAATACAATATTGAACACAATTAAAGAACAATGAATTACTGGTATCTGTATGACGGAATATTCGGGGGATCGCCAGAAACAGCATTGCAAGATCTCAAATTGTTAAAAGAAGAAAGTTTCAAACTTGGCCTCACACTTAATTAATGTGTACAAGTGTGAATTGCTGTTCAGTCAAAGCTTCAACCTCTGCTTGCAGCAATCTTTTTCTGGCGTTATCCAACACTTAATGCCAGAAATTAACATTACTAAAGCCTAAACTATATATTAAGCCTAAACGATATTCTCCTTGGCTCTCCGTTGACAGAGGAAGCTGTTCATAATGTGCTACTTACGAAAATATCTGATCTAAATTGATTATGCCTACGACTGAAATATTTGGATTCTCACTACGCTCTCTTCTCATTACGTCATTGCTGCGCCATACTAAAGCTACACCTACTGCGTTCCTCTCATTCGTTCGGTTGTGACCTTGTTTGTGAATACGATAATTTGATTAAGTGCTCTCTCTAGAAGACATTTTAAATATCGTCTTAGATGGTGAAAAATGGCTGCAGTGTTCTTTTCCAACTACTATTGGTCGATTAGGTATACGCAAAGCTTCTGACATCGCTTTACCAGCTTATCTAAGCTCCCTCCATGCCTCGGCAGCGGTGATTGAAGCCTTAATATATCAACAATCAGAATCTTCAACAACAATAACCCCTTTTACAGAGCACATCACAGTCCAAGAAGCAATTAAATGTTGGCAAGGGGAATCATCAACATCTTCCAAACATTTCAATCAAAGGCCTGGGACAAACTCCTTTGCCTACGCTCTTCCCACTATCTTCCCAAATCATTTCAAGTCTTAATTTCCATAAATTGTTAAAGCGCCTTGAGCAAATGGTTACGTGCGCTATATAGGAAATATATTATTATTATTATTATTATTATTATTATTATCTGCTCAACAATTCCAAAGACGTAATCACCAAAGCCCGCCCGTTTATTGGCATCTCATTCTCCATCTGCAAATGCCTGGCTTGAGGTTGCTCTTATTTTTCTCTATCGGTCTCAAGCTTGACAATACGCAGGTGATGTTAGGAGTATTACTTCTGCTTGACCTTCCAATTATGCAAGAGCATCGCTGCATATGCGGCAAAGAAGTTGGCAAGTACTCAATCCAGGGATTGAGCTGTAACAAAGGAAGTGGAAGATATTCCAGGCGCTGTGAAATCAATGACGTCTTCCACAGACGTCAGCAGGCATCCCAACAAGCCTTGAACCTACAGGACAGAATAGAGACAATGGAAAACGACCAAATGGGATGTCATTGTGCCCTTGGTCAGCTGGAAAGCCGATCGTATGGGATGTTACCTGCAAAGACACCTTCGCCCATGCAACATTTTGACAGTCTACAGGGAAAGTGGCCGCGGCTAGAGAACACTCCAAGATAGCAAATTACAAATAGCAAACCTCTTTCTCATGCACAATATGCTGACATTCTGCCACTGAGCTACAATTGTATGCAATAATAGTTGTGTGGCATCTATCCATTTTCCTTTTTCATATAGGCCTACAACTGTGCTAAAGAGATGTGATGTTAGCAAACTCCAAAGCAATGTATCCATGAATGGGAAGCCTCACTCAAATACTTTTGATTCTGGGTATTAGTTTCTTTTTAAGAAAATGTACTCATGGTGTCAGACTGAAGTCAAATTGTATCATGAAAAATCTCACAAACTGTTCATAAATTCTTGAGTTGCATTTCGCAGAGTTAATGGTTATTTTGTAATTAATCAATGGTTCCTTATTCTCAAAATTAGTGTGTCAACACTGAGAAATAAATGATTACAAATAGAAACAATGTAAAAGGCAAAATGGCAATACATTATGCATTGTAATCTTTCAGATTCACTAACGATGATCCATTGTTAGAAATTATGGAGAAAAGAGGAGTTTCTCCAAATCTAACTAACATATTTGTCAATATACCAGGATATGGAACAAGGTAGGGCATACTTTAATGTACATGCATTATCTTAATTTATTATAAGTGAATTTGAAAAATCTTACAACTCGATCTAGGAAACTCTATTTTTCTAATGTGCTATTTTCAATGCTGGTCCCAGAATCTGGTTTCAATAATGTATGTCATCGTAGATACAGGTCTTTTGTCCATTCAGGTCTAAGTGCATCCATTGAAGATTCACCTAGTGACTAATAGGCAAACGGAGTTAGACAGTGCAATCACAGGTTTGCGACTGTAGCTTACATGACTGACTGCAACTGCGAAAAGAAAAAGTCTCTTTGGTAATCAAGAACACATTTCCAGTCATCGGCCATTGACTGTTGAATTCTCCTTGAATTTGTCTACATTAGTACAATAGATACACTTAGCAGGGAAAGTGCAATGGAGCTTGAGTTGAGCAAACCCTGTCAGTTGAGCAAAAGTTGAGCAAATATTTTTGGTCAAAAGTAAAATTGTGTAACACTGTTAAAATGTTTGCTAATTGTTCATGATCCATGAAGAGTTTGTTTTTTTATTTAAAATGAACAATACACAAGGAATCTGTTTTTCTGTCATGAACTTTGTAGTCATTTCTATAGATTTCTATGACATCACAAATTATTTGTTTAATGTCAATCAATGTTAGACCTGTTGTTGGGACTTGTTTTGGAACTGATAAACTGCAGAAACTAATCCATATTTAAGATATCCATGGATTGTGCTTCACATCTCATGTGAAATGATATCATGTGCCAATAAAACATGAAATGTTAATGAACTTACTTCACGTGGTCATAGTTGTTCATGTATTATATCCCCTCTGAAAACAGTTCTGGACATTAAATTGCCCAGTTTCCATGAACATTCTGTGAAAAGTTGGCCATTCAACGTTCATGAACTGTTCACAAAAGGTGCTCACAAAGAGTTTGCCAATGTTTGTAAATTTCACAAACTGTTAATGAACAATCCATGAGGTTTGTGAACTCAAAACATTTATTCACAGAGGATGAAATTGTGAACCTTTTTCCCAGATGTGTAGCGGATTGTCATTAAATTGTTATTAAATTGTCATTTATTTGTTTTCGATTGTCTACCTGTAGGACAAATACAATTATTCTATTGGATCATTACAACAACTGTACTTTTTATGAAAAGACAATGATTTGCCCTATTGATGGAAATAATCCAGAATGGACTGTAAATAAATTCAATTTCAAAGTTCCATAATTCTGATATCATTGTTAAGACGCCAGCTAATCAACATGCATAACACATCCTTCCAAATGTAGTTAATTACTCATTCACAGTGTATAATATCAAGGTCATTTTATACAGATTTTTAAAAGCCAACCTAACTTCTATGCTAATTATATATAATATTACAACTTAAGTAATTATAATAATGATTGGTTACAATGGATTATTATCTACTAACTAATTTTATTTTACTTTGGACATTTTTATTAATATGTATATAAAATTACAAAACAGTAAACATCTTTTGTGTGATATCTGACAAATTTTCATGATTATTTGGGCAATTTCACGTTCACAAAGTGTTTATAAACACTCAAGGAAGTAATCAATTCATGAACTCGTGAAATTTTCTTGCAGGTCAAACATACACAGAACTCCTACGAAAATGAGTAATTTTTTCTTGGTTAATAAGGGATCATTCGTAAAGTACGACACACCCCCCTTTACGTAGTTGTACCTTTGAGATCATCCTCCCCTTCTGCATACATACCGACAATCCCCCCTTACCACAAAAATATCATAAATTCGAAAAATGTTTTGTTTAAAAGAAAAACCTTGTTCTCAATGGAATGAAAATGGCAATTTTTGAGCCTCAAAATTTGCGTGTCCCAACTTTTATAAAAAGATGGCTCTGAATGATAAAAAATATGTAATGTGGACGGTGTCGCCCTACCGAAGGCACCCGTACCACTCCTCTATTTCTGGAGAAGTGGCTCTTTTCGCTAAGAGCAATGATGTTAAACGCTCCTTAGATCTCAGCCGCGACACTGCAGATCAATTTCAACAGATTTCATGGCAGATAGGCCTTGATTGTCAATGCGCAACGATGCGCCGCAACTACTCACAATGCAATTCCTTCTGAACCATTCCATCCGCCATCCTTAGATGGTACTCATTTGATGTTTCAGATAAAGTTAAGGTTGAGTTGACCTGAGGGGGATTTGAACCACAGTCGATCAGATATGATACGATCTGAAGTTCGGTTGCTCTGCCAACTGAGCTAATCACCCCTGAATGATACCCCTGCGAAAAACATTTCACAAGTTCATGAAGGTTAGGGGCTATTTAACGTTCGTGAACTGTTTTTCACAGGGGTAAATTCATTGTTGCATGACTGTATTTTTGAACCATTGTGAGCTGTTCATAGAAAAATGTGACCGTTTGTGCAGCTAACTGTGTTGCTTGTTATTTAGATATTTAATTTCAATTTATTAATTGCTGTATATATACAAATCAATATTTTAATAATGTATGATTACAATTGATAAAAGCATACAATAACTACTAATTTATTATCGAATATATACAAACACATTCATTTTTGTTGTTGATTTATATATCGCTTTTGTTTTGCTGTTTGATAATCTAAGATATTTGATAAATCTATTTTTAAGCTAAAAATGTGGCATGGGATAATTTGTCTTAAATTTTAATATGAAACGTCATTAGAATAATAAAGTATTTATAAAGAATAAATCAGATAGTTACTACGTACTTTTCTTTCTCATAAAATCATAGAAATAAGTTTTGATAAGATGATTCCTTATAGGATGAGGTCCTTTGCAGAACACTCTTTATATCTTCCGTAGTGGTATATCAAATCCAGACACAATAATTCCTATGCGAAGAACAGTTCCGGAGTTCATGAACAGTTAATGAACGTTTAATGGCCCCAAATTTTCATGACCTGTTCATGAACTCCTTCACTGTATTTTGCAGGGGTTGAAGCAATTGCTTTGAGTTATATCCATTTAAGATTTAATAATTCCTTGTTTGAAGATATGTCGTTTGTTTGTTGCATATAAAAATCCTTGTAGAAAAGATTTTAGCTGTGATGATGATTATTTATCTTGAAAAGATTTTGTTTACATAGAATGTGTCGATGTAGTCCGTTCCTTTTTACTTGATCTGCTGAATGTTCTCTTTCTTAACATTGATTTGACTGTAATCTGAAAATATGAGGCAACAAAAATTTGTTTTTCAGAATAGCACACACAAGACAGGCTTTGTGGAATTATTATGGGTAGTATATTGGAGAATATTGTTTTATATCACGTCAAATCGATTAACAATAGATGTATCCATGATCTGTGGCTCTGTGTTTATGGTAAGGAAAGTAAGTGATTTAGATGGAATCTCCCTACCGAAGGCGCCCGCCTGCACCACTCCTTCTAAAGAAGTGGCTCTTTCTGCAAAGAGCAATTATCGTAAATGCTCTTCAAAAATGCAGACCAATTTCAACTTTTATATGTCAGATAGTCCTCGATTGTCAATGCACAACAGTGCTATTCGTCATCAGGAGATGGTGCACATTTGAAGTTTTAGCTAAAGTCAAGGCTGAGTTAACCTACGGGGGATTTGACCACAGTCGATCAGATATGATCAGATTAGATTTCCGGCTGCTTTGCCATCTGAGCTAATCCTCTATGAGTATGGAATAAAAGCTAAATTATTAGTAATATAAATATAATTTTCTATTTCCTATAAACTCTTTGGATAATGTACTTTAGAAGTGCTCAAGGGTTTGTTAAACGCAAATAATTAAAGTGGAATTAGTTTGTTCGGTAAGGCATTTAATTTCATATGTAGTTTCATAACTGTGATATCAAAACTTACAAAATCAAACCAAACTCATCGCAATACAGTCTCTTAAAGCGTTCTATTAAAATACTGTGCTGTTGAAATAATACACTCAGATGATCTTAACCTAGTAGCACTTCAAACTTACTAGTGATGCCAATCTTGAGACAATTGTAATACTGTTTTTGACCTCTTCTTCTGTCACTTCAATTGTAGTACAATGTGCTAATGTGGATGGTAATGGTTCACTGCCACCAATTGTCACCCAAGGATGTTTCTGTGAGACAGACAAAAAAACAACCATTTTAATGCCAGCATAGAAAGACATGTTGTTGACAGAGAATCACCACACATCTAAATAAAATGTGAGCTAAACATCTACCTTAAATTATTTTAAACATATATTTTGACTTAAAAAATAAACCATCATCAGTATCTTAACACTGGCATTTGTCAAAATCTGAGCAATTTTATGCCCATGAACTTTACATTGTAAGGTTCATGAACTGTGGTTTGTCAACTGTTCATTAACTTGTTGTGCAGTGGGCATGAACTATGCTTTGTATATTAAACGTTTGTTAATTTTTTTACAACAGTTGTTGTGTCATAAGTTATACAATGGAACTGCTTTGAGCTTCACTAGACAGTGCACCTTAGTCAATATTGTGTTACATTTTCAGTCATTGCCATTCAAATGGTACACATTTCATAACAAGAGGTTTAACTGCCTAGCAAACAAATAATCATTCAACAACAGATTTCAATAGATTACAGGTTAAGAGGGCTACGTTATAATTTAGAATATCTAATCTTAAATTATATCAATGTAGCGTGGCAGTTGTAAAGGAATCAGTCAAATAGATATACCGTAATGTCAGCGGCGTCAAATTAATGAGCAAGACAATCTGATGAATTTACCTGTGAGGCTGTTACGGGTCTGATTAGTAACGTAATGTCAGTGTTATTCTTGTTTGAATTCGCTAGTTCTTAATATCAATTACTACACTAACATCTTTGCTTATTAAAGTGTATACTTTCTCAATTTAGGACAGAATGGATTTATATAGAACTATGTAAATAAAATTACCTTGATTTCGTTTAAAGTTATTCGTTTGGACGGGTCTTTAGCTAACATCCTTGATAGTAGGTCTTGAAGCTGAGGATCTACATAAGCTCTGAAAATATACAAATTGACATTAAGTTTGACATCTTATCCCACAGTTGAATAAAATGAAGGCACAGTTAAATATGATACACAATGGTACTTTGAATATAATTTTTAAATTGATACTTACTCGCTTGAAAATGGAACCCTAAATTAAAAAAAAAATGTTAACAAATGTTATTGAATACTCATGACATAAAATTAAAAACAAGATCAATAACATGCTCAAGAACAGCAATGACAATGTAAACCTAAACATGAACTTACGGAGCTGATTTGATTCGATGCAGAAGTAACATTAAATCCATACTGAAAAACGGACACTATAAATGAAATTGAAAGGAGTGAAAAGGGGATTGCGTTTTATACAACAAAGTGTGTGATCTATTAACTCAGGGTATTCCCTCTGTTGTGAAACAAATCCATGAGCTCATGAACAGTTCATGTACATTTTTTGTAGGTTTGTGAACAGCTCATGAACTGATTCATGAATGTGAAATTGCTTAAAAGTTCATGAACTCATGAACTGTTTTTCACAGGCACCTTTTTCATAATAAAAAGTTCATTAGTTCAGATCAGATCGTGAAATTGCCCAATAGGAGATTCTATTGAAACAAAAAATTTGTTGTAGTAATGATTAATGCTGATGTAGTCATATTATCAACTGATAACATTGATTGGTAAAAGTTTGAAGAAGATCCGATAAGAAATGACAGAGATATCAATCTTTCAAAGAGTCCATTTCTGCCACACATATATTTTTGTGATATAAGTACTCAATTTTGTTTCGAACTAATTTAAAATAACATTGAATATTGAAAAGTTCTAATATTTACGTCACAGAAATAAACGTACGTCAAAAATATATCTCTTTAAAACATTGATATCCACATCATTTCTTATTGGACCGGCTTCAAACTTTTACCAATCAAATCTTTTAGTTTAATGAACGCTTGATTAATATCACGTTCATGAACTGTTCATGAATTCATTGATTTTGTTGACAGGGCTAAGTACAGTATCTTCAATTGTAGGGCATCAAATAGCGATAATAAAAATGGATAGTGCACAAGTAAAGCACTTTAGTAAGTCCCTGTCTCCTAGAAGACACAGTTCTTGAAATGTTGAATGATGACCATGAATGGTTTGAATCACACACACTTTTTGAACAATTTATAAATGTCAGGGATGAGATGACCAAGGCATCTATCTCATGAATTGGACATAATCATTGAACCATCTTAATTGTGTGAACAAATAATTATCTTCATATTCTATACATGATAGAATATAGTATAAAACAGACACTGTATCATTCTTTAAAATCGATTTTGAAAAATAACAGCAACAAAAATAACAGTAAAAAATGAGAAAGCTTTCTTAAATCAGTATTTATAGGGGCAAAATTAACCGGCGACCGTTGCGAGCTCAAGTTGAATTTATGCTTAGCGTAATTCAACCGTCTCGCTTTGAATCTATTGTTATACGCAGGCCTAATTTGTTATAAATTCATGTCAACAATGAACATTGCGTTTATAAACAATAAACATGCATGTGATCCTGAGTGCGTAGCGCCTGCCGGTCATTTTTGCTTCTTTAAACAGTTTGTACTGAGTTCATGACATGTTCAACTGTCCAAGAACTATTCAGGAGCCTCAAGAACTGTTTAAGAACACCTTAAACCTGCAAAATAATTTGTGGATTTCATGAACCTCCTGGACTGTTCATGAAAATTAGTCCATTCAACACAGAGGAAGATCATTTTTTTTCCATGGTGTAGGCATAGTAACAGAATACTTAAAAGGAGAAGCCCACAAATAAATTCATAACTCACCTTTCCAAACACCATAGCATATAGAGTGATACCAAGTGCCCAGATATCAGCAGCCTTTCCTGAATACTTATCTCGTCGTTCTACAAAGTGGATTAAAGTAAGAACAGAGCATGTTTAAATCAGCTATGGAGTGTTCAAATACATCACCTGCTAGTGCTAAACTAAGTGCCTAAATTAAACTATATATAAGTCTATTAGATACAAATTCATGAGCAGTTCATAAAAGATTCATGAGGTGGACTATAATTTTCTACAAAAATCAACAAAAACAGAACAAATTATTGTTGCGTACTACAAGAAACATGTATCTAGGCTTTCATTAACAGCAGTATTGTATGAACTCTAGAATTTTATCAACCAACCAAATAGAGACCTTTAAAGCAGTTTGTTTCATTTTATGAAAATACATTACCACACAGCCTCATTTTTACAACTATGTCACTTTTCATAGCACTGTTTCCGCTCAGAAAACTAAATACATTAACCAAAGTGAAATTGTTGAGGTCCACAAAAATAATTTTAAAAATATG
This sequence comes from Haliclystus octoradiatus, assembly GCA_916610825.1. Classification (NCBI taxonomy): domain Eukaryota; kingdom Metazoa; phylum Cnidaria; class Staurozoa; order Stauromedusae; family Haliclystidae; genus Haliclystus; species Haliclystus octoradiatus. The sequence goes on from OU744450.1 coordinate 10,467,346, forward strand.
TAATAATCAGTTGGTTTTGGTTATCAAAGCAGTAAGTGGATTACGCTGCAGTTATATTTTTGGAAAATGAAAATCAATTTATAAGATGAGAGAGACATATGGTGAAAATTAATTCTTTTGAAGATCCATGTCATACAACTGAAGTAAAACCCTATGCAAAACCCTAAGGTAATGTCAAAGTTACAGTGATCAAGATTTTATAAGAACAATTGAGTGATGGACAAGCATATATTCTTAGTCATAATAAATAATTTGTTGGTAGAAGTGACATCACAACATCAACATAGTGATTATTTGCTGATTGTTTCTAAAGAAGCTACTGTATTCATGTTGCTCCCTCCTGTGATGTAAATGTGAAATGTGTTTTTAATCTGCTGACTGCTCGGTATTGCCGGTCAGTGGTAATTGTATTTTCTTTTCTTCTGTATTTGTCATTTATCCACAAATCGGGTAAGATTGAAGCTTTTTTTCACTGAGTTAGTTAGTGGCTAGTTAATTGATTAGTGTTTTGAAGTGTTTGTGCAGTACAGGGCCGTATGCCCTTCATGGTGCCAACCAATAGTGATTCTGTCATGGATTGAACCCAAGACCCTGCAGGCTGATGTCTAAAGCACTTAACTAATAAACAAAGGCTGCATTGTGTATCGAAGTAGGAATTTTCAAGTTGTGTTGTCACTCACATGTTTTGAGTTATTGGACAAGGACAACAGTTGAAATTTACATTTACTTGATATAATTACAGTGTCATTTATGTCCCCCTCACATCGACCATAGTCTTACATCTACGTTAAAGCAAAATTTAATCTGTGACCATAACATTAGATTAACTTACCATTAATAGCTTCTGGTGCTTGAAATGCTGGCGATCCTTCAAATTTTATCATTAGATCATTGTCATCCTCAAACATATTTGAAACACCAAAATCTGCAATCTGATAAAGAATAAACAAAATCTCCATTAGATACTTAACAATTTCAAGAGTTACAGAGAAACATTATTACAAAACTGTGTTTGCATTATATGGACAGTCTGTTCTGTGGTTTGGTTTTGAAAACATAATGGTCTGATGAAACTATCCTTTCCTCCTTATCAATTTTTTTCTGATAAGTTTACAAAAACTTCCAAATTAAGAATGTAGACAGGACGGACAGCGCTATATCAACATAAACGTTAGCAAATGGAAAATTACAGACATTATAATAACAACATCCCTACAAAAACAGTTCATGAATGTTAAATGACCCGTTTATCATAAACTGGGCATGAACAGATCATGAAAAAGTCAATGAAAAACAAGCCAGTCTTTAAGCATTCATAGACTAGTTAAATAACTGTCTGTGAATTGTTGACAGGAGATACTCCTGCGAAAAAAGTTAATGAGTTCATGAACGTGAAATAACCCAAAAGTTCATGAACTGTTCATGAACCGGTTCATGAAAGGTTCATGAACTCTTTATGACTGTTCATGAACTGTTCATGAACCAACAAGAAAATGTTCATGAACTGTTCATGAAGTTTATGAACTGTTCATGAAATTCATGAACTGTTTATGAACTCATGAACTGTTCATGAACTCATGAACTTTTTTTTGCAAGGGTTAAGTTCCGTTATATTCCCTATTTCTCTAACATTTGGAATTGATAATGATGGATATGACCTGATTTAAAAGTCATTGTGGATCATGTGAGATCTTCCGGAGTTTGATAGTTGGAGAAATTAGAGAGAAGAGGAAAAGCTTGATTGACTTTAATTTATGGTGATTATTAGATACTGTGATGCAATTATTCCTCCTCTGATAAAAAGCCAACAAAATTGACATTTCATCACAGAGATAGCTAGCCCAAATAAGTTATATTAAATAGCATTGATACATTCAAAATCGTAGCAAGTAAAATGTTTCGTATTATGAATTGTCTTATTCACTAGTTTCTTTGTCAGCTATGTCTGGTCAAGTCATTTGTGGCGTTCTTTGTGAAGTAAATATGTAAGGCGTAAGAGAGATGGCACATTAGCCTCTCTGTAATGTGATTGTCTATATTATAACTACTATAACTACAGTGAAACATGTATATTATATAACAGCCAATTTTGAGAGGTAGGCAGGTGGCCTTTATATACAGGGTTGATTCAATGGAAAATTCTATTTTAGACATATCAATATTGATCACTATAGACAGGTGGCCACTGTATAGAAGTGACCGTTATAACAGATTTGACTGTACTGTGGAAAACAGTTCATGAACAGTTCATGAACGTTGAATGGTCCCAATTTTCCTAAACTGTTCATGGACTCTTACAGTGTTTTTCGCAGGGGTACTACTAAATGAAATATTAAACTTACCTTGATAATATTATTTTCTGCCAATAAAATATTTGATGGTTTAATATCTCGGTGGATTATCTTGCTATGATGTACTAAAATGAAATAGTTTAAATTAAAACTGGAAACAAATACAATCAACGGAGCAAAGCTTCCATTAACTCTCAGGTACACATTAATTGTGTGTTACGAAGAAGAAGAGAGTATTTGAGTAAGGTATACTCACAATATTCAATTCCTAATATCATATCTCTGAAATAGGTTCTTGAATTTTGTTCACCCAAACCCTTCTCGGCAGGTAGATCAATAACAGGCCTGAAAAATAATAAAATTATAAAAGTCAGATCTGTAGTAAGCGTCATGTGCATTAAAGGTCACCTTGCATATTGGTTACGGTTAAAGGGTTACCACACACTTACAAATGTTTGTACTCATATTTACTACACAAGGAATGTTGGAAGACACAAGAGTGTTAGTGTTGAATGCCCGGGCTGGAGTGTAGTAAATACGAATGCAGTCGTGTAGCCCTTTCTAAAATAAAACAATTTTTTCAGAATCAAGTTTGTTGATACTGCGGGGGGTTGTTTGAATTTACATTAATTATCTCAAATTCAATTTCAATTCAATGTTTTTTTCAAATTCTACTTACTAAAATGTCGTCAGATTACATGAAAATTTCACAATGTCAGTCTTTCTTAAATAGAGAGAGCTTGTGTTAGTATTATTTCTTTAATTCTAAGTTGTAGCAGTAGTTTCCTATTCTTCTTCAGCGTGGAGCGTTGACAAAATTTTATCCTCAAATTTCAACGGGAATATTTTTGAAAAATGTTTATCCTAGGATTTCCAAACTAATTGCAGGATTACATTCGATCATGACCTGTCACACAAAGACAAGAATTAATCAACCTTAGAGGATTTGAATCACAGACAGATAGATCTTGAATCCTGATACTCTACCACCTTAGCTAATCCAACATAGACAACTGGTTGGATCAGAAGAGCAAGTCAATAAGAAAACAGATAAATTAAACTTACCCATTTTCAACAAGATCAAATACTAATTGAAAAAAGAAAAGAAAAAGTATAAAATAGGTCCGGTAAAAATAATGTTGATAAATGATGTAAGTCATGTGATGTTGAAGCACTTACCAAGATAAACATTATCAATTTGAGGATCATCAATAACCTGAAGACACAAGCATAAAGTAAAGTGTGTATACAATGTATAAAAGGAAATTAGGATTGATCTTCTGAGAATAAAATTACAGTACATTACTACAGTAGCCTATATTTACCTTGACCCAGTATATTGGTCCACAATTCAATTGATTAAATACAGGCAACACAGTAGAAAAGTTCTTAATACAATATTGAAGCATAATACAGTAATCGATTGGAGCCCAAGGCTGATAAGACCACAGATAATTAGTCTCATATACGGTACTGTTAAAAACACCATAAACTTGGAGCACATATACATCAAAGGGCTACCACACATTTGCTGTGTTTGTATTCATTTCATACTTACTACATAAGGAATTTTGGAAGACACAATTTAAGTATCGAAAGCTTGAGCCTCCGGGGTGTGTGCTTTCCACACTTCCTGACTGTTTTCAATATTTTCCGTGTAGTAAATATGATTGTAAACTTGAGAGATTTTCAAATGCTGTTCTAGTGGTTTGATTGGCTAATTCCTGTGTTTGGATCACGCAATCCAAAACAACTTGGACATGAGAGATAAAAACATCCAAAATTTCTAAATAATTATAGATAAAAGTTTGAGTTATGTTAGCATCGTTGATGATACATATTTCAGAATATTATAATCCAAGGCATTATTCTACTTTGCATCATTTTGTTTGGTTATAGTGGCTATTCCGAAAAAAAATCACTCCAAAAATGATAAAAGCTTGCAAAACAGCATAAATGAGAAACGAGACAGATCAAAATCATAGCGTCTGAAAGAATCGAAAGTGGTTCGAAAGTATAACTCTGGATCTGTGATCCGAAGAAAGGCAAAATATGACGAAGATTTATAAGAGAAAATTGATCTACTCAGTCAAATCCTTTTTGCTAAATTCGTTTTAAAATAGTAAAAAGTAATTTCACAAAAGTGTTACTGCACTGCAGCCTTGTGTTTGGGTTCTCTGATACCAACACTTGGGATATTGAGAGACACTCAAAAGCTGAAAAACACTCACCCTACGGGCTCTTGTTTTTCTTATGCTTTCTCGTGTCTCCCAACATCCTGCGTGTTGGTATCACGGAACCCAAACACGGCTGTCGTGCAGTAACCCTTTAATACAAACGTGTGGTAACCCTCTTGTTAACTAAAACAAATTTCAGAATCAAGTGTGCTTATGTGACGGAATGTTGTTTGATTCTTGAAGTAATGATTTTTATTCAATTTCAATTCGATGTTTCTACTTACTAATATGTCCTTGGATTAACAGTTGACTGACATCCAATGTATGGATATATATTCAGCTTAAATTACATGCATGTCTAGTTAGATATTGCCACAAAATAAACCTTTGATAATCAAAAGCACAAAATTCAAATGTATGTTTTCTGACAAGATTAACTATCAGTAAATTTTTTATTGACAATTTTGGGTAAATGGTCACTAAAGAATGGAATGGAATAAATCAAATCATAATATCAACTAAATCGATCAAGCAGCTTCTCACATACCTCAACCAAATGGACAATATTAGGATGGTCAACTTTCTTCAAAATGGCAATTTCGCGTTGAAGTGAATCCAGAGGACCAGGAACCTTGCTTCCTTTGTTACGAGGATGTCGAGCTACGAAATATAGCATTAGACATCAGAAAATAGACTAAAGGGCTCTCTGTTCCGATATGACAGCGCATGTGAAAATATTTTATAACTTCACGAACGTGATATGATCAATTATTCATGAACCTTCCGTAAGCAAATCATAACTTTGAGATCATTAAAATTTGGGCAAATTCACTTTCATGAACTGGTTCATGACCTATTGCGGAAATGTTTATGATGGTTCATATACTGTTTAAAAGTAAACAAAGTAATTTTCATGAACAATTCATGAAGTTTTACTAATGGACTTGTTCAGTGCAATGTGACGTCATCAATTAAACAATAGGCAGTCAAGTGATGAATTGTCGAAATTCTCCCTAACCAAAGTTTTTCTAGATGCTATTGCTCACATAAATCAAAATATTTAGTATTTTAAATGGAATAGGAATGGAATGTGTTGTTTACTGATGTGATTGAGAGAGTACAAGGTAATGTGCGGAAATCGTGAAACGGCTTTAGTTTGCTTGATTTAATCAACGAAAAATAACACTAAACAAGAAAAAAAAAGTTGTCTTGCATGCAGTAGTATAACAAAGCACATATGTAGACATGAATTGCTTCTACTTTACAGTTTACTAGCAGGTTAATTTTTTGTGATGCAGAATCAATCGTGTTGCTTGTGAAATGTAGGTTTATCACTAATGTTGCAATTCACTGTGGAATCAATAACGAAATTCAATGATAGTTCAATAGTTTGATATTCATTACAGTTAGACCTGTTACAGCGGTCACCTCTATACAGCGACCACCTGTCTATAGTGGTCACTCTTGCAGTGTCTAAAATAGTATTTTCTATTGAAAAAAACCTGTATATAAAGGCCACCTGTCTATAGCGGTCAATTTATCTACCTCTCGTAGCTGGCTGTTATATAAAGGTTTCACTGTATCACGCTAAATTCCTGTGTTTCTTCTTGACATCTTGCATATGAAGTAGCCTTTTATTTGATCCTTAACTTCCAACACTGTGCTATGAAACAATTCCATTTTATTCCTGTTTTTGCATGATGATAATTCAATCAAAATTTGCCACCTAACAAAGCAACTACAGTAAACATAACCAAGGTTTGAGATTAGGAATAAATTAAATACCAAATCAAACTCACTGTACTGTGATAATTCAGTAAAACTATGTGAATTTGAGTTTTCTGTTCGAAATAAATTATGATTCCAAAATATAGATTTATGAATGAGTTCACGGGCCACGGCTTCAATTATTCTTCCTGTGATATGTTTTTAATTAATTTCTTCAAAACAATAGAATTAAAGCGAGACCAAGCAGTGTTTCAAAAACGAGTATTTGGAAACGTTTATTTGCGCGCAATGTTCTCCAGTCTGTATTCTCTCTTTAAGTCAAATTTATAATGTGTAACATACATAGCAATCCATTCTTTCTGAGCATTCTCTTTCTGGATAAAATCTTCATCGCCTGGAACGTTATCAACGAAAGAGATATTAATTAACAGTGGTGATTGTTAATCATACTTAGTAAAACATTAGTGACCTAATAACATGTCACCGTATAATAATAGTTCTAATAATAATATAACCTAATATGAAATGAATGAGTTGATTTTTATAAAGTTTTCAAAAGTCCTAAACAAAATAAATCTTGCGGCTGCATATTTCCAATTGATCTGAAATTCAGCTCAAGATTATCTTACTTAATAAGTTCTGACTATAGGATAATGTAATAAAACAAAGAAGGCCTACATAAAATGTGTTGTCTTTGCTTGAGAAACATTTATGTACAGCACCAAATGATCCCTGGAATAAAACCAAAACAATACTTTAATAAAAAGGGGTATTGTTCAATAACATTTGGTTCATCAAGGCTGTGGAACCACTATGGAGATATTAGTTTATGACAATAATAATAATAATAATAATAATAATAATAATAATAATAATAATAATAATAATAATAATAATAATAATAATAATAATAATAATAATAATAATAATAATAATAATAATAATAATAATAATAATAATAATAATAATAATAATAATAATAATAATAATAATAATAATAATAATAATAATAATAATAATAATAATAATAATAATAATAATAATAATAATAATAATAATAATAATAATAATAATAATAATAATAATAATAATAATAATAATAATAATAATAATAATAATAATAATAATAATAATAATAATAATAATAATAATAATAATAATAATAATAATAATAATAATAATAATAATAATAATAATAATAATAATAATAATAATAATAATAATAATAATAATAATAATAATAATAATAATAATAATAATAATAATAATAATAATAATAACACAAATATTTAGATAGGATAGATACTTCACTAAAAAATGAAACACTTTTATCAACATGTATTGAAAATAAATTGTGTATAAAGTTAAAATTAAATCAAAATTAAATCAACATTAAATTAAACAAATAAGAAAATTTATGGAACATTATTAGTTAGTGAGTATCAGCCCTAAGGATCGTTAAAATGCTTGAAATTATTAATTATTAATTAATTATTAAAACAGTTAATGAACTTTCAAATGGCAGATGCTCCACTCACATTTTCATGAAGAAAATGTTGATGAGTAATTGTAAACTATTAAAATAAAAATAGCTTCCTTTAATTCACAGGCAAATGTCCTTGGGATCATTGATAGGCCTGAATTGTATCCTTGGGATCATTCATTTATTTTCATTTTGTATGTGACAGACTGACCGAATCCACATTCTGATGCAAATCAATAGTGTTTATGACTGTCAATGATAGAGTCTTAGAAATACAACCAGACCACATCATCAAGGCTGAATTTCATCAGCATTCCACATAAATTAATGATCAGTAAGTAATAATCGAAACAGTAGGCCTATATGTGACCCTACAGAATGCGCTATTCAGTGCCACTCTTTTATTTCTAGAGGAGGACTCTTATCACTAAGAGCAGTGATTGCAAATGCTCATGAGCCCTGTTATTTGAGCGAATACTCCTTAATCCTCATGAATTCATGATGTTCATAGAAGGAAGAAAAAATGGAGCTGCTAAATATTTATGGTCTAGTAAAAAGGGATGTGACAAAAGGGGCATTATGAGATAACTTACTCGGCCAACTTCTTCTTGGATTGTATATTGATTGATTTGGTTGTCCTGATAAATAAAACAAGTAATATATGATGATATTAACAAAATATATTCATGAATTCCATGAAATGATGGGATATGGAGTGGCCAAAACTAGATCAAATATCCTCACCGTTAATTGGCTTACAGAAGTTTCCTTTGTTGGTTGCCGTGACATTCTAGGCTTTGAATCTTGCTGCATTAACGCTGGACTTTTCAGTTCAGAATTGGAAGCTACAATCCTTCTGCGAGTGCCAAATGTTTGTTTAACTGTGAGTAAGTCTGTGTGACCAACACTGTGCTTTAAAAATCCATCATCACAGCTCTTGGCCCTACTCAAACGTAAACTTTGTGGTGTAAGATAAACTGGTTTTAAATTACCTTGGTCAAAATCATGGAATTGATTTATTGGGATTTTATTTTCACGTTCAAATCCTGGTGACCAAGTAGGGGGACTGAGGTTTTCTTTTGAAATTGACTTGAAGTTTATTGAACTTTGAGGAGGTGAAAATAAACCATTAGAACTGGAAAATGTACTGTAAGATAATGTATGGGAAAATTATAATAAAATTGATGATAGTCCTGCAATTTATTAGATAAGTGCAAGAAATTTTGAATAATATTTCAAATGTCTCTGAGCAGATTGTGGTATTAATAATATTGATATTACCAGGGTTACACTGCATGTATCAAATAGATTCTAAGCATGATTCCAGTTAGTCTGTAACGCAGGTTAGATTCTAATCAATCTATACTTGCGTCTTATTTTTAAGTCAATAGCTTGAAAAATTTATATTGTAAAGCCCTGTCACTCTTGTAAAAGCTCTTCACTGGTTATTAAATGGTTCATATCTAAAAATTTATACATTGGTTGACAATGTAAATAGACCTACATTACACCTGGATAAATTTGATGAGGTTTTAAATGTTATTAAAACACTTACACTTTCGTCTTTTTGTTGGGGTTGTTTGGTGATGTTCCATTGTCAACAGAAATTTTTTGAGAACGGAGCGAGCATGCTGTGTAAAAAAGATTTACAATAGAGTAAAACATGTAGGTCTATATAACAGCCAGCTATGAGATGTAGATAAATTAATATTTATATGCAGGAGGTGTTGATATAGGCAACTGGGTTGATTCAATAGAAAATACTATATTAAACACTGTAAGAGTGGCTACTATAGACAGGTGACCTGACCGCTGTATAGAGGTAATCGTTAGAACAGGTTTGACCGTATCAAGATAATATTTGAACATAATTTATGTTCATTATTCTTAATATTCTGTTCACGTTTGTAAACTATTGGCGTATGTTAAGCCCTATGTATTGGCCTAACCTAGCTGCAAACTATCATATAGTATCTAAGTGATATCTATTTGCAGCATGGTTTGGTAACCTAGCATTCCACCTTATTTATAACCTAATCATGGTGATGTCTAAGGATTATAGCTTTAAGTTAGTAACTTACCAAGTCCCATGCCACTTGAAGATTCTGAATGTGCTCTTTTTGTTCTATATTTAGAATAAAATTTTGTAATGTTTCCAATATGACCTTTCACTTTCTTCCTATACTTTGATGGCTGTAAAAATTCAAACGATGGTGTTAATCATAGACCTAAGTACTGTAGAAGCATGACGAGTTATTAGGCTACCTGCAATCATCAACATATCATGGATATGAATAGAAATCACAGTTTTTGCTCAGTCGTTCAATAACAAAATCTCTTTAATCTTTATTAAAAGGAACATCAGTATATTAGTAGGACTGCAATACAACGAAGCCATTCAAAAATGTGGGGGTAGCCTACTGTATCAGAGTACTTGGTAATAGGCCTACATGAGTGCTTAGTTTTTTGGGAACATTGATAATTGATTAACATAATTCACTGATAAGAAATCGAATCCCTGCCTCAATCACATTGTGCTGACTAACCCTGAGCTACTATTTTTTTACATTTCTTGAAAGCAAGATAATTTATTAATTAGACATTCTAACCCGAAACAGTTTAAAGGATTATATAAAATTTATTGACAACATCTCTCTGTAGCATTTTGCATGTGTACAAATTGTAAATTTGTCTATCAGACACTTAACAATTATCGAACGAGATTGAGCACGACACTGAGAATTGTCATCATCATCATCATCATCATTTATTCAGAAAACCTGAAAAGCCACAAGCTTGTTTTAACAGGACTGATACAAAATATAGGAATAAGGCAAAAGAACAACATGTTAAAAGTATGCATACAAATTGTGCAATGTAGGCCTACAAGTTAAAAGTGATGCTGTGGGTGAGTTGAGAATAGGTCTACAACAAGCTGATGCTACATGAAAGGTGAATGACTTGTCTCATTCAAGATAGTATCAAATTTTAATGTATTGGCTGTAGATGGTCATAAAAGGGAGATGGTGGATCTCAATGCTAATAAGTAAGAGATGTCATTATCATCATTCGTCATCATCGCTCATTCAAAAACATTGATGTAGGCATACACTGTAATGCAAAGTTACAAATACTGTACATATTTTAAGGACTGATTAGTATGACTGCTGACGACAGGCAGACAGTAGCCTATTCTGTGGAAAGGACAATGGGCAGACAAGAAGAGATGCATTAAATAATAGGTAGGCCTATTGATTATCTGACACATTGCACAATTGTCACAAAATATTGGTTAATCATAATGATCAGATTGAATTACATAAGATGGACCTATAATATATTCTAGTGAACAAAAACCTGTTCAAGAGACCAACCTTGGTAACATTGAGTTGAGCATCTTTATTAACTAGAAAGAACAAAATATTCATATGACATTATAGACTATTCACACTGTGTAGCCTGACAGTGAAACCTACTACACTATACAGTTTGGGTTTGACCCACTGATCTATATAAAAGACTGGATAGAGCATTTCAGTATGCAAAATTGAAGGTTCCATGGTGGCAGCTTCAGTACATACAAATGTTTGATTAGGTTGAAATGTTCGATTTGCTTACAATGAATTTTGTAATTAAACCAACGCCATTTTGTTTGGATAAGCAGAAATCGTCAGATGCCATGGCTTCAAAAATTAATATGATTCTTAATGAAATGTTATATCCAGTATTTTATATAGATCAGTGGTTCGACCGAAAAAAATAACTACTTTGCAAAAGCAGCACTGCTGTGATTCCGATAGTTTTTGATTGGATTAACACCCTGACTGTGACTAATGCGAATTCAACTTCACAGCCAATTGCAGGACTGTAAGTAATCGTTACTTAATTTACAAGTAATTGACTACTGTAGCCTAATCAATTACTTTTACAGTAATTTTGACGTGCAATCGATTACTTCTCTGAAAAAGTAATTTTATCAGTAGGTTACTGTAATTTTTAATCATTACTATTATGGTAACGGTAACAGATTACTTTTTGGGTTGCCTAGCAATTACTGATTACTTTCTTGGCACAGGAGCAATGGCCTAGCTTTGTGCTGTTTTGGATGATTTACTAACTCTGTAACAATAAGTGTCAAGTAAATATCACTTTAAAAATGACACCTATTCAATTTAATTACAACATAATGACAGCCTACCAACAATAGAATAGAATTCGAAACAATAGTAATCAAAATATCACATACTGTACTATCATAACAACATAACATAACATAATTTATGTAGCGTATTTGATTGTCAACCTCTTTTTATTATGATAAGATATATCACATGGTTCAATAAATTCTGAAAAAAATTAATGCTGGCTTTTTACTGCATCAAGTTTTCAAACACGCAGATTCTCTAGTTAATATAGCCTATCATTGCCTTATAATTATATGCTTTTGTACATAATTGTACAATCTCTTGTAGAAAACAAGATTAGGCCTATTGTTATTATGTTGAAAGGAAGCAGGGATAGGCTACATTAATTATTACAAAATACAAATAGGCCTACTCAGTCCAATTTCGAAATCCTAAACAACCCTTGAACAAAAAATATCACTACAAACAATGGTGTTTTCTGGATTTTATTAGTGGGGGAACGGTGATTGATTTCAAATTTCTTGTAAGGGGCCGAAGGCCCCTTCTTTCTAGGGGGTCCGGGGGCATGCCCCCCCCAGAAAAAATTTCGATTTTAGGCTGTCTTAGAGGCTCTGTAGTGCATTCTATCAATTAAGAAAGTGATAACAGGGACAGTAATGTTACCACAAATAGATCATCGAATAGACATAAATAGGTAAAACAGAATATATAATAATATTTAGTGTTATGATGTTGACATAAGTGTGTAAGTGTAAATGGATACAAAAATTATAGATAGATTATCAAAAGCTCTAATTACTGTCTTTAATACATAACGTGTTATAGTAAGTTCCACACAATTTGTTGAGGTGCATCTCCGTCATTTTGTTCGTCTAACTTTGCTTTTTTTACTCTAGGATCATCCGCTGATCGATGATTAGATCGCAGCCATTTTGCAGCATACTCATTTGGCTGCCATAAAGATAGAGGGGGGCCGTGTAATTTGATAAACATAAGATTAGATATTCTATTTATTAATAATCTATTTCTAATGTCCGTACAAATTATGTTCATCTGGCTAAAACCCCTTTCGCATTCTGCAGATGATACTGCTATAACTTCACAAGCATTTATTAATTTTTGAAGATTTGGTGGTGCATTTCTTCCCTGGCAATCAATCTAGTTTTACCAGATGCACATGTTGCAAAAAGGCGATCGTTTAAGCTGGTAACTAGAGCGTCAATAAAAGAATCAGCATTAATCCCGACATGGCGGGGATTCGATATCAGCGGAACTGTATTCAGGAAACCTTTCTCAATGTAATCGTATGCCATTAATGATTTTGTGCCGGTTTTAGTTTTTAGAGCCTTTATACTTCGAATTGTCCGCTTTATGCATCTATCTGCTTTGACAATGTTCATGTCACGATGTTGCATGCCTTCTGAAAGTTCTTTCAACTCATATAAAACGTCCCCCATCAGGGCCAAATCAGTCAAAAACTCTGGCGACTGAATTCTTGTACATAAGCCAGAGAATTCTGCAGCATTACTCCCCGAGGATGATCTAAGTTTAAAATGTTTGTATAGTGCTTCATAATTCTGCCATACTGCAAATACTGTACGGTAGCTACTTGCCACCCATCTCGTACTAAGAAGCCTTCCTATTTTCAAAATTTCTGCTTCCAAGTCACCAGCAGCTTCTTGAAGTTCTCTCTTGTTTTTGGGAGACTGACTATATAATGAATACAACTTATTGATAAAAATCTTAAAGTGGTTAATTCCATTAATATTTTTTATAGCGTCATTGACAGCAAGTTCTAGTCTGTGGTTTACACAATGCCACGTGATAATAGTAGGAAAATCCTTCTCTAATAAAGTTCGAATTCCAGATTTTTTACCAGTGAGCACACTGGCACCATCTGAAGTAAATCCGCGTAAATGATTTTTCAAATAGTCAATATCAAACCCATATTTTTTTAAACAAAGAAGCAGGGCTTTATAAATGTCACAGGCTGCTTCACCATTATCAAGTTCAACAAGTTCAAGGAATAAAAATTGGGGTTCATTTCCATTGACCAGCTGTGCTTTGATGTAGATAATCAATGTAGATTTATCTGATGTTGTAGTAGATTCATCTATTAGCACCGATATCATTCCATCTGCTGTCCTAATTGCCTTGCAGACCCTTGCTCGCATCTCTTCGGCTATATGGTCAATTATAGAGGTGGCAGAATGTCTCGAGTGCAGGCAAATACCTATGTCCAATCCATTCTGTTCTTGTAACTTAATTATATCACTCATGTCGTTTAATGGCCTGTCATGCTTTGCTATGTAATAACTACTGCGAAATACTCTAAGGGTTGATTCAATATCTTTTTTGTTCATTTTGTTTATATGACCAGGCATTATATCCAAGCCAGATTTCATGATAATTTCTTCCGCTTTTAAATGAGCATCAGAGTGGAGATGTTTAAAAATCTTTTTACGTAAAGAAGTAAGATGTGCTTCGCGAGAATTACCACTTTGAGTAACAGTTCCTTCTTTCCATTCTTTACTCAAATACAGACCTTGCGTTTTGTAAATTGCTAAGTCTTTGACCCTCGAACAAGAGCTACAACCCAATTGACCATCCTTCGCTATCAGCCACGGATATGAATTTTGTTTTTCTTTCCACATTTCTACTGTCCATGCGTTGGGCTGATGGGCGACACTCAATGTATGGCTTGGCCCAGGTGTAGGTGTAGTACTATCGGTTATGCTAGCTTCGTCATCACTTGTTAAACCCAAATCGCTTGTACCTGTATTAAAATCCGATGGTTCTTCTTGACTATAATTAATAGGACTATCCTCTACAGAGGTACGTTTTGTGAAAAACCCGCTTAGTTTTGATTGTTTAGACATTACAATTTAAATATTGCAATCTCATACAGCGTAACTTACTTTGCTTTAAACAGTTCACAAGGAATGGCACAGGCAGCGTAAAAAATACTAACTACTTTGATTGTTTGAAACATGATAAGACACAAAGGGCTACCAGTCTAGACAAAAAATCAATATTGCTCATCATTTAATTAATAGGATAGAGTCATTAATTCATTTCCTCAAATTACAAAACTATTATATTTTACAAATCTCAATTCAAATTATAATATAGTGAAACTCCCCCTTATAAATATTAAATATTTATCGTTGTATTTCTTGATTTCGAAATTATTATATTGTTTAAATTCAAACTATAATATTCAATTAAGTTTAACAATATTTCTCGGAACAGTTAAGCAAACACAGACAAATAAACACATTAAACTTCAATTTAACTATAAATAGTGAGGGAGCGGCGTTCCCCCGGAAAAAGTAGTGGGGGAACGCCGTTCCCCCGCGTTCCCCCACCAAAACATCACTGACTACAAATCCGACAAGATCTAAATTTAAAAATCAACCTGAATCCGACCCGATCTGATCGAGTTTGGTAATGGATTGATTCGCTCATCTTTAATACACCTCTACCTCCTGTGCAACCAACTCATTTATTGCAGAATATATATAACAGCAGAATAAGGTGCCATAAAGGTCATAGTAATCATAATCGTTCAGCCATTTTGCTATATCTAGGCCTACTGTATTAGAGTATGTACTGCAATCAATATATAGTTTTAACCTCGTTTATATTACTGTATAGCCTTGTATAAGTTTAGTATAAGATAGACTGACACAAAGGATTATGAACCAGTCTCTAGGCTACTTACAGTTAATATTAGTAAGTGTTTATTAAAGAATACATTAAAGCTATCTGCTGTCTTGTCCATTGACTATACTACATTAATAATCATGCCTAAAAATCATAAATCACCGAAGAAACGAACGGTAGGGCCTACATCAAGCACTTACAACTACAAATCATTCAAGTGCAATAAGTAATCATACAAGTAGATCTCATTAAGATTGGTATGAAATTTGTCTGTGATCTTGAAGATTTCGCTATTGTGATTTGTGAAAATTAATATTTTTCACTGTGATCTTAGCTCAGTATCCCCCTTTTCCTCCCCTCAGCTCAGCATAGGCCTACCTTTCTAGTGTAGCATTAGGATTATTAGCTCCAAATATTTATCAGCGGGAGGATTAGCTCAGATGGAAGAGCAACCGAACTTCAGATTGGATCATATCTGATCGACTGTGGTTCAAATCCCCCGAAGGTCAACTCAGCCTTGACTTTATCTGAAACATCAAATGAGTACCATCTGAGGATGGCGGATGGAATGGTCCAGAAGGAGTTGTATTGTTAGTAGCTGTGGCGCATCGTTGCGCATTGACAATCGAGACCAGTCCCCCATGAAATCTGTTGAAATTGATCTGTAGTGTCGCGGTTGAGATCTTCAAAGAGCGTTAAAAAAAATCATTGCTCTTAGCGAAAAAAGCCACTCATCTAGAAATGGAGGAGTAGTACGGGTGCCTTCGGTAGGGCAACACCGTCTACATTACTTACTATTACTAGTGTAGCATACATCATTAGCTTGTCAGGAATCTGCCTCATTGAAGTCCTACAGAAATACAGGGGCGGATGCAGCCGAAAAATTGACTGGTGCAAGGAAGTGGGCGGAGTCCGGATAAAGAGGGGCGGAGCCCCGTAAATCTAGGCATGCTCCCCCGTAAAAATTTTTCAAAATAGAAGTCTGTAGAAGACATTAATTGCAACTTTCGGGAGGCAAATTCAGGCTAACTTGAATAATATAGTCATCGATATAATCCGACAAATTATCATTTTGGCTTGTCCCTAAACACATAATGTAGATGGTCGTCAAGACAGATAACATGTGTGCTGGAGCCTTTGAATAATCAATTTACTAAAACATGGCAAAATCGAAAATTGACATAGGATAAACGTAAACAAAAACAAACATAAAAAATTGAGCACATAGGCTATAATTGTATACATACACAAATCAAAATCAATGAAGATTCAAGTATAGGCCTTCCAGACTGGGGCGCGATTTGCCGAACGTGCAACGGTGCAAGCTCTGATAATGGGAATTGCATAGTTGCATGGAAACTCCGAGAAGCTACATATTTCTAACTCGTTATGCCCAGCATTCCATTTCAAAAATCTCCATTGGAAAAACTAATTTCAACCCTTCCATCTTTATTGCTTTCCCACATCGAGAACAATTAAAAATACTATAACAACAATAACAAAACAATTTTATCGGCGCCATTGTGGATCAGATTTGGTGATCAAAAAGAGGCAAACTCAAACTTCATTGTTTCTCGTTTCACATGACGACATCACACAAATAAAGATCACGCGATGCTTTTTATTGCTAAAATTTTTCTAGGGGTGCAGACTGGTGCGAAAAATGCTAGGAATGCTAGATAGAGCACTTTGATTGGTTACTAGTCGAGTACTTTGAATGGAATGCCACAGATACGTCATCCTACTGGTGCGAAATCGAACCAATCTATTGGACGAGAAATCAGACTGGTGCAAAATTATGATCACCGATTGGCAGAAATATGAGAACGCACTGTACATAAACAGGTCAATCACACGATGCTGATGACAATACCAATGCTACTTTCACCTTAATACGAACAATTTTGACGTAAACTATACAGAAATTTGTCACATTTATTGTTTTTCTGTAGGAAAGTTATTAAAAGAACAGCGGCGCAATCAAAAGCTTAAAAGTTTTGACTGGTGCAAGCGCTCCCTTCGCATCAGCCTGGATCTGCCCCTGGAGAAATATACAACACCCTTATCAAGTGCAACATATATTGGATTTGATTCGATTCAATACATCCTGGATATTTATGATAGAAGCTATATAAATGCTAGTGAAATAATCACTTGTGCATGTGCAACCTACTCAGCTTAATCAAGTGAAGTTCAACCAAAATTTAAGGCTAGGCTAGACCTACCCAACAATGTTTAAAAATTACATTATTTACAATTGCCACCACATGTTGACAACAGGTTCATAATGTTGATAGCTAAGCTAGTGCAGTAGCCTACTTACTGTCTACAACCCCGTCTATAACACATACCTACAACTACAACTTACGTACAACCTAGCCGATATGTAGGCCTACTGTAGCATACATACCTTTTGATTTGAATCCTGAGCAAAAAGCTGCATCTGCATTGTCCTTTCTATGCGAAGATAACGTTTGTGAGCTTTCACTAGTAACGTGAAGTTGCGTGTCTTTTAATATTGAGCAATTCTCTCTAGTCGACATACTAAACGTAAAACAATAATTACAATGTTATGCCAATTTCCGAACTAGATTCTGTTCTGTACACTAGTAGTCAGCAGTCAGCGCTGCATAATTGCTTATAAATTAATCAGGTAGCCCAGTAATTAATCCAGCTCTTTTCTTTCCCATTAAGAACACAGAATATAATATATCTCATTTCAGATATTGTTGAAAAAATACAAAATAACTAAGTGTATATTGATTCAAGAACAACTGCTGGTGTGATGTTGCAACCTGATGAAAACTAACTTGAACATCCGCCATTTGCAAAATTTTAAAAAGTGGCGGTGCTCAATCAAGCTTGACAAAATAAATGCCGAAAGAAAACATTGTAAAAGTCAATACCCACACCAGTACCTAAAATCCTTGCTGATTGCAATGGCATTTCTATTCGTAGATTATTTTTCGATCAATTACTTCATGATATTTATACGTATCACCAGCTCATCATTGATATTGACAGAAGGTAAACAATCGAAATATACAAAACGACGAAAATTAAAATTGTTTCGTCTCTGATCTATTCCTCTACTAACCTTGTGCCCAAACATGAGGCATCATTGAAAATTCAGTTCTATAATTACCCATCCATATATTCAAACATGATTCAAACACAGGAGTCTCAGACACAAATAGTGAAACTCAAAATATTCTGTAGCGATTTACGTGTGGTGATATTCAAATAATCGTGTTTGTTTTAGAGTTTTAAAGACATCCTTGAGATCGCAGTCAAAATCTCAATCTGACAGACGCTGTGTCAATTATCAGAAGTTGCTTAGCAACATAAATAGGGTACCCGCTAAAAACACTGTTGAGGGGAATTCTTAGTGCAAAATGTTTTAGTATTGGTCAGTCCACGGTCAGTTAGTCAGATTACCCGATATCACTTAAAGTTTATATATTGCCTTTTAGGACACAGCAGATTTAGATAGAAGTTATATTTCTATCCGTTCATGTCACGGTTGCGTTTTTGCATAGCGCGACTACCAAAAGCGATATAATTATACACTTCTTATACAATAGACATATTTTGATGAATTTAAATTTAGATTAATTTATTTCATTATTTTCTATTAATCTTATCCCCGATCTGAGCACTACTAGAAATGAAATCAATATATATACTGTGTATAAATTAGAGTCAATGACTACACATTTTTCACACGAAAAAATAATTATTAATAAACGAAAAAATCAGATATTCATATTTGCTACTATTAGTTTCACGCCAAGGCGATCATCAGGCAATTTAATCTGTCATCGACTCTATTTATTTATCTACAGTTCTGTCATATACTGACATGAGCACTATAACACTGCGATTGGATCAACAATCAAGTAGTCACTATAAACTGTATATATATAATGCGCAGATAGATATATAATGTAAATTAAAGTTGTCCACACTGGTGTAGGTATAGTGCTCAATGATAAATATCAGAGCTTTGAATGATTTGTTTATTTCTGCATAACAGCATATAAATGTAAATTACATACAGAACAGTTAACTTCCATCATTAAGAATTTATACAGATTATCATTGGAGAGCCTTATATTTTAAATTGATAAACATTGGGTGCCTGACGTGTTTCCAGGCTTAATGAGTTATAGACTTTTTATACACAGTTATAGACACAGTTATACACTTTTCAAAAAGTTTGACTATGGCGATTTGAATGGGCCATTGGCACAACAAGTCGACCGTGTGGAGTGACAGTAAAAAGGTTAGAGTCAATATCTACAAAATTATTAGTAACTTTATGACAAAATATAAGGTCAGCAATCAATCTTCTACTTTCAAGTGTTTCGATATTCAATTTAATAATTCGTTCTTTATAAATTAAATCGTATCGATACAACAGTGTTTTCGAAAATTCTAAGTAAAATTTCATACAAACATTCAAATTGATGCTCCCAGTCTTCCAACTAAAGATTGGGAAAAATTAAATGCCATTCACAGTAGAATTATAACCATAGTTTTATGTGAATTTTTTTTGTTTGAATGGAAACTGTTCGAATGTGGATTAATTGATTGAAGTGATTAAAATAAGAGCCATCTGTTTACATTTATTTTGTAAATAGATGGCTCTGATGATTAAAATGGGTTAGACATCACAAGATTTGTCTAGAGCGACGTGTAAGAGGTAATGATCCCTATTGTGCAGTCAGGGGGTCAGAGGAGAGTGCCATGAATCACATATATGAGCATTGAGCATGGACTGCCCTGAAAAAACGGCAATTATAAAATTAAGGCCACGTGGGTTATAGTTTCAAAAATCTCCTCATATTCCGTTTGCCTCTGTGCCGCTTTATGTTGCAGTCTACGAAACTTTATAACAAAATATTAGGTCAGCAATCAATCTTCTACTTTCAAGGGTTTAGATTCGATATCGAAAACAATCATAACGCTATATATCTATATCTACCATTATCATTATTAAGCATATCATATACACCTCTATATATTACTATATCTATTTTTTACTGATTTATTTACATCAATAACAATATTGCTTCTGTAAGTTACATATTTATAGCTACTTATTATCTTGTTAAATTCATATCAATGTTAAACGAGCATTTCGCAACATCTGTTACGAATTCAAATAAATTTACACATACACACGCGCGTGTATAATTTATTCATTCCTTATTTAATGGACAACAAATTCCAATATCTATTTCAACATATAATAAATGAGTCTGATGTTCTAGCAATGGCCATATGCCACAGTAGGTGGATGAGGGTGACGCCTTATCATTCTGTTTTGCCCCATCTTCTACCCTTGAAAGAGTCGAAAACGTGTCCTAATCAGGGCCGGCGATAGGGAGAGGGCGAGCACGACAATTTCCCCCGAGGCCAGACAATTAACAGGTCACACCTGCATGCTACCCCTTGATTGTGAATTTGAGATTAGATTGGTTTCATTGGTTGGATTGGATTAAATTTCAGCGCTACACCCCCTGGGCCCAAAATTTCTCTCTCCAGCTCTTGTCCTTATTGCATTTATTAGAAGACAGGCCCTCATCCTAATTGCATTTATCAGAAAACGGATGCATATGCTAAAGCTAGACGACAAGTAGGAAAATCCTAGTGAAGGACAGAAATATGTTTCTAGAAAATACATAAATGTACATAGTGTCCCTTTGCCTCTGTCAATAATCAACTGATGAAAAGTAAACCATTCGACAACTAAATAAGGAATTCAACAGTAAACAATCATTTCCCATATGAGCATACTATATCATTCATACAAAATGGGCTTTCTCTAACTCATAAAAGAGTTGACTAAATTATAAATACATTTCATTTACATAATAAAAATAAGATATTTATAGAGAATATCTTCCTGCATGACATATTAGACATGCGTAATGCTATGTGAAGAAACCGGCTTGCTCTCATGGCTCCATGTTTTCATCAACATCATCACTTTTTGACAAGCAATGTTTTAAATTTTCATAGAATCTAAAAATAGAAATAGATATCTATTAGATATTATCTAATAGCAAAAAATAGTGCTCGATGTCATTTGACAGAGCTAAATATAATAAAAGGAGTCAAAGACTACACATTCATAATTGTTACTAATAGTTTCATGCTTACGCAATCATCAGACAAATAACCAAAACAACTTTCTTTTTTCTTTGTCTGATGATTGCGTAAGCATGAGACTATTAGTAACAATTATGAATGTGTAGTCTTTGACTCCTTTTATTATAGAGAGATATCTATATATACACGCATTTTATTTATAAGAAACCTGTTTAAAAGAAACTTTAATGCTAAAACCTCAAACATTCTAAGAAACTTTTGTACTTCTTCGAAATTATTTAAGAAATTTATTTTTTTTATTTTTGTAAAAACAGCAATGTTTGTGTTTTATTCTGGCTAGAATATATCCTGTTCTTATATCTATTTCAGTTAAACCCGCACTTTTAGGATTCCCATTTCACTATAAAGTGTCCAAAAGATTGTACAGGAACTGTACTCTACTGTATATAGACTCTAATGTTGTTCAATGTTCATGCTTCGAAGTTTTTGCCTCT
This sequence comes from Haliclystus octoradiatus, assembly GCA_916610825.1. Classification (NCBI taxonomy): domain Eukaryota; kingdom Metazoa; phylum Cnidaria; class Staurozoa; order Stauromedusae; family Haliclystidae; genus Haliclystus; species Haliclystus octoradiatus. Next base: position 10,489,447 of record OU744450.1, read on the forward strand.
ACTACAGATCTAAATATTAAGAATCCTTGAAGAAACTTTTAGTACTAAAATCCTTCAAAATTTAATAAACTTTTAGTACTATAGCGTTCGCTTGGTTTCTTATCAGAAAATAAGTGTAACTACCAAGTGTTGGCTATTTAAAGTTAGCTCAGATCAGATGGCAGAGCAACGGGATCATGCAGTTCTTGTCATATTTGATCGACTGTAGTTCAATCTTCCCCCATGGTCAATTCAGCCTTGACTTTATTTCAACCACCAAATGAATACTATCTTGTGATGCGGATGGAATGATTTAGAGGGAATTGCATTATAAAGATCGGCGCCTCGACAATCGAGTACGTATATGCCATGAAATCTGCCGAAATTTTTAAATTGATCAGCAGTGTCGTGGCTGAGATCAATAAAAAGCAATTACAATTCTTTGTAGAGAGGGCCACTCATCTTAATATATCAACATACATTCGACCACTGATGCTGGTTCTATTTCAAACTGACTGGCTTGTACAGGTTGTACCTATTTGGGGGAGGGGGTCCCGATAATTCTAAAGGTCATTTTGAATTAATTTTAGATAGGTGGACCGCAAAATTTCACAGCATGTTCAAAATCTCAACAAATGTTTTAAGTCATAATAAAGGGTTTTCCAGGAAAAACATTCAACACTTCGGAAATTGACACACAAATGGGACCTTATATAGCGAGATGAAGAAGAAACTTTTATTATTTTATGTAGAAAATATCTTTAAGAACGTTGAGGCTTCGAATCCGCCAAAAATTAAGAACAAAATATAAGAAAAGGTCGAGTGAAGCACAAGTTGAAGGTTTGGATTCGTTGAAGTGAATAACAGACAGAATTATATTGTGATATTATCATAATACGAGAACTGTATTCATTAGCATTTTCCCTACCTGTTAATTTGATCAAAATTTTTCTTTAATTTTTCATTGGCCATTACCACAACATGTTTGATATACTACAATACATAACATAGACAAATTAACAGTTTAAAAGGAAAAAATGCATGCAGATATATTCGTTTTTGATGGATGGATGTCAACTCAGCCTATCTCGAGGCAGTCTATTACAAACTGAGAGGCTAATGGCTATGGACTGGTTATACTTACTTATGGGAGGGGGTTCCAGCAATTTTGAAGGTGCAAAGCACAGATATACTCGTTCTGGATGGATGGATGGATGGATGGATGGATGGATGGATGGATGGATGGATGGATGCTACCTCTAAAATTTCAAAAACACGGAAAAAACCATCAAATCAAACATGTACCTCATCATCAACTAAGATTTTCCCGTTGCCTGCCATTGGTATTTCAAGACCATGAGAGCTACGCACAGCCTTGAAAAGAAAGCAAATAGTATTAGCATGATTATACCATAGCACATATCCCTTCCAATATTGTAAGATGTAGATCCAATCTGGATCGAATAACTCTGGGTTACAGATCTGAGTTTCAAATTGAAGAAACAAATGTATCAAATATCCTCCAAATTAGATCTAGTAGGAATATCTTCAGGAACAGATGTTATCACAAGTTCAACACTTTAAAGGCATAAAATTGACCGGCGGATTTTGATCTTGGTCTTTGGATATGGTGCGTGATGCACACTACTTGTGGCTTGAGAAACGGCATTCATTTTTCAACTTGAGCCCGCAAGACGTGATGGTCAATATTATGCCTTTAAATGGTTCAATATCAAAATAATGCACCCAGAATCCTACCTAATCCACTTCTAACTTTGAGGATTCAGATCCAAGTCCAGGATATACTACTGACTAGATTGGACATAAATAAGCTAATAATAGATAACATTGTTTTTCATAGCGTTGAGCGTTGACTTATTTGTCTTTCAAAATTATAATCTCATCTCTTAACCAACAAAATATGCAAAATATGCATCACCATTGACGCTGTAGTAGTTGTCTGGTTAGCATCATGCTATTTTCAAGATGCTGCCTTGCAGGGTCTGTCAATAGTAGGAATCCAGGAATCCTAGATTCAACAAGGTTAGAGCAAATACAGAAGAAAGAAATTGATATTTTTATGATTTATTGATCACACTTCAACAACAAAAATTCAGATGAAAATGTTGAGATGCCTCTAGGATTCCACAAGGCAGGACATTTTTCCGACCCTGCTCCTGCCCTGCAATACAATTTTCTTGGTTGAGACGGTTTTAGTGGGGACACAGGCGAATAAATAGGCTATGTACTAGTATGTAGCATTATATATAGATACAGTAGCTCACCAGCATGATTCTTCTTTTCTTGCCAATAACCAGGCCAGAATTTCTGTAACCAGTTTCTAAAGCAACACCCAGCTAAAATAAAAAATGAACCTGATATGTGATTTTAACAAAGTAAATCATAACAACAACGCAAACTTCGAATTTTCTGTTGTTATGGACAAGTGTTGATAGATGTCGATCATGTCATCCATCATATTACACTGACTTATCGTGACCAAACATTAGACATGGATCTCTGTTTTTCTAGATTTGGAAAGGTAAGTTTTTCAAACCCTTATTTCACAGTCCCTTATTACTCCATTATTAAAGCTTGATATGATTGTCATTGATTGTATAGTTACAGTTTATAAGATCCCTGTGTAAACAGTATTGTGAACATTGAAGGGCCCGATTTTCATGTAAATGTTCATGATAAACAGGTAATTCAAGTTCATGGATTATGAACATTCGTAAAACCCATGAACTTTTTAAGAACTAAGTGTATTTTTTGCAGGGTATTATCTATGGCTAAATTGATATACTGGTATAATCATTTTAAAAACAAAGCAACTCCTGAAAATCCGTAAAGGCTACACTAGATAAAAAATACTTCAGTCATAACCAGCAAAATGAGAGTTCACAAGACCATCATATTTGTGTACACTTTATTGGTTTACTTTTTAAATTGAATTCAAAATTAATCATAAATATGCCAATTTGCCATTGTGTTAAATATTACAGCATAACAATTATACATAATAATTTGTGCAGTGTCCGCCGCACTCTGTGCGGAAGGCCGTGGTTCGATTCCTCGTCGGTGCACACACATTTTTCGTAATTATCAATTGTAACATCATGTCATTGGCTTTTAGAAATAACACGTCCCTCATATAAAAACAAGCACTTTCTGCTTAAGAGGTGTAGGTCAGTCATCATATATGTAGGCCTATGTAATATCATTTAGAATGATATTACATAATTATTATTATATTATTATATAATTATGCCTATCACTAATCATGTGATATGATAAATACAAATCAAATCTCGTTGATGTCTTACAATTAGAGAATGAAAGAATCAGAACATGGCATCAATCAAAGAGGCTACCTGGAAAAATTTCTGCTACAACCAGTAATAGTTCATGAACTGTTCAAGAATTGTTAATGGCTATGGAATCATTTACAATTTTGGACTGTGTTTTCACCAATATGAAATGATACCATATTGCCCATACTTCGCCAATATTGTAAAAGAATGCTTACAAACTGGTTTAGTATGCAATTAGTAGCTTGCAGAAGTTTTATGAAACTTGAATACAATTTTTGTGTGCATTGGCTAGCTGTAATACAAGTTTTACAATCATAATGGCAATAAGTATCCTTGGTATATATATATATATGAACAAGACTTACCATTTCTTTAGCATGTTCAAGAGACTGACATTGTGCATGTAGGATAAATGGTTCAAATTTGAATGTCATTGAATCTAAATCATTGGAAGAATGAGCTGCAGCAATCTTAAAGAAAGAATACGCTAATAAATAAAGATATTGATAAATTTCTAAGAACAAAATTAATTAAAGTTGGAAGATATCTTATCTTTCTAAGAACATTTAACATTTATTTCAATCCTAATCCTGCAGCCAAGTCTGGTCTAAGGTTCAACTTTCTGGATTGCAAGGACATTTCAACATTTTCTTCTGAACATGGCTATTGTGGTTATGCCAACTTTCTTCTGAATTTGCTCTAACTTTCTGGAATCTAGAAATGCAGGATTCCCATTTTTGTCGGACAATATTCGTAGAATTTTACATTTGTCATTCTGTCAGCAAATTGTCATGCTTCCACAAATGATCACAGAGATTGCACTTATTGATGTTTAGATAGATGGGGACAACATCTCGAGATAAGGAGATCTGGAACCAGGGTCCGACAAAAAGTTCAGCCTTCAGGAATCTTGGAGGCATTTCAACATTTTTTTGTTGTTGAATTCTTCTGAATTTGCTCTAACCTTCCAGAATCTAGGATTCCAGGATTAATACTTTTGTCGCACCATGTCTGGAAAAATACAAGTCACTGTGGCTGGAGATACGATAGATTCATAGCACAAAATAAATTTCAAATAAGAAATCAATAATGGGAATCAATCTGAAAGCATTTCTCACCACTTGCTCAGGCTCAGCAACATCATGTGACACAAAGTGCCATTTACAGCCTTTCTTCGATTCACATGCCTATTGATAAAAGTGTTGAAAGTTAATAATAGTGTGATGCCAAGCAAGACTGTATCTATCTGCTCCTGATTGGGGGTTGAAGATTTCAAAATTTACCTAACAAAACGGGAGTAGCAGATGTACAACTGAAAGGATCTATAGACCGAGCGCCACAGAACTAAAACGGCAGGTTTCTCTGGTAAACTTGAAAATCACATAAAATGTTCATAAAAATATGCTGATCAATTACCTATTCCTTGTTTTAATTAAATTCTATTGTAAACCCTTCAAAAATCCAATTTATATTTCATGATTCACGGTCAAAGCCTTCTTATCATTTTGAGAAAATGCTGGATGTGAGCTTCATGGTATTTGATTCTTTTGTTCACCCAAGATTTTGCGAATTCATACAAGCATGACGAAAACACAAAATGTATGAATTAAGAGGGCTCTGACCATGAAATGATTTATAAATTCATCTCTGGTGAGCTTCACAATAAAATTTGACCAAAAAAAGGAATAGGTAATTGTTCAGCATATTTTTATGAACACTTTTATGTGATTTTCAAGTTGCCCGGAAAAACCTGCCGTTTTAGCTCTATGGCGCTCGGTCTACTAGTCCAATATAAGTTTTTAACGCGGGATTCCGCTAGACTGAAATACACACAGCTTAGGATTTTGTTAAGAACAGGGTTTCTAGAGCTCAGGTAGGGCCACAGAATTTGAAATTGAAATTCCAATATTAAATTCCCACTTCTATACTTGATGTAAATGCAGAACATTAGTTTGCCTTTTGTATGCATTTTGTTTGATATGATGTTATGTCAGGCTGGACTGCCCATTAAAGGCACGTGTAGGTGTAGGCTAATATATAGCTAGTCAACTCAACTCATTAACTGACATCTAGTCTGCAGCAGCCAAAAAAAGTTAGGGGCGGGGACAGCAACTGATCAAACTTTACGTCAGGGGCGCCAAAATCCAGACCTTCCAAGTCTCACGGCTTTGGTGTGAGTCTCACGTTTTTACACTGATTCTCACGGTCTCACAGCTTCTCTCACTTTTTCACGGCAAAATCCAATCTTAAGATATGCTTCTACTTACTGTGTAAAAAACCCTTTTATAATCCAAGTAATGTTCAGCAGCTTAACTTATACTCTGTTGGACTATTTTGAGTGTTGTTTCTAAATTGCTTTTATGTTTTAGTTACATGCGCAAGTGTCAACATTATCCAAATGTTGTCGTAAATTTTCATTTCAAGCCATTTTAAATCCACAAAATAATGCATGTCCCCAGATCCCCTAGAATTGGGCAGCCCCTTCAGGAAGGGCTTTACATTCTATCCCCAAAATACGGAATTTCAAAAATCTCACTGTTTTACCAAATCTCAAGTTAAGGTCTGCAAAATCCATCATTTCAGCAAAAAAAAATAGATGAAAATGACACACAAAATTCACTTTTAACGGCTGGTTTTCGATGAAAACTGCAGCTTTAGGGGCGGCAATCATAAGAAAACTTTTCATCTCGGGGGCACAGCTGCCATGCTTTGTATACCGGACTGACATTAGATTAATTAGGCCAGGTACTCAAACAGGCAGTCAAACTTTAAGGCTAGAGGCTATCAAAAACAGCCAGAATGAATTTGCAAACATCAGTCCAGTTTAAAAAAATTGCTCTTAATTTCGTCTATATTTCAGGAATGTTATCCTTTGACAAGAGAAAAATTACAACGCTATTACAAGTCTATGTTTTACATTTACTCACATCAGAAAACAGAATCAATCTTCCAGAACATGAGCTGGTAGTGAAAAACGTTGAAGATGAATTGATAAATTTAACAAGTCCTTCGATTGGTTTATCGATGCTACCTTTCTTGCTTAGATCAATTTTGGATAACGCATTGTCTTTATGAAATGAGAACTCTTTTTCTTCTTGATTTTTGCTCACAACTCTAACGCCATTCTTTTTCTTCCTCTTCTTATCCGCCATATCCCAAAACTGCAGTCGACATCGAGGCTAGTTGATGTCATTGCTATGTCAGAAGTCTATGTCATCACTTGTCATCATAGTCATGTGACATGTATGGCAATGTTTATGGAACAATTTGTTCATTGGTATTTGCCACTATGCCTATGGCAAAATGGTATTTGCTGTATTTGCTTATTGCAGGCCATTACATTGCACCAGTATGAGCTTGATTGAATACGAATAAATGGTTTATTTTCAAATTTTAGGAGAAATCTGTATTAATAATTCGACGTGGTTATGGATTAATTTGATTTACATCCAATATTCTTCAATATGTTCAAAGAGAGAGTTCAAAACCTCAAAGATGAGTCGCAAAATAAAGAGCAGAGAAATTTAGAATTGGTCACATTTTGGTAGGAGAGTGGGACTTCACTAGAACATTGATCGGAGAGATAAAATATTTAGTTGTATCTAATAGAAAATATACAGAGACAAAACAACGCTGGAATAATGTTGAATGGCGTCGGTTTCAGGTTGGAATAGGACCAACCGTTTCAATTTTATGTTTGGAAAATAGCACGGATATAATGGTGGCCAACCGACATAGCCAACGCCGTACAGCAATGGCGGAAATCCAACCCTTCTATAGCAGGTTCATATCCCGGTTCATATTCCCCCAGCTGTATGCGTAATGTGCAAATGTATATTTGTTACGAATGCAGCAGCTTCCTTGAATGATTGTCAACATTTATATTTCCGAGTTTTTTTAACTGTCATTATCCAGGCCATATATTGACAGAGGAATGTAATGATGGGAATAAAATACCAACATGCCAAATCCCAACTTGGTCCAGCATCAATAAACGCACAACCACGAACAGTGACATAAGCAAGTATACTTATAGGTATAGCCATCCACACAGCCATTCTATGCTTAGATCTTCAGAAATTGCCCCCTATATTCTTGATGGGAAATGAGAAGTTGCTGTCCAGTGTCTTTCGTGTTATGTGCCATACCACTTTCTACAGCCATCACATAACGGGCCTCTTGTCTGGCAGTGACATTTTTCACAAAATAAGCTGTAGGACGGGCTGTAGGACTATGGCTCGATGTGAGAGAGACAGAAACAACAACTGTGAATTGACTTTACATTTTAATGAACAGCCTTCAACGTTTACAACAAGACTGATATAGGATGATCGACACCCTAATTTATTTATATATATATATGCCTGTAAACGAGGCTTACAATAACGAGGCTAACCAATCATAAGCTAATACAATATCAGTAATCCTTATATGGCAAATAACAAACATTAATTAGGCTATTACAATATCAATAATCCTTCTATGGCAAATAGCTATATTTTACATTTGACTACATAAGCATTGGTCAGCCATAAGAGGAATAATAAGTACTAAATACAATTTAAGAAGTAATTACTAACATATTGATAGGACTGAATTAATTCTAACTAGACAATGAATTATATGTTTACAACCCCCTTGTTCTCAAACAGTGATTTTAGACAACAACAACAACAACAACAACAAAAAGGATACGACTTTTCCTGGATCGAAGAGACCTAACCCAAAACATTAGGAGATCACATTACTACTAAAGCAGCCTCGATAAACTAATACTAATGCTCCTCTATAGAACATTACTCTTAGACATAGTTACAAAAAGGATACCAACAGGGCATATCACGACCAACATGGCACATCACATTTAGATAGATATCATATGGCCTTCTATTCATTTCAAGCACCCGTTTGGATTGACGCGGCTCGTAGTGTTTATCATCTGAATTGGTAGTATCTATCAAGAAATATTCACAGCCGATTGTAGTCTGCCTTTGGAAGCAAAACAACATTGAAACAGACACAATGGAAGACCAACTTGTTGGAGAAATCCCGAAAGCAATAAATGCCCACTGCAACAAAAATGGAAAACGCGATAGTCTCAACATGCATCTCTACAATTCAAACAAATAGCAGTCAACTTTTGATGCGCATTCCATCAAAGATAAATGTTTTGCATCACAAGCCACCTACCTGGAAGCAATGAAAAGTATAAAAACTCCAGGCAACGTTATAAAGCCTGAGTCATGCATTAATTGGTTTCGTCAACTACCGTACCATCTTATTTGAATTGACAGAACATATCAAAAAACATTTGAAAAATATTCATTGGCAAGTATCATTAGCCTTTACAACCCTGATCCCAAATACTATGCAAAGGGAAAAAACACCTAGGAACTTTGCCAGACACATTGGTCTACACGGCAAAGAGAATATTGTAGAAATGGCACCCAGATAAACATTACATTTAGTTCATATAATAGAGAAAATATTATTCCAATATCAATTGGATGCTAGAGATTCTGATGTATTGCCTGGAAACATTCAATTTGTATCTTCTTGGGTAAAAAGCAATTGTGAAAGCTAATCATTGTCGCTACAACAAAGGATTTAAAAGCAGATTAGTAATTCCTCAGCTAGACTACTATCAATATTGTCAGATGCTTCAGATTTAACATTGATGTTATCAAAAATTAAAATGATATCCCCGTAGCAGTATAATAGTTTGTGTTTACCCCTCGTGAGTATCAAAGAAGTAGATGAGCATCCATCCAGTAGCATCCATTCCTTTGCAGACACCAAATAACTAATTTAACACTACAGTATCTCTATTATGGTCATCAGCTCTCAAAGATAAATAGCATTGGACCTGTTGAAATGCATTACTTAGTTATTATTTGGGTATTCCTTTAACAGTGCAGTCACAAGTTTTGGGAATTCTTAATTTCTTAAGCTTTATAGATGTATTGTAATTTTGTATTGGATGATGGACTAATTTCAAGAGAATAATCATACTCGAGAAATTCGAACAAGATATGTCAAGTGCTTGATACTATCCGCCTTGGACATCAAAACGAACTGAAATCCCTTATAAATAATACATTCAACATGCCCGAACAAGCGTGTATCATTTTTGAAATTTATGATAATGTAAGACAACAATGACAATATTACAAATATCCCAAGAAGACCATGAAAAAACTGGAAACTGTAGAAAAGATGTATTCGAATTCTAAGGTACGATCAAACTTTGAAGTTGAGATTACTTTTGATACGATGAAAACATTTCGTTCAAACATGAAAACATACTTTGTAACCTTGAATAAAAGTACATCAAAAATCTTTTCTGTACAAAATGTAGTGAAGGCAGTAAAATTTTTGTTGAACCAATTTCACCTTAACATTTCCAAGCCAACAGCGTCACTGGGTTGTGTGTGTATGTAAAACACTATCAAAGGAAGCAGTAGGATATCATTTCAAACATGTTCTGTCCTCTCGATGTACAATATAACATCACGAAAGGAAATTGCCAGATTTATTCAACTTACTTTTCATTTCATTTATTATGTTAAAATTGACAGGCAAAACAAAGCAGAGTCACACAATATGATCTCTCACTAAAATGTAGCCTAGTTACAACTAATGTTAATAAAAATTAATATAAATTTAAGCATGCAAAATTATTGTTTGTTTTACATTACATTGTTTTGTAATTTTCTAAATGCCATGTTATATTACAAAAATACCTTGCAAAAAGATGAGAGGCTTTTAAAGGCAGAAAAACTGGCTGAGGTTACAAGTTTTTCTGAAAGAGAATTCTATCAAGGTATTACTCTGCAACAAAACTGGTATCGAACACAGTCTGTGATCGTCTGAGCCTCACTTTAATATTAACCTCGTTTGTGTGTTGTAACTATGTTCTGTACCTAGCGTGTTTGTAATTAGTACATTGGACTTAGAGCCAAAGTTGATACGTGTGATTGTCTTGTGTTGCTTTATGATTGGTTGTTTGTAAAGTATGGTGCAATAGCAAAATATACAAGGCTACTGCACCCTTTAATTATATGGTGTTCTGTAACTGTGGCTGGCGATGATAGCATCTCTTTGATTTAATTATAAATATTTTGTTAACTTATTACTAAAGTTTCTTCTTTGAGTCGCAGTTACAGGCAACCAACTACTTTGTCTGCTTTGAAATAGAATCGCCTAATATTCTATTTATTTTGTTTATTGAATTGGGCTTATTGTTGAATAATAAAAGACCAAAGATTGAAGGAAATTAATGAACTTGCTATACAGTCCTCTATCATTGGCATAATCCCTTCAAACTTTGTGATATGGTCTGTCGAACAAACGGTATGTCTTTTGAAATTTGATATTGAACATTTATTTAGTTATACTATACTCTTGTCCTTCGTACTTCTGCAGTTAGTGTAGTTTTAGTGCTGGCACTTAGTACAGTTTTGGTTTTTCTGTAGTTAGCAATCTTTGAAAATTAAATATTTGACACACCACTGACATTACAACAACTTCAACGCATGCTGACCGTCTAAATAAAATAATAAATCTGTTCATAAAAAAAAATAGCCTTTAGTTTTGAATTGTTGAAATTTTTTGTTGAAATTTGTTTGAAATTTTTGAATTTTAAAATGTTGAAATGTTGGTTGTTTAAATTTGAAATGTTGTTGTTTAAACGTTGAATGATAGCAAATTAGTGAAATAAATTAATAATAATAATATCTGTTAAAGTTAATTTTTTTGCAATCTTCTTTTTACATGTCTCGCGTGTTCCATTGAATACTATTCTTTCTTGGGCGTGGAATTTTGCTGTGTCATCAAACATTGCATTGAAGTTATTTTGGCTGGTTACACCATCTCATTTCATTGGACGTTGTAGGCCTACGTACATAATTGTTAGGTTGTTGGTAAGTGATATACTGTATTGCATTTGTGGCCCTGATACACTGCGAGCAGGCGCATCAAGTCTTAATTTCTCTTTGATTTCTTTCCTTTTTGTTCTTTGCTATGGCGGAGGGAAAATTTAAACTCGCCCAGACTCGCTATTTTGTCACCTTGGAATTGTTAGAAAGCTCAGAGTCCGCCGATGATCGTCTCGATTTTTTTGAATTGCTTACTGAGCAATTTCACAATTTTACATCTGCATTTGACAAATTATTTCCAACTGTTAATGATGAAACGCAATTGTTATTAACAAAAGAGTTGTCAAATGTACAATGCAGTTTTTACAAAACCCAATCCACGTTTCGTTCTAAGGTGCCAAAGTCAGACGTTTTACAATCTGATTCATCTTTAGCAAAACCCGATCCTCAATTAATGTCAATAAAATCAGACCAATCGGATCTTCCTGTGTCCACTTTGTCTGATGATGGTGCTTGTTCTAGTACACCAAATGTCGCAAATGATCCCTTGTTTTCTCATTATGCTAATGACATCACGGCTTTGGGAGACACCCTAATAGGTCTTAATTTGAAAATCACCCCTTTTAATGGAGATCCCCTTAAGTACAATGATTTTATGGCCGCCTTCAACTCCCAAGTTGACGACAGAAGAACTTTATCGAGTAGCATTAAAATGACCCACCTTGTGAGTCTCTTAGAGGGTACACCTCTTTCTGCAGTTGGAGGTTTACCTCACAGCGAACTTGGCTATTTAAAAGCGCTTGATTCATTAAAAAAGCAGTTCGGTAACAGAAGCAGAATTTCAAGATCACACATAGAAAAATTGCAAAATTGCAAAATTGTACATGATGACAATGTAAAGGATTTACAATCTTTTTATCATAGTTTGCTCGCCGCCCAGGCTGTCTTTACCTCTATTGATTATTTTGCCGATGTTAATTCTTCGCCCGTTTTGTTGAATATCGCATCGCTACTCCCGGACGGATTACGACGGAAGTGGGTACGTCGTGCGTATCAATTACAACAGGGTGACAAATTTGCCACCTTGAATGATTTCGTATCTTTTTTTGAAACGGAATTTAACATCTTAAACGACGCTGTATGGTGCAATTTAAGTTTATCTGCTTCAAAAACAGCCTCATCATTCGCTACGTTAACGGAGAATGTTTCTTTGTCATGTATATTTTGTTTGAGTGATCATTTGTCACGAAAATGCACTTCTCCACCTGATCGTGATGTTGTTTTGGCCACCGCTAAGACTGCTAAGGTTTGTTTTCGTTGTTTTGTTCCCAACCATCGTAGTGATAAATGCCCTAGCCAAGTAAAATGCATTACGTGTAATAAACCAATCATCATACTTTTTTGCATGATCCTTCTAGGTTTAGATCTGCAGGACCGATGGCTGCTGCTGCAGCCCCCTTTCCAAATGCAAATGCTAGGCCGACCGGTCCAACTGTTGTTGGTAACACGACCACGTTGGCAATGGCCACATTTTTACCTATATTGCCTGTTGTTGTTGTTGGCCCAAACGGATCACTGAAAATCAATGCTTTGTTAGATTCTGGGAGTTCTATTTCTTTGATCAATTCCCGTATTTGTAGTAAGCTAGGTTTGAAAGGAACTCGTGCGAACTTAACATTAAATACAGTTTTGGGCAAAGGCTGTTGCACATCCGTTGCGTATGTCGACCTCATGGTCCAAGGTCCTAATTCAACTTTACTTGATCTTAACCATGTTTGTTCCTTGAACAATTTTTCTTTACCATGCGGTCTCACAGGGAGGTCCAGTTACACTTTTGCTCGGGATTCATTCTCTGTTGGTTTTAGGGATTTGAAAGGAGATGTTGAATTGTTAATTGGTGCCGATTCACCTGAATTTTTACGTCATCTTGATACTCTCCAAGGCATTGTTGATGGTCCGCTGGCTGTCGAAACAAAATTAGGCTGGACATTTATGGGAAACTCTGTTGATTATGGTGATGCTTCTGGCGCCCATGTAAATGTCCTTATAGCAAACAATGACAATCTTGCTTATCAATGGGATCAATTTGGTCGGTTGATAGCTTAGGTGAAAAACACTACTTTGATAAACCGTATTCGCAGGATGATCTTAAGTGCCTTCCAATCCTAGATAGCATGAAGCTTGTTGATGGTCATTATAAAGTTGGGATGCTTTGGAAGAAAGATACCACCCTACCGTACAACAAATGCATGGCCCTTTCTAGACTTCAGCCCTTGCGTAGAAAAATGTTGCAGGATTCTCAATTCGCCTCTGAATATCGAGATATTATGCAGGGTTATATTTCTGGGGGTTTTTCTAAATTATCTAGCGAAATAGTTTGCGATCCGCTGCCTGCTCGCATATGGTATCTTCCACATCATGCAGTGTATCACCCAGTTAAGAGAAAAATGCGCATTGTTTTTGACGCTGCGGCGAAATTCCATGGGGTTTCTCTCAATGATTGTCTTTATACGGGACCTGATCTATTGAATAATTTGCTGGGTTGTTTGCTTCGATTTAGACGAGCCCCTGTGGCTCTTGTTGCCGATATTGAAAAAAATGTTTTTTCAGGTTTCAACTTCACTCGAAGATAGCCAAACTTTGAAGATATTGTGGTGGGAAGACGGTGATCCACTGAAACCTTTGTTAGAGTATTGCATGGTCGTTCATGTATTTGGTGCAACTTCATCTCCCTGTTGTGCTATTTCTGCACTGCGTAAAACAGCCACGGACAGTCGACTTGAATTTGGTGAGGAAGTAGTTAAAATTATTCTGAGAAATTTTTATATGGATGATTGTTTGGCTTCATTTGAAACTGAAGAGGAAGCTGTTAATGCCCGTATTAAATTAACTTTAGCACTCAAAAATGGTGGTTTTAACCTAACAAAATTTGTTTCCAATTCAAAAAACGTTTTAAAAAGCATTCCCAAGAACTCCTGGGGTAAAAGTGTTATCAACCTAGATAAGGATGATTCCTTAACTGAGCGAACCCTGGGTGTCAATTGGAATGTTGAGACTGACCAATTTTGTTTTACTTTAGGTAACTTGAATAAACCTTCAACAAAAAGAGGCATTCTATCGACTGTAAGCTCGATTTTTAACCCAGATGGTTTTTTAGCCCCAATTTTACTACCAATTAAGCAAATCTTACGAGACTTATGGAAGGATAATGTTGATTGGGATGACATTCTTCCAGCAGCGTATTGTGATAAATGGCAAAAATGGTTAGATGAAATTTGTGCTATTAGTGATGTTTCCATTGCACGCTGTTTCCGCGGTGATGCTTATGAAAAATTTCCTCCTGGGTGTAGAGTTGAGCTGCATTTATTCTGTGACGCATCAGAACTTGGTCTCGGAGTTGTTTGCTATTTGAGATTTTCACAGGACAGGAACATTCATTGTTCCTTTGTTGGTGCTAAATCAAGATGCACCCCTCTCAAACCCATAACTATTCCCCGTTTAGAATTGCAAGCTGCTGTTCTTGCTGTTAGGGTAAGTCAATTTTTGATTGAAGAGTTGGATTTTAACCTTGATGAATTGTTTTACTGGACGGACTCTCGCACAGTTTTGGCTTATATAAATAACATGATTCAAGGCGTTTTAAGACCTTCGTTGCTAATAGGGTAACAGAAATTAGGGAGTCAAGTCTTCCCAGTCAACGAAGACATTGTCCAGGAAATCTGAACCCTGCAGATATTGCTTCTCGTGGTATCATGCCGTCTGAATTTTGTTCTAAATTAGAATGGAAAAATGGTCCAAGTTTTTTGTGGTCACTGCAATCTGATTGGCCTGATCATAAAACATTTGCTGTATTTGACAATGATAAGGAACTCAAAAGAGTCGATGTGGTCAACGCAGTTAATGTTAGCCCACCTGAATTCCTTTTACAATTTGTTGATCGTTACTCCTCTTTTTTCAAGTTATGCAAGGTTGTGTGCCGCATTTTTCAGTTTATCGACAGGTGTCGTAACAAGAAGAAGCAGTCATCTCTCAACATTTCACCAGCATTGTTTCAAAAAGCAACTTCCTGCATTTCTAGGTATGTTCAAAAATCCTTTTTTGCTGCAGAGGTGAATGCATTGGAAAATGGTAAGCCCTTCCGAAGAAGTCTACATTGTTATCATTGTCCCCCTTTTTGGACAAATTTGGAGTACTTCGTGTGGGTGGCCGTTTGGCACAAACAAACATTGATTTTGACGTCAAACATCCAATCATAATTCCGAGTAAGTGTTCATTGGCAACTGCTATTGTGTGTGACAAGCATTCTGAGTTAGCCCATTGTGGGATTAATAGCATTGTAACATCAATTAGACAAACTTTTTGGATACCGAAATTAAAATCCTTAGTAAAGTCATTTGCACACCAATGTCTAACATGTAAAAAGTTAGCTGCCAAGAGGTCATCACAACTAATGGCAGATCTTCCGCCTCAAAGATTTAATTCATGCACTGCATCGTCGCTGGATACAGACCATTTTATCATGGTGCTAAGGCGATTTATGGCACGTAGAGGCAGCCCTACAGAAATATTTTCCGACAACGGCACTAATTTTGTAGGTGCGAAAAGAGAGATCAAATCAGCCTTGACAGAATTAGATCAATCTAAAATAAATAATCATTTGTTGAAACATTGTGTGACGTGGCATTTCAATCCACCTAGTGCTGCTCATTTCGGTGGTGTATGGGAGCGCCTAGTCCAATCAGTAAAAAAGGCTCTTCGTGTGATCATGAATCAGCAAGTTGTAGATCCTGAAACTTTTGATACGATTTTGTGTGATGTAGAACGTGTGCTAAATTGCCGTCCCCTTACTAACCTGTCTAATGATCCAAAAGACGTTGAACCACTAACCCCTAACCATTTTTTGTTGTTGCGTGCTAATGATTGTTCTCCACCAGGTCAGTTTGAATCTACAGATTTACTACTAAGGAAACGTTGGCGCCGTTCCCAGGCACTTGTCAACTAGTTCTGGCAGAGATGGCTCAAGGAGTATGTCACTATTCTTCAAGAAAGGAACAAATGGACCCAAATCCAACGTGATATTGCCATTGGCGATCTGGTAATGATCTGTGATGAAGACACTCAACGTGGAAAGTGGCCTATGGCGGTGGTGCAAGATGTCAAAATCTCCTCAGATGGTCATGTCCGTTCAGCAACTGTAAAGACAGCTACAACCACGCTTGTAAGACCGATTGCAAAAATGTGCCTCCTGGAAGCAACGAAAATTCAATAGCATAAATTTTAGAATTTTTTATAATAGATAATGATTAATTTTTATAGATAATGATAGCAACATCTGTATTAAAATATAAATATAAACGAAATTAGTAGTGAAGTGGATTCTTCACTGTGTGGGAGTGTGATCGTCTGAGCCTCACTTTAATATTAACCTCGTTTGTGTGTTGTAACTATGTTCTGTACCTAGCGTGTTTGTAATTAGTACATTGGACTTAGAGCCAAAGTTGATACGTGTGATTGTCTTGTGTTGCTTTATGATTGGTTGTTTGTAAAGTATGGTGCAATAGCAAAATATACAAGGCTACTGCACCCTTTAATTATATGGTGTTCTGTAACTGTGGCTGGCGATGATAGCATCTCTTTGATTTAATTATAAATATTTTGTTAACTTATTACTAAAGTTTCTTCTTTGAGTCGCAGTTACAGGCAACCAACTACTTTGTCTGCTTTGAAATAGAATCGCCTAATATTCTATTTATTTTGTTTATTGAATTGGGCTTATTGTTGAATAATAAAAGACCAAAGATTGAAGGAAATTAATGAACTTGCTATACAGTCCTCTATCATTGGCATAATCCCTTCAAACTTTGTGATACAGTCTGTTTTAGAAATACATATTGATTTTAATGTTAATGACTGTGGTGTCGTTCTAGACAGATAACACGCTTGCATTATGTCTGAGTAGAACTGACTATATTTCAACATAGATTACAATTACTATATTAAGATCACATGACTTTAGCAGTTACACAATAATCACAGTAGGTGTTTACATGTTAATTATTAGGTGACTACGTCACATTTCCCCCTTCTTAGAGAAAACAGAATTGTCAATTATGTTTATGAAATTGATAGTTATAAGTTACGAAAATTTACTGGACAATAATAGATTAAATAGAGATTAATAATTAGTTTATACATAGAGATTTGTTGTTTATTCTTCAATAAAATTAGTTATATCCTAAACGATCTGGCAGTGCAGTTATTCTAGAAGAACGCCTTAATGGTTGTTGATTTGTTGGTTCGTTAACTGCAGGTGTGGTTTCAGCAGACTCGGTGTATGCTGATGAGCCAGTCGGTCCGAATTGATTTCTTGAGGCAAGAACGGTATTGCCATTGTCCGATAGCCATGCCGTATTGCTTCCTTTAGGAAGGATATACTCAATTTCCTTAGGTACGTGTGCTGAAGAGGGCTGCTACATTACGATATCTCCCGTTGCGAAATCAGCAATAAACGGGACTCTAATATTTTTACCTAAAAGTATCTCGGTTGGAGATTTTCCCCTGGTCAAGGATGTGGCATGATGGACAGTTAAAATGCGATAGAGAAACATGTCAAATGAAACACGCAAGCCCTTATGCCAAGCCTTCATTCCGCGTTTTACCGTCTGGACAGCGCGCTCAGCAAGACCATTGGCACGTGGGAAATAAACAGGAGATTCAATTTTCTTGCACCCTGAACGAGAAAGCCACTGCACAATTTCTTCATTAACAAACTCTTTCGCATTATCCGACACAAAACTATGAGGGATACCAAAACGAGAAAATATATCGGCTAGTATGCGAACAACAGTGGGTGTGGCCCAATTGGGGCATCTGGTAGCCTCAATCCAACCGCTACCGGCATCCGCAACAATTAAAATTGGCCCAATATCTGAAATATGCGCAAAATCCATGTGAACACGTTCCCAGTGGGCTGCTTCGGGCCAAGTGTGGACTGTTTTTGGAAAGCGAGGGCGTAGCGCACAACAGGTAGAACAGTTTGTAATAAAGTTTTCAACTTCTTTAAAAATTCCCGGCCACCACGCACCCTGGAGTAAAAGTCGCCTGGTAGCATGAATTCCGGCATGGGTGTTGTGCGCCTTTTTGAGTACATCAGATCTCAAATTAATTGGGATATATGGTGTTGATTTAAAATAAATGAGGTTGTTATGCACTGTAAGTTCATCTTTAACACGCGAGAAGGCCTTTTCTGCCTCTGATAGACCGGACCAAAAGCCAGAAATAATACGTTTAATGATGCTTTGTGCAACACGATCGTTATACATTGAAGCCTCAATTTGACTGCTTGAAATAATTGGGGCAAAAAATGCTGAGTCAGTAGCAACGGAGACGCTGGCAACAACGTCTTCCCGCGTAATTGTATTTTGAGTAAGACGAGATAAAGCATCTGCATGAGTAATGTTAGCACCAGGTTCATATTTTAGTTCGAAATCGAACGCCATAAGTTTAATAGCCCATCTGGAAAGGCGTGCTGAGGCTGTTTTAGGTATTGATTTGTGAGTACCAAAAATAAAAGATAGAGCTTGATGATCGGAGACGATCAGAAATTTTCGCCCTAACAAAAATTGACGTAGACGTTCTACGCACCATACCACTGCTAATGCTTCACGTTCTGCGGCAGAATATTTTTGTTCTGCAGCACTTAATGTTTTTGAAACGTAAATAACCGGATGCCCGTCTTGTGTCAAAATACCGGCAACAGCTGTCCCAGACGCATCAGTTGTCAAGGTGACTGCTTTGCTTAACGAGTATGGTTGTACAAGAGGTGTGGAGGCCAAATCTTTTTTGAAGTTGTCAAAAGCTAATTGCGCTGTGTTTGTCCAAACAAAATCCACATCTTGTTTTCTGAGCTCATTCAAAGGAGCAATTTTGTCAGCAAAATTAGGCACAAGTCTACCAAAAAAATTAACTAATCCTACAAATGATGCTACCTCCTTTTTATTTTTAGGAGGGGCAATGGACAAAACTTTTTCAACAAGGCGAGGGTCAGGTCCGATACCTTCAGTTGAGATACGAAAACCTAAAAAAGTAATTTCAGACACCTCTTGAACGCATTTGTCTTTGTTGATGGAAAGGCGATGCTGTTTTAATCGCTCCATGATAGCATTAACACGTTTTTGTAAAGAATCGCGAGTGTTGCCAAAAATTAGCACGTCGTCTTGATATGGAAGAATTCCTTTGAGACCGCTGAGAACAGTTTCAATAACGTTTTGAAAAATCGCAGCGCTGTTTTTCATACCCATTTGCAATCGCGTGATCCGAAACATACCCTTGTGAGTGTTTTTCATACCCATTTGCAATCGCGTGATCCGAAACAGACCCTTGTGAGTGTTTATCACGGATAAATCTTGCGCTGTTTTATCAATAGCAATTTGCCAATAGGCCGAATTTAGATCAATTTTAGCGAAGAATTTTGCACCATGTATTTTGCTAAAAATTCCCTTTAAGTTTGGAATCGGATATGCATCTGATAGAATTTTATCGTTAATGTGCACGCTAAAATCGACACACATTCGTAAACCTCCAGAAGGTTTCTTGACCCAAACAATAGGGGAGGAGTTTTCGGTCCCACCTGATTCAATGGGTTCTATGACACCCATGGCCTGCAAGCGCTCAAGCTCAGCGGTAGCAGCATCCTGTAAGGGCAAAGGCACAGGCCGTGCTTGGCAAAATTTTGGTGTCGCGTTAAGCCCGGTTTCCACTTGACGAAAAATTCGCTGCAGCGAAAATTTCGCGGCTAAAATGCTGAGTACGCATGCGTTGTGTGACGTTGCACACGAGTTTGGACCACGCAGGTTTCGCTGCAACTTTCGCTGAAGCGAAAAAAGTAGTTGAAACTGATCCTACTTTTTTGCGATTCGCTGCAGCGAAAAGTGAATCAAGCAATGCAAATCAATTGAAAATGATGTTGTCATGACATTTTCAGCAAACAAGATGGCGGGATGAATTTGTAGCCTGTATTGCTTTGTTGCCTGTATTTTTGCAAATTGTGAATCTCCAGTCACCAAATAACGCAAACAAACACATAGCCTCTCCAGTGAACCAATGTTTTTCTCATGTGAGTATCCTTCTTTTCAATTTTAGACCAATCATTATATAAAACTTTTCAAATGTCGAAGGACGTATTTACGAAGAGAACGGTAAAAATATTCGTTGTTGTAGAGCTTCATTTCCTTTACGAGTAAATGAAACTCTCCTTTCTCTTTCCTGTCTTCAAATAATTTCCGGACCCAGAAGCGTTTACTGTATTTCCCTGCATATACTCTACGTCTTTTGAGCAGAAACATTTGAATAATTTGCAGTCGTGCAAGCAATACATCTTCCAAATTGACTGGTGCCATGATGGATTTTCATAAAATGTCGAATTTGGCGCGCGAAACAAATTTTATGTGGAAATGAACCAGCGAAAATTTCGCCGCGAAAGTAGACGCGAATTTTTCGCTGCAGCGAATTTTTCGCCAAGTGGAAACCCGGCTTTAGGTTTTAATTTCATCGTGGCGATAACATCCTTGATGACGGGTAGAAAATCTGCAGACGAATTGCTACAAGTATAATTAACAGTATTTTTATTTAAAATATCTCTACCTTGTAAGCCATAAGGGCAGGAAGATTATTAATGTGATTAGTATTATTACGTTCAACTGTTGCTTTAAGTTCACCTATCGATAATAGTCCACGATCGTCATAAGATTGTAATTTCCTGGTTGATTCAGATAGATCAGGACTCCCAAGATTTTGCCAGATCGCTGTCGAAATAATGGTGCACGACGCACCTGTGTCATGCTGCATGGGGACGGTAATATTATTTAATTTTACATCTTCCATAACTTCATTCATGCTATTGATACTTCCTGGTTGATCATCATTAATATTCAATAGAAAGTAATCATTGGATTCCATTTCATTTGATTTTTGTACAACTACAGATGACTCTAATGCATAATTGGTATGACTTTGCTGGGCATGATTTGAAGTCGTTTGTTTATTATGGTATTGTGACTTACCAGCGGAACGGCAAACGGCACTATAATGCCCTCTTATACCACAAGCTGACCAGTTTTTACCGTATGCTGGACATCGTCTTGGTGGATGACGAGAGCCACAATTCCCACATTCACGCTGATTACCCTGTGTTGACTTGGTGCTGTGTATGGCATCTTGATTTCCAGATAATTCTGTTGGCTGAAATTGTTGTAGTGAAATGTTGCGGTTGACAAAAGCAGTTGTTTGGTTATATTGCCGCACACGTTCCCGGAGATCTTCGTACGTTGCGGTTGGTGTAAGGCGAATGTAATCCAACAGATCTTTACGCAGTTTAACATCAGCAAATGAGTTGATAAAAACCATCTTTTTCATTTCTTCGTTGGGATCTTGTTCATCTTTAAATTTATCGAAATCACATTTATCTGCTGCATGATTTATGCGAATATGGAGTTCATCCGCTGATTCGTCCGGCATTTGTTTGATGGCCAGAAAATTTGTTCTTTCAGCGATAAGTAAACGCTGTTTTGGTTGTACCAATTCCATGGCTTTCCTCTCAATCGCTATATAAGGAATATCAGCCAGTTTCAATGGCCTGACCAGTCTTGTTAATTTTATTAAAGCATCTTCGCCACATAGAGAGAGGAAGAGATCCGTAATCGGATAACGTTTATTGGCAGGATCATCTGTGAGTGATTTCGTTCGAGCTTTGGCTGCAAATGCTGTAAACCAGGCTTCTGTTCGTTCTGGATCTGATGGATTCAGTGACTTTAATTTCAAATCCATGATAAATAGCTTATTTGATACTTTGATTTGATAATTGACTGATGATATACTGTATATTGATAATAAATTTCACTCGGGGACGCCAATTTGTGGTGTCGTTCTAGACAGAGAACACGCTTGCATTATGTCTGAATAGAACTGACTATATTTCAACATAGGATTACAATTACTATATTAAGATCACATGACTTTAGCAGTTACACAATAATCACAGTAGGTATTTACATGTTAATAATTAGGTGACTACGTCACAATGACCTCAAGGAATATTTTGAAGATTTAATTTTAAACAATTGATCAAATGGAACATCTACACTACCATGTACAATTTTGTAAATAAGAGAATGATCAGCTTTAATACGCCGAACTTCTAGCGATTCAATGTCTAATTTATTTAATCGATCTGCATAGTCCAAATAATTAATATTTGCAAAACCGCAAACTTTCCGGGTATATGGCCGTTGTACAATTTCAAGTAATTTGATGTTTTTAGCCAAATGTGGGCTCCAAACCGAGCTCGATGATTCCAATAAGGGCCTGACATATGTTTTAAAGGCAGACATAAGCAGATATAAATTTTTTGGAATATAACATTTTAATATTAAGTAACAACGAGAATATGCTTTTGATACTATCAATGAACAACCTACATACAAAGAACAGCCTCAAGATATCTTGAAAATGAATAGCTTCAAAATTTCAATTGAACTCGTCATGAGAAAAATTATATTCTATAACAAGAAGAGAAGGAATGACAAAAAGCATCTCAACAAAACATGTGTTCTAACTTTTATAACACAATATTCCAAAGAACAAGAAAACATCTCTTCTAGATAGACAAATCTTCCTTCTTTTAAAATGCAACTTCAAAACACAACATTTATTGAACTCAAGTCGTTAAAGTCCCTCTAGAACATGGCATGAACGACAATCAATGCGGATGTTGCTTATAAGTAAACCCACTGAAGCCGCACCATACACCCAATGCAGCTTACAAATCCCCAAATAAAGAATAGACCATGTACTCTGAGACAGTATAGACCACAAGAAGTGGCAAAGCCTTTTCGCATTTCAAAGGCATAGCAACGAAATTTCAAACTCAACGAGGATACGAAATGAAGCTAAAGTTACCTCAGCATGCCCCCATTATATTGAAACCTATACAGTATAATTATATTTGAACTTGTTTTAAAAAATTGCAAATGTCTAGCCAACATTATCACCGACATTTGTTATTACTAGACTATAAATACGGAATTCCTTTTATTGCCTTGTTTTATGAAATAATGTTAAACTAAGGAACATAAATATCGAACTACAGTACTTTGAGTCGGTGTTTTGGGTTATCAATAATTGATGACAGGAAGAACGATCGATTCAAATAAACTATTTGGATGGTCTCATTATATCTGAGTATTGACTATACTGCATATTTCTCAGCCTCATAGTTCCATTGTTGCATTTATCCCTGTAAGAAGGTGCATTTGAAGATGAAGCGATTGTTCAGGGACATCGACACATGGACTGTTTCAAAAAAACATACATGGACAGCTGATACTTTTGTAAAGAGTATTCTAACAAGATGGCAAGATTTCATCGTGTGCAATGAGCTATTTAACTTAAATTTTTTCAGACGATATATTTAATTAAAGAATTGCGGTTGTTTTCTCATTATTTTATTCAAAAGATCATATTTTGTATTCAAAGACTGATCGATTAATCTTATATCCGCCATTTTTTTAATATAAACGTCATGTTATTTGTGTTGATTTACGTCATTATGTTATTTTTATAGCTTGCGAAATATTTAAAATAATTTTGATTATGTAAGCAAAATATACCTTTAGAAAAGCCTAGACTAATTCAGAAACTTCAGTATGAGAAGCTACATTCGAAACGAAATCATACAACATTTTAGAAATTATATATATTGAAACATGAGATGATTACGAAATAAATTGTTATGAACTTATGAATCGTCCGTGTGTTTGTATTCGACCCCGTATTCGAACCCTCATACTCAAATAAGAAGTCAATTAATATGTGAATAAGGATTTTCAAAATTGGCAAAACAGTTTCGAATCATAGTTCGAATTAAAGTCTCGATAAAGAAATTAGAAATAAAAAGAAATTAATCAAGAATGGCCGACGACGCTGAAGCGATTCGGAGGAGATTTGAGAGGAGATCAAAGGCTTATAATAGAGAAATAGAAGAATTTACAACGATAAAAGAACAAGAATTTGTAGCAATAGGCACTTGGAAGTCAATACTATTCAAGGTAACTGAAGCTAGAAAACAAGTAGAAGAAACAGCGTCGACTTACCTAGACGTGCTCGATGAAAATAACGCTTTAAATGGCCAATTAGAATTGGAAATAGATCACAGAGTTGATGAATGCAGAAAACTTCACTTTGAAATCAGAGCAGAAACTACGAAGATGATCCATGAACTTGAAGAAAATGAAGCAGAAAAAACTCACAAACGCGCGTTAGAGATCGCCGCCGCAACGCAAAATAATCAAGTAAACATTAATGAAGAAAACGCAGGAGGTGAAAGCAGCCATCATGAATCAGCCTCTTTCGAACAAAATGATCAAAATGACGTCACCGATGTAAACAACGACGGAGACGACGCAGACTCTGTTGTAGAAAGAGAAAGACCAACAGAAAATAACAAAGAAAAAGAAATCACAGCAGGAAATCAAAGACATCAGGATGAACTCACCCATGAAGAGGGGCAACAAAGCAAAGAAAACGAAAGTGGAAATGCAACCAAAAGAGATGACAACATAATCACAATAGAATTACTCAAAGATTTATCAAAAACAGCAGCTGAAGCTGCTGCAGTTGCAGCCATCAGAGCAATTAACATAGAGGGCAAGGCAACACACTCAAACAAAACATCTATTCGTTTAGCTGGATTCACCCCCAATTCATGGAATGGAGAATTTAAAGGATTTCCAACCTTCCAAAAGCGATTTACTTCAGCAATGAACAATGCCGGAGTTTTGGATGATGATGTCAAGCTACAATGGCTTGAAAAATCAATACCACAGTCTTACCATACAACTATTGAAGGACGCTCAACATTAGTCGAAGCATGGAAAGCGTTAAAGTTAGTTGTAACTGACAAAAAAATATCTGATGAACTGATGTGGAATTTCCGAAAATTAAAACCTATACAAGATAAAGACCAAAACGTAATCCAAACATTTGTCACAACAATACGTACGCATATGATGTACCTAAAAGATTTTGGGAAAGGAAACCGTACAGAAGATGAGGAATTCATCAAAGATTTGAAGAGAAAGACAGGAGCGGAATTCGAAGATCAAATTGAAGACCAGTTGGCACAAGAAAACAGAATCGCAAGAAAAATGAACATGAAAGAAGAAGAACTCTCAGCCGACTATATTTTAGAATTCTTGGAAAGAAGACTGTTATCATCAAATTCTTACAGAACAGAAAAGAAACAGCAAACATTATCAAAGAAAGAGTCAAGGAACTTCAAAGAAGCAAAAGTCAACGTCTTGCAAACAACCAATGACCTCAATTGTCAACTGTGTAACAATGGAAAACATGGATTAGAAGATTGTAACAAGTTCAAAGAATTTGAAGTAGCAGAGAGATCTGAATACTGTAAAAGCAAAGGCCATTGCTTTGGATGTCTTGGAAAGGGTCACATTAGACCACAATGCAAATCAGAAGTAACATGTCAACATTGTAGAAAGAAACATCACAGTTTACTGCACAGAAGTACATATTCAAATCAAGAAGCCTCAACAGCCAATATCACACAGAGGACAGCATCAACTAACACAACAACGAAACGTCTCAACAGTTCACAAGAATCTACAGCAACAAGACTACCTGTACTAAAGATCTGGATAAAAACTGGTTATAAAAATGCTGATGGTACAACACAAATTAGAGCTGCAACATGTTTGATGGATGGAGGTGCTGATACAACTCTGGTTCGAAGAAACTTTGTAGAATCATTAGGCCTTCAAGGTGAAGACACTACTATTCATTATGAAGTCGTTGGAGGAAGCCATCATAAAGAAGTCACACAGAAGTATGAACTCACTGTAGGACGTTTGGAGCCCATGGCAGAGAAAGGAAGAATTACAGCTTATGCAATGAAAAGACCATGTGGCGCAGCAGCATCACTTCACAAAGAATTCTTTGCAAAAAATGAACATTTGAATCAAATCAAGGAAGTTGTAGACACAGATGGTGGTGAGATTGATGTTATCATTGGGAGAGATGCTCAAGAGTTACACACAGAATTACAAAGAATGACGAAAGAGAGCAGCAAATCAGCCCCAATTGGAATCGAGTTTCCATTAGGATGGACAATCGTTGGTGGAACAACTCATGTCAGTAAGAAGTCAGGAGCAACAAGAAAAGTCACATCAGTCACACTAGCAGAAGAAACAGACATATCATCTACTGAAAATATGAGCACACTAATGATGTCAGATTTGGTTGGTGTTAACACAACGCAACGCTGTGTTTGTACAGATAAGGAAATCGAAGAAGCTAGATTTATAAAGATAGCAAAAGAAAACACGACAATCAATGAAGATGGGAGAATAGAAGTCAGATTACCTTGGAAACCTGGCTATCCAGAAGGACTACCAAATAATTACAAAGAAGTTTCAACCAATCTTAAGAGGAAAGTAAAACGACTGCAAGAAACAAACAAATTGGAGGACTACCAAAGAGCAATTCAAGAAGTAATAGAATCTGGATTTGTGAAAAAGGTAGAACTCAAAGAAGGAGAAATGGCCCATTACTTAGAACACCATCTAGTTGAAAGAGATGATAGTGCATCAACTCCCAAAAGAGTAGTTTGGAACTCTGCAAAGATCTACCGTGGACAATCAGTAGCTAAAGCATTGGAAAAGGGGCCAGATTTACTAAACTCATTGTTCAAGGTCTTCATTGGTTTCAGAGAGCAACAGATTGGATTCACAGGAGACATAAGAAAAATGTTCAATATGATCAGCATTTCTGAAGAAGATCGAAAGTATCATCGATTCCTATGGATTGAAGAAGGAAATGAAAACCCAACTGCTTATGAATGGCAAAGACTTGTTTTTGGTGACCCTCCAAGTCCTGATTTGTCACAGGAAAGTCTTCACTATTTGGCAACAAAATTTGGAAAGGACTATCCAATTGGATCAAGCATCGTAAAGAATCACATCTATATGGACGATGTTGCCAGCTCCAGAAATCAACCTAGAGAAGCAGAACAAGTCATCAAAGAAACAACTCAACTGTTATCAAAAGCAAAGTTTGAAATAAAGAAATGGCATTCCAATTCCATTGAATTAGAAGAAAAAATGAACAAGAAGATTGAAGACAGTAATAACCTATCAGAAAATCGTGATACAACCATTTTGGGTCACTACTGGGAGAAAGACATAGATACAATCTCACTGAAATTGAAAAAACTACCAAAGATTGAAATTGATGCATCTTCAAAGACCCAAGAACATAAACTGTCAAAAAGAATCATTTTAAGCATGATAGCCAAAGTTTGGGACCCTCTCGGAATTCTGTCACCAGCATTGGTAAACTTGAGAATTCCTTTACAACAACTGTGGAGAAAAAAATATGATTGGGACACAGCCATAGTGGGAGAAGATGCTGATGACTGGGTGGATAGATTCAAACAATTAGAAGGAAAGCTGTCAACCAAAATTGAGCGCTGCATCACTGAAGAAAACAACACCGAATTGCCTGAGCTGCATGCATTTTCCGACGGCGGAGATAAAGCTTTTGGCACATGCGTTTACCTACGACAGAAAAGAGAAGATGGCACATTTAATGTACACTTTGTAGCAGCCAAATCTTTTGTAACACCAGTCAAAGGTTGGACAATACCTCGAACGGAATTAGTTGCTACACTAGTAATGTCTCGACTAGTAAAGAACATTGTCTCAGCATTAATGATCAAACCAAGCACAATTTCATACTGGGTTGATTCTAAAGTGGTATTGCATTGGATTAGATCAAGAACTCCTCAGATGAAGGCATTTGTTGAAGCGAGAATTAACGAGATTCAAGAAACAACCAAGATTGAAGATTTCCATTATGTTCCTTCTAAAGAGAATGCTGCAGATGCACTGACAAAACCGAACAATGTAGACTTAGAGCAATGGCACCAAGGACCGAAATTCTTACAAGAAAAGATTATTCCAGAATTTGAAACAGCAAATATCACTAAAGAAATTGAGCTAAGAAAAGATTTGACTGAAATAAAACCTGAAAGAAAAAAGCGCAAAAAGAAGACCTGTATAGCAAAGAAGGTGAATGCTTACTTCTCGGTTGCAAACACAATTACAAAGATGAGTGATGAAGAATGTAAACAAATACTACAAATTGCAGCAGATAGCAACTCAATGGAAGAAGCAATTAACAAAATTTCAGAAAAATCAAACAAGACTGATCACAAAGGAGGTAAAATGAAGATATATCAAGCTCTGCAAAGAAATACTAACTTTGACGATAAGAATTTCAAGAAACTCTGTCCTTTCATTGATGACGAAGACAAAATTTACAGATTAGGTGGAAGATTAGAACACCTTAAAGATTTCAAGCCCGACTTAGCAGCACCAATAATCATTCCGAAATGTAAAAGGAACAAAGAAAATGACCATTATACTAATCACAAAAAAGTCATCAACATGGTTACGAAAGAATTTCATGAACAAACAGGACACTGCGGAGTCAACCGAACACGATCTGCGATTGAACAATCAGGACTCTGGATAATTGGAGTCAACAGAATATTGAAAACAATTGGAAAGAACTGTCTATACTGCAGAAGAAGGAAACGTCCTCTGTTGGAACAAAAGATGGGTCAACTCCCAAGTTTTCGACTGGACTGTGACAAACCTGCCTTCTGGTCATCTGCTGTCGACTTCTTTGGTCCACTTAAAACGAAGCTATACCGTGGAACTGTGAAAGATGCTCATGTAGCCTTATTTGTATGCACCGTCACAAGGGCAATACACCTTGAGTTCTGTTACGACCAGGAAGGTGGGGAAGGTCTTTCAACTGAAAAATTTCTAATGGCTCTTAGGAGATTCGTCAGCTTGAAAGGAATTCAGCCTGTACAACTGTACAGCGATAATGGACCAAATTTAATTGGAGCATCTCCAAAAGTAGAAAAGTTAGTAAAAGAATGGGATATAAAAGTGCTAGAAAACGGAATTAAAGGAAATGGTTTCCAATGGTTATGGAATTGTCCTACTGCGTCCCATCACAATGGAGTTGTTGAGACATTTGTCAACTTGGTCAGAAAAGCATTGGACGCCATGGCAGATTGCTATAACAACACTTTAAAGCCTGATGAATGGATGACTGCTCTTGCTGAAGTAGCTTATCTTATAAATTCAAGACCACTTTGGCCAAACTCAAGTGCGGATCCTATTGATATGAACGAGATTATAACACCAAATTCCTTGCTGTATGGACATCATCTGACTCTTCCACAGCCACAAGATGAAAATAAAATACATCCAAAAGATCGTATGGCATCAATTCAGAAGCGTATTCAAATTTTCTGGAATTATTGGTCATCGAATATGCCAAATCGTCTATTATGTCGAAATAAGTGGTTTTCACAAAGAAGAAACCTGGAAGTTGGAGATATTGTTTTGGAAAAAAAGAACAACTTAAAT
Organism: Haliclystus octoradiatus; assembly: GCA_916610825.1. Taxonomy (NCBI): domain Eukaryota; kingdom Metazoa; phylum Cnidaria; class Staurozoa; order Stauromedusae; family Haliclystidae; genus Haliclystus; species Haliclystus octoradiatus. The sequence continues at coordinate 10,519,135 of OU744450.1, forward strand.
GGAATTACCCCGAGAGCAATATGGCCAGTCGCTATGGTAACTGAAACGTTCCCTGGTACAGATGGACTTGTCAGGAAGGTGAAGATTCAAAACAAAGCTGGAAGTTATGATAGACCTATTGCAAAGCTTATTCTATTGGCAACAAAAGAAGAAATAGATGCAAAAGCCATCAACGGTACAGAAGAAATCCTGGCTGGTATAAAAAGAATAAGATAATTATATGAATAAAGATTGATCTCATCTATCGTTCAAAATTTGTTAAATTAAACTTCTCACTAAGGGGGAGTGATCGATTAATCTTATATCCGCCATTTTTTTAATATAAACGTCATGTTATTTGTGTTGATTTACGTCATTATGTTATTTTTATAGCTTGCGAAATATTTAAAATAATTTTGATTATGTAAGCAAAATATACCTTTAGAAAAGCCTAGACTAATTCAGAAACTTCAGTATGAGAAGCTACATTCGAAACGAAATCATACAACATTTTAGAAATTATATATATTGAAACATGAGATGATTACGAAATAAATTGTTATGAACTTATGAATCGTCCGTGTGTTTGTATTCGACCCCGTATTCGAACCCTCATACTCAAATAAGAAGTCAATTAATATGTGAATAAGGATTTTCAAAATTGGCAAAACAAAGACTTTAAAACCATAATTACGAGAATTACAGTTTATAGGAGAAAACATCTGATAGGAGAAAACGAGTACAAATCAATTAGCAATAATTGAGTGTTGAAAGACTAAAACTAAAACTCAAATCGATATATATATACAGTGTATACTGTACTGTAGATACACTTCAACTTTAATTCTTTCAAGAGCATTTTGATTGGTTCGAATTTGTTTCACTTGTTTTCTGCCAAAAATGTCTTGTTTCAAGCAAAATAAATTACACGTGTCCTTGAACTTTTAAGCGTTTTTGTTTTACAACATGTCCAAATTGCTTGAAAATTGGATATGAAAAATCATTTTTTGGTTGAAACAAGACACAAGTGAAACAAACTTAAAACAAGCAACATCATTTGCAGTAATTAAATTTTTCTGTGTCTCAAAATGTTTGATTTTTAGAATTCCAAGGAGGAAAACTATTCTCATCTCAAGAGAGTGATACTCAATATTCGTTTGAAGTACGTAAAACTTCAACCCAACCTTTTATCCATCTGGAATCTTTGTTTGACAATTGAAACAACCCAATGCAGCATTGAAGCAGCTGTTAAAAATTTGTATCCGTTAAATACATTTGATCGGACTTAACTTGATATACATAATTATTCAGATCAATTTGGATGATATCTACGAAAGGCCGTAGACTATAGCAGATAAAACAAGTAATAAGTGAATAATTATGTGATATTAAGCAATTGGCGCAAGGCAGTTTCCTATGAGCTATTGATATTCATAGTTGGCTGGCGCGTTCAATTGCTTTGTATTATAACTAGCACAACTCTTACAAGCATCTATATGACTTTCTTGTCCATTAAATGTTAATGAAAACTCCTGATCAAATTGGAAATTCTCATTCGTGGTATCAAGTTCGAATTGTTAGATCGATTGTGCTGTCGAACCTAATTTGCTATGGTGATTTGGCGTCAAACTCTAAACCAATCAGATTGATCGAATCATTTTCGTTATAATACAATAACTATTATGTAAACGGGCTCATTCATAACTAATTCTAGTGAATGGATAGCGTCACTGTATTTTACACTGTTTTTTATGAGAACGTATACTTTGTAAGAACATTAATACTCAAATCCTGGAATATTTAAGAACAAAATTTAAGAACATTTTGAGGTTTACTAATTTATGAAGATATTGATTTGGAAAATAAGATATATAGATGATGTAAAATTAAAGTAGATGTAGATATATTTGATCAATGATATTTTGTAACATATTTTGTTATGGATACTAAAAATTGTAAATTGAATTTAAATGTATTAATAAAAACGTACAAACTCTCTATACATTTCTGTTAACATAAAAAGACATACCATTTTCGAAAACAAAATCAGAATATTTCAAGGCTGAAGTTTCCAGAAACATTTCAGGCTCTTAACGAAAAAGAGATTATAGATAATAGATTATTGATGTTTCCCAATCGAGGTATAGTACCGTCACACAATTAGGAGTGACACTGATTTGATGTAAATAAATTAATCCATAAATATGTTAAGAATGAGCTCAATATATCTGATATATATATATATGTTATGAATATAATTATGTAATATGAGGTAAAACACATATATGTGAAAGTGCTCAATGTTGGTTAAAACAGAGCATAATATAAAATTGAGACAAAGATGAGGCAAAGCCTTTCCGTAACTCCAAGTTTCACGTCTTTATTTCACGATCATCAGACGGTACCATCATATCATACCGTCTGATGATCGTGAAATAAACACGTGAAACTTGGAGTTACGGATTTGCCTCATCTTTGTCTCAATTTTATATATGATATGAATATATAACAACATGTGGTCTACATTTACTAAAAGGTACACAGTAAGAAAGTTCCCAAATATGCAAATGCCACACCTTTTTTTCGGGCAAAATCGACAAACACATTTCTGGTTATAGATACTGTATGTATGACTCATTTTAACTAAAGTAATATACTTCATATAGGGTACTTGTTGAAAATGTAAGACATTCAGATATATTATAGCAATGGTATATCCACGTTGTTGGAGATAAACAATAATAAATTTTTCAACTAACATTATTAAACTCATTATATTATGTTTAAAGGTTTTTTTTTCTTCAAAAGTGACTTATAGCATGAACAGCGATCGGTATATCTGAGGTAGAACTATAGATAGACCAACTGTCAAAATCTGTATTTTTCAAGAAGACCGAAAAGAGCAGCTGGGTTTCACTTACTTGTCAAGTTAAATTAACAATTTGAAAACGATTGAATTTATTCAAAACTCTAAACTTTATATTGTCTACATCAATTATGTGAATTTGAAAATAAGGATGTTGGTAAATTTGTTCTTCGTTCATTTCTAAACCTGTATATCATAGAAAGTTACATAATCAGACATTGGCTTCGCTTATACTTATGAAGATAAAAGTTTTAGATAATATTAATATATATATAACATTTTGCTTATATGCAATTTTATTACCCTTTTGAATTATTGAGATTATATCAATCCATCAAGCATTTCAATTTGAAATTCAAATAAAACATTCTATTGAGACATGAAGCTGTGTATATGAAGCGGTATAAAAGCATTTCAAAATATTGACCGGCTGTTTAACAACTGCTCTATTTACAAAGGGCGAAGTGGCTGCAAGGTTTATTCTTGGAAAGTTACTGACGGAGAAAGAGCTATGGCATCTGAATGCAGCTATTTGCAAACATTTCGAATCAACGACAGCAATGGACAAACCAATTATACAATTGTGGCTATAATCAACTTTCCAATGTCAATAGCAATGTGCTTATGTAATTTATCATTGATATATACATTGTGGAAAGAAAATAACTCATTACCAAAAAGTATAAAAATGATATTATTTAATCTTGCATTGACTGATACGTTAACATCTATTATAACCATACCATGCTTTATAGCTTATTCATTCTCATTAGCTAACGGTGAGTTACCTTGTAACATAGCTAAAATAGGAGTTACAACTGGATATATATTATGTACAACATCATTAGGTACATTATGTTTAGCAAGTATAGAAAGATATACAGCAATCTTTCATCCGTTTTTTTATCGGATTAAAATTCAAGATTCATTAATCATACTCTTAAGTTTTATTTTTATTGATTGGTTTATTGCAATACTAATAGAATGTATATTACTAATAACAAAACGTTTAGATATATTTTTAATTATTGTATCGATTATATTTACGGTTTATATAATAGTTAATCTGTTATCTGGCTATAAAATATTACAATTTGCTATGAAAGTCAATCGTCAAGTCGACACAGTTGGAAATCGTTTACATCAAACAAATAAGCAAAACAGAAATGGACTAAGACAAAAGAAATTAAATAAATTGACAGCATTATTATTAATTACAATGTTGGGTACGTATCTACCTCAGATAACTATCTCACTTTATTTATTCTTTGTGCCAAATTGTAATATTTGTTACAATTACATTGTCCCATGGACGTGGGTATTAATTATATCTAATTCACTCATCAATCCAATGTTAACACTTTATCAAATGTCAGCATTACGACGTCACCTACGACATTTATTCTATTCAATTACTCGTTTGAATGCAGCAAGAAGACATGACTCTGTTAGAAGTAATATTGAACGAACAACAGATGAAATGGAATAATCATAAAATGGCGAATCATTTATCCGCCGTACACATATACTCGCTTAATAACCGAATAACGGAATATCTACGTATACAGATATCCGGATAAAGGCATCACAAGTAGTGACTTGATTCTCCGGAGGCCGGACTGTAATATATAATCAAGATATAATCAATCGCATCATACAGGGTCGATCCCACAGTTCTTTATTCAAATTTATCCACATAACGGACACACTCTTAACTCCGGAGTCCTGATAGCCAAATTGAGCAAAGATTGCAATAATACATCAATATAGATACGTTAGAAAGAAAGAAAAAGATCAAAACAAGATTATACATATATATATATATATCACTTATATACATAATACTGTCTGTTTATATATCACTATATTTCTGTGTCTGTCCGCGACTTATGTACGTCTTACTGGCGAAATAATACGGATAATCCGTTGTCGGGAAATTATGCAAACATTTGTGTGTGTCGAGATAACCGTGTACAGTAACAAATTTGTTGTATGAAAAGTATGGGTCTATGACGTTGTTTTAAAATAATATACTTCATCTGATATTTTATTTGATATCATTACATTAAAAAATTCAGAGATTTTGAAAAATTTCATAGGTCGATAATCTAGCGGGCAGCCAAATCGACTTCTAATTGAATTCTCCAGAACAAAAATATTTTGCTTTGAATTTAAAAGCTGCGTGTAAATTGTTTGAACAAGTGAAACTTGAAACTGAATCGGTTTTATGATAATTAAAACAATACGAAATACTGAATTACATTGAATTACCAGTATAACTAGGCCAGACAAAATATGTTTTGAAATCAAAGAAACGTAGACCTATTTCATGTAGTGTTGATATCAGCAATACATATAGCGCGGCACAAACGCTATGAAATTAAAGAGACTTTAGGTCTTAATTTAATTTATTAATGAAACAAAATGCCGTTCATTACTTTTACCAAAATCGAGATACAAAACATTTCACTCTTAAAAAGGCTATTTTGATATATAACTTGTGAGAACACTGAGCAAACAATCTGTTTTGAAATGAATAATCTATCGCGGGGCATAAAAACAAATTAACTTGCAAGAATTTTCAAAATGACGTTGGCGTTCGATCAATTCGAAAAATATTCAAAGTTCGAATAGATTATCTGTCTACAGTTTGAAATTATAGAGTTTAGAATTAATCAAGGCATTGCACAAAAGTATTTCTATAATTTATTATTTAATATAAAAAAACGAATCATTTGGTTTTGAGCAGCAAGGCTTTTATTTTCAGATTTTGCTTCCATAAGTAACGAAGGAATTATAGGCATCGATAAAAATTAAAATTTCATTTTGTTGACTTGCTATACGAATAAGACACAGTATGTTACTACAGTTTCGAGAATAAAAATAGCGGTGTCTTGTTATTATCGTTGATCAACATTTAATAAAGTAAATTTCAGGTATATCAAATTTAACAAAGTTAAATTGAATTGAGCGTATGATTTGTGATAAATAATAATAATTATAATATTTTCAGCGTTCAAAAATTTTGCTTTGAATTTAAAAGCACAAAAACATAATTTAAAAACATTTTTAAATAGTTAATACAGTTTGGATGAGTGTAACAAACCTTGTGTTACAAAAATAAAAGGCGAAAAGGTTGCATGAAATAATCGATCATAGCAAACAATATTTATTAAAATACAACTTACCATTTTCCAAATGAGATCCAAATAAAAACTATACGAGCGGCATAATCTCCGAACAACATTTAAATACATAATAGCGGGCTCTCTGAGTTAATACACCAATCAATAATAAGTTAACAACCATATTTTATCGAAGGAGAATGTACGCCCGATAAGAATAAAATAAAGATTGTCTTTTATTCGAAATAATTCTGACAAAAATGATCATTTCATATCGTGATCAAATGCATGGTAAAGTAGATTCATTTTCTACATAGTAAATTATCCTTTTCGTCAGACATCATAACATGAGCATTTAATTATTACCATCGGATGTGGTATTTATATCTTTGAAGCTGCACTAAACATTTCCACTCTATAAACCATCGCGTCCGTTTCAATAAATTCTGAATAAATATGCATCTCACGAATCTGGCAAAATGAGTTGTTTTCGTTTTTCTATCAAAATAATTAATTTATTCATAATCATCTTTTCTTTCATTCGACATCTGCAATGTATTATAAATAGCGCGTAGAAATATTGACAACAAGATGTAACATAATGTCAATATCGAATTAGTATAGCGATTTATTATAGAATTTTATTTCCTTTTAAAAGAATGTTGATGCTATTAGTCTGGAAAATTTGATAACAAGAAGCACTATGAGGTCAACTTTTCACATCTTTTGTTTACTTTTAAAATTTTATTTTCAACGAACTCTTAGTATTTTGATAGACTGCCATGAAAATCACAAGCCTACTTGCTGAGATTACAAAGATCAAAAATATATAGGCTCATATACTATCATATCATAATATTTTCAGATATATATAATTGGAAATCAATACACGCGCTGTCGCCTTGTTCAGTAATACGTTGTCGTAGCAGTAGGTTTGTTGATCATGTCAGTCAAAGCGCCTTTAATGATAAGTAAGGCAGTGGCTTATTGGTTACTGCTCTGGTCTCACAATATCAAGGTCGTCAGTTCAAATCCACCATTCGGCAATTTTTTATCAACGATTTTTCTTATTTTTTTTTTTAATATGAAGCAGTAAATCATTGTTAATTAACAAAAGATATCGTTTGATCATGTTAATAACAGAAATTAGTGGACCATGTGTCTTGTCGAAGCTAAATTAATTTAATATTGAATATATTACATGCGATGCCACGAGTTTGACCGGCCTCACCTTGACGGCGTTATTTTGTGAACACCACATTAGTGTTGTATGTATTGCAATGAAGATTTATCAATCCGAACCGAACGCGATTTAATCGTATCGGGTCAGATTCGGGTTTATATATTAGGTCTTCGGATCGGATCGGATTTGAAATGATTTTTTATGGATAGTTTCATATTTCGAAATTTGACTGAATATTTGTAATTCATAATAATTAATGTGTTCTGGTTTCCTTTCAACACATAAAATAAAGTTTTTCTATGTAGAGATAGCTACGTTAAATTATACATTTCAATCGACTCAATTGATGTGAAATAAATTGAATTTTTATTAAAGGAATGATTAAGATGTATTGATTAATGCTACATCGTTTCAATGCGTAATGTGTCTCATGTTCTCCTCCAGAGTTCATACTCCGTATTATACAGCGATAGTCAGCTTAGTCAATTGTTTAATTATAAGTGATCTGAAATTTTTATCATAGAAGGTCCATAATGGACTACACTCATTGCTAGTATATATCATATTATGCTGAATTTTTGACATGCACCGGACACTACGGGATCGGATTAATTATTATAAGCATATACTATGTATTTATCTGGGCATGTATATAGTGTACATACTTTGTTAGTAGAAGTAAATGCATTGGCTTTGGCTTGTTATACTGTATGCTGATCAAATATCATGTATTGCGAAAGATATGTATTACATGCAACATCGTTTTAGTTAGAAATACGATACAATCCAGTTGACCAAAAATGATCAAAGCATATTCAAAATATATTATCAAAGGAAGATCACAATTAGTCATTCACTTTGAGACATCTTAGTTTATTCCAGCTTGAACGAGGGGCAGATTTACGTGCAAGATTCAAAGATCTAAATTATGATATGCAAACACTGTATATAATATTGTATAAATAATAATCGCCCAGGGGTGCCAATTTGATACAGAAATTTTCCCTCCAAAATTTTGTTTTTCCATAGTTGATACCATAATTTTTTTATTTGCATGCCCAAATGTATGCCCAAACATTTTTTTAGATGGACATTGAGACTTGATTACAGCTTCTTGGGTTTATATCAACCTCTTTTGCTCATTGAAAACAATACGTCTTATGGTTTAAAAATTCTGAAATAGATACTCAAAAATGGAAAAGACCATGACAAGATAATACAGATAATAGATACCCTCATTAATTTTGTATGTATGTATGTATCACGCTTTCTCGTCACCAGGACACTGAGCTCTTACATCATTTGTTTTCAGCCATGTGAGCTTGGGTCCTCCTTGTGCCCGAGGGGTAACTTCCATTGCACTTCGATGGGGTTGTTCAAACGGAATTTTGGCAGAATGATTTCATAGGCAAAATTTGTTTTGCAAAGCGTCAAAAGGATGTCTCATGTTTTATCAAAACTTTCTTGACTAAGCATATCCTAAAACTTTTTTTATGGATTTTGAAAAACGTACCTTTTAATATTTGAACGTCCCCGTATACTAAAAGTATGGGAGTTACCCCCCGGGTCATCGTGGCTGAGGACAGAATTTCTCAACCTCGAACAAGGCCTTTCGCGAGGGTGTATCATTTTGTGGGTTTCCAAATGGCCTTACCAACCTAACCGTCTTGATTTTACCTCGATACTCAATGGCTTCTGGTATGTCATTTTATACAGCTTTTCAGTTTCTATTTGGTCTTCCCATGTTACTTTTAAAATTCTTCGTAATAATTTCCTTTGAAAGATGTCTATTTGATTAATGGGCATTATTAATTGTCTATAGCTCACAATTATTGAAAAAACTACTTTCTTCATGTGTCTTAAATACCCTGATCTTTGTTTTTGTATTAACATTTTTGTTTTCGAATATATATTTAAGTTGTTTATATGCATTAATTGCTAAAAATTTTCGTCTATTTATATCTTAGTTATTTGTATCTAGTAACCTACATAAGTATTTACAAGCTTTCCATTCTTCTTAAACTGTCCCTCTTTTGATAGTGTTTTCTTCTCTGTTTTCGCATTGTTTACTTGTAAATTTTAGGTTTGTAGAGCACCTGGTATTTTTATTTTCAATCTTTCAGTATCTTGTTGGGTTATTTGTAATGTAGCTAATGTCACCAGCATACTGCTGGTCTATGATTAGTCTATATTATTTATTTCTTGGGTATATGAATGATCATGAATATATGATGGATTCACGATTGATTGTGTTTTTTAATACATGAGCTAAACAAATTACAAATAATATTGGGCTTAAGCAGTCTCCTTGCGGTACACCCACGTTGCTATATATAGCTTACCTATCTTATCATTTATTTTAACTTTCAAGATTACATCTTCAATCAGTATTTTCAAGATAAGTATTTCGTCATTTTCAAGTATTTCTTTTAAAATATCAATCATTTTGTCTCTCTGAACAGTGTCAAAAGCTTTTCATATCAAGGAGAAAAGATTGATTTGATAGTTTTCTGAAATTATTGCTTTTTCTGCAAGAGTTTTGAAAATAAATACTTGCTCGGTGGTTGGGTTTTTGGGATTTTTTCATTGAATCTATGGACACATCTTGTCATCATACAGATTGTTAATGTTTTTCTTAGAACTGATATAGTAGTATCACTAGTCTTATATGGGATGCTGGGCCAGGTTTCTTGCCTGGTTTAGGTAGAGGTACTAAAAAACCTTTTTTATTTCTTTTCCATTACAATGTCTGACCATTGATCTTGAAGAGTAAAAGGATTTGTAGGCCTAGAGTTTAAATTTTCAACTACTTTTTGTTGATACTTTTTTATTTCCAATGCTTAAATATCTAATTTTTCCTTGGGTTTAATAAATTTTATTTTGTACCATTTTATATTTAGCTTTACTTTGACTAAACTATGATCTGTGTATGTTTTCATGCCACTATTTGATCTAGAATCTTCTATAAATGTTCTATGTTTTTCTTTCATCATTATATAATCAATTTGGTTTCTATAGGGATTTTTCCTTAATGTTTCATTTTTTTCAATATGGTTTTGCACTCTGATGGGTGCTTCCCATGTTGTTCGATGTGCCATTTTAGGGGGAAATATAGTGTTGTATAGTACCATTTCATTTCTGAGAAGCATTTCTGCAAGTGACTTGCCATTTGAGTTCGTGGTACCTTTGCCACATCTAATTCCTATTACGTCTTGAAATTCTTCTCTGCCAAGACATGTTTTGGCGTTTTGATCTCCTCCTACGATGGAAATATTAATAGGGAAATATTATTTCAAGTTAATTAAAGTCTAACCAATATTAACTCTAATCCGTTAATACCAGACAATAAAATGAATAAATATTTTTGCTACCACACGGTATCAAGGTAAACAAAAGAACGCCCAGTTTTCAAATAAACAAAATATATATTCAACAAATTGGTAATACAATACGTCCCCGTACATCAACCATTTGAATTTACCTCCCTCCGGGGATAGTCGTAATAATGTTTTGATAAAATATCATTTGATGTTGTCCCAAAATCAAGCTTATATACAATTATCATCCTGTAACATGCAATTTAGGAATAATTATTTGTATGAATTTTGATTGGTATACTGCATATACAATTTTGAAATAAAACTTTGAAAATATAATCCTACATCAGCTTTCTAACAAAAATCAGTTTATTTTTCATTCTAAAAATGATTTATTATGGTTCATCCATTATACTCAAAAAGATCCACGTGACACGAAGTTTGGCAGTAATATTCCAGAAACGTTGAATCTTGGATAGTGGAATCCAAACCCATTTCTACGAATTTTACAATTGTAAAATGAATACATGTTTAATTTTTTTTAAACTCAGCACGTTATAACGTATAACGTAACGTAAATTCTACAGAATTTAAACTACTACAGCGTCATTAAATTTTAAAATAAATGATCAATTTCACAATCGTGATCGTTATCTACATTTCTGGTCATTTCTAAATTTAATTTATGTACCAGCTTTGACATACTCAATAAAGATAGTAAACAATTAGTTTCATGTCAAGGACCCCGGATAATCCAGCAAATCTATTGACATAAATTCATCTATCGAGCCAGAAAAATGTCGTTGTTAACTGCAATAAAGGGTTTAATATAATGAAGGAAAAGAGGTGACTATATTTATATGTATTTAATTCACGTTAGTTTATGAAATAATATCCCTATTATAAAGTCGTAAATAATATATAGCCAAAACGTAGCGAGATACATCATTTGTTGTGCTGTTGTTATTTGCAACAAGAAAATAATAAATTTATTTTTATTGATGCAATTTTAAGCAGCCAGTGCCATGTAGACGGTTAGACGTCATTTTTACCCCCATACACAATTACACATCTAATTGTCCTGAAAAATCAATTACTGATTTACTGTTGCCCTTTTTATTGAAATCTATGATATAGGATCTATCTAATTCTTACCACACCTAAAGAAGCTACCCCCAGAGGGGTAAGTAGCTGTACGATTTCTAATGACATTCATAAATTCCATACGTTTGGTAACGGGGTCATTCAAATATTGAAATGTACCTTTTTACAATTTTAAAACAAAAATAATGAATTCGCCAAATTGCTAGCTTTTGATTTTTGTTACATTTACACAGAGTTGGAGGTTTGACAGATGTATATGAGGACGGATTAGGTGAATGAATAGACAAAATTAATTATAGTGTTAATTGAACAATATATCGCTGACAATGGAATAATAACCTCCAAAACATTAGAAGGTAAAAATCGGCTCCTACATATAACGACAAAAAAATACAAGTAGTGTTATAAACAACGTTTTGATAACAAACATATCTAACAACATGATCATCATGTAAAAGAAAGAACTGAGCTGTCGAGGGGCGGTTTTCTCTCCCGAATCATGAGCATTTTATGGACTAGGCAATCAAATCTCACGAAATGAAAAGATATTAAAAGGTCACGATTCGAGAGAGAAGACCGGCTTAGACCTATAGCCTCATTCCATATAACGGCCTTCAACTCATCTTAGTTATAATTATGATATCTTGGTAGAATGTATGAAATTTAGAAATTTTAATTTTGTAAATAATTTCCTCCTTTCTTTTGATTTGACCTGATGATCGTTGTTATAATCGTAGCCAAAACGTTGTCAATAACACTACTGGTAGTTTTTAGTATCAGATGTTATCCAAAGAAACTGTTACTTTTTCAACATCTATAAAAAATGTTTGGGTTTCTTTGCCATGAACATATTCGAGGTATACCTTTTAAACTATTTTTTACAATTTCATTTTTACGCATTATTTTTTTCGTTTCTACTTCTAGGTTAATATGTCTTTGTAAAGGAATGGCTGGGGTTCTTTTTCAGCATCTAAAACTTTTTCAGGGTCATTCTACAAAATGTTCTATTGGAATAAACCTTGCAAAAGCGTATTGGAAGTTACATCTCTCATACAGAAAATACATGTTATGCACCGACGAGAAATTGACTCTTCCACTGAGATACTAGTCCACATACTGGTATCACACTTTTCAAATTTGTTGAGATGTATGGGTAATAAATTCTAGAAATAAACATTTCGCAGTGGTTTGACATTCAAGTGCTATTAAATTTGACGGATGAAATTTATTGGATTGATTTTAAATGAAGCAGAAGAAACAGACCGAAAGTGATGACGGCAGACCAATTGCTTGCACATTTTATAAAAATGGCCCCCCAATAACCATGTTTAGGAAATTACCCCTTCAGAATTAATCATCAAAGTTGACCTTATTGAATCTATTCTTACAGAAGAATGTGTATGGTGACTATGAACGTTTTTAAATTTACTTTAGAAGCAACACAATTGTTTCGTTATATATTTTATAAATTTATAAATTAAAGAGACAAGCGTATTTATAATAATATCAAAACCATTTACAAGATTTTCACCAAATTATTATACATATATATATATATGGAATCAATTGAAAAAGACTATTCGATTTAATATTGTATTTTAAACTTTTACTTTGCGGGTTGTATTTTTACTTTGCAGTGAAATGTTTTCTTTTTTATTCTCAGAGTGACTGTTCAACAAATCACGGCCATTTCTTTAATTATAGGCAATACAATCTGTTCTCCTTGCAGCACGTGCTTCTAACAGCGAAGAGTTATTAATAGCGAGATACTGAGTGATAAAGCATAGATAGTCTGTAATGGCAAATGATGATGATGCTTTTTTAAGATAATTCATTTTGTAATAATTCCCTATCAGAAGCTTCATTATCAGCTGCGTTCAATTGACGTAAAACTAATTTCTTATACACTCCATCTTTCTCAATAAGTTCTTCATGCGTTCCTACTTCAGCAATCTTTCCTTTATCAATAACAACTACCTAAAAACAATAAAAGATCGGTATTAAAACATTCCACTGTATCGTAATTTGCGTATCATGCAAAAAGGTGGCGTTGCTATATATGTACAGATGTCCAAAATCTATAAAAACTCGTAAAAATTGATAACCATTACGAAAAGTTCCTATAAGTATCTTTATATTTCTATACAAATAATCTTATTATCAAGTCTTGTTTGGCGATTTTTATTATCAGGTTATCCGTTGTCATGGACAAACGATGCTCCATTTTGATATATCGAACTCAATGGCGAATAACGCCATGAAGAATTTTAGTAAAAAGCGAAGAAATAAGTAGCAAGTTCGGACAGATGTAACAAGAGAGCAACTAGCGAACTTTTACTATAGTTTATAGTTGGCTTTGGATGGTTTCACATAAATATTATTCTGATAAAAAACCTGCACTCAGGTGTGAGGAAAAAATAAGGATCTCTCAGTCGACAGCTTGCGTGCTACTGGGAGAAATAAAACAGCTTTAAACCCTTTGATAAAGACCACCTCTTGATGAAGACTACCTTTTTTACTACTTTGATAAGTACTTTTTATTCACTAATCCCATACCTGCAAATATTTCTCAATATTGATTGGCTAATAGAAGTGCAATTTTGAAGAAATTCAGTGCATTATTTTTTTTGAAAATGCACTCAGAGCAAAAAGAGAAATCTAAAAATGATTGGTTGATAGAATAATGGAACAAAATATTAGCCATCGAAAATAGAGTTCGAAAAATGCAGATCACGTTAACGCGGAATTGGAATATAATGGTTCTAAGTAGTATTCCATTTGATGACGTGTTCAAATCTTTGTTTCTTTCCCAGAAAAGATATTCCATAATTTTCTTTTTACGTTTTAGGGATATTTTTCCAGGTATACGAGTAAAATAGACCGAGCGCCACAGAACTAACACGGCAGGTTTCTCCGGGCAACTTGAAAATCACATAAAAGTGTTCATAAAAATATAGTAAACAATTCCCTATTTCTTGTTTCAATTAAATTTTATTGTGAATCCTTCAAAAATCTATATTTCATGATTCACGGTCAAAGCCTTCTTATCGTTTTAAGAAAATGCTGCATGTGAGCTTCATGGTCTTTGATTCTTTTGTTTTCCCATCATTTTGCGAATCCATAGAAGTATGACGAAAACACGAAATGTATGAAGTAAGACGGTTCTGACCACGAAATGATTTACAAATTCATCGTTGGTGAGCTCCACAATAGAATTTGACTAAAGCAAGAAACTGGAAAGTACTTATGGTATTTTTATCAACATTTTATGTGAATTTCAAGTTGCCCGGAGAAGCCTGCCGTTTTAGATATGTGGCGCTCGGTCTAAAAGGAAATCATACGGTTTCCCGTTCAAATCAGGATTGATTTGCACTTGCGCATTTTTCAAAAAGTTTCCAATCTCTCTATACAAATCAAATTACAAAAGAAAAGTCCACGTAAGATGTCCAGCTATGATCACGCTATGAAATATTGAAAGAACAATGCGAATTTAGCACGTGTAGAGTGCACCGTGTAAAACATTCAACCAGAATGCACCATTGGCTATTGGAGTATCAATGAAACTACATCCAGAAGCAACCCTTGTGGGGGTATCAAAACAATCCTGTACTCACCTTGGAAGCGTTACGAACGGTTGACAAGCGATGCGCAATAACAAGAACAGTTCTCCCTTCCATTGCTCTATCGATAGCCTCTTTTACAAGATGTTCACTTTCGGCATCGAGGGCACTGGTTGCCTAGGCAAATCAAAGGTATAAATAAATTAAATGATATAGGAATGTATTTTCATCACATTAATCATGCACAACACAAAATACAAAAACAGTAAAACTTTACCATTGATTCTACAAAGTTACTCATATTTCATTCACCGGTTTACCGAATCAAAATAAAATGATATAGCTGTTCTATATCTATATTTAGGGCCTAATTATAAAAATAGAGTAAACCATTGCAACTTTCTTCTTTACTCGCAATTACATGCTGTATGCCCCAAAAAGAGGACTTCGTCTAATCATAACGCATGGAGATTTGAGAAACAGAAGCCATTTACCTTTCCTTTGTATATAATCTTATAGTTCTGTCATGTACTGGCATTGAACACTCTACCATCGTACCTGGATTAGCGATCTGGTAATCTAAATACTAAAATTATTCATAGACCCGGGGGACTTTCATACATCGGTTGTACGAGGATGTGCCATTTTTTAAGGGTGCTTTTTTTCTAATCCTTGTGAAATCTTACGTTGTCAATTTAGAGTTTTTCGAACTTTTCCTTTGTTTTGCTCGTAAAAACAATCTATTTTTCGTTAATCTATTTTGTGCCTTTCTATGCTGGGTTGATAAATTAATCCATTTTCAGACTTTTTACAGGAGTTTGTCAGAAATATTTTGGAGCCGGAGGCGGAGTTGGAGTCTATTTTTCTAATATTTTCGGGGCCGGCCATAGAGTCAAACGCTTCTACAGTGACTTTTTTCGGATTCGGAGTCTGACAATTCCGACTCCGTACACCTCTGCCTCATACCTTAGATAGAAACATAGATGGGATGATTCGGGGAGATGGAATGATAAGAAGGAAATATAATTTTTAAGGCTGAGCCTTGTGATCAGTCAAAGTTTATTGTACATGAGGTCTGTTGACGTCAAAATTTTAATGTCACGCCTAACACAGTATTATAAGCATTTACAATAATTTCTCTTAGCAAATAAAGAGCTACTCATCTCGAAAAATAAAATAATACATTTGCCTCCGGTGGGGGGGGGGGGGAGGGATATATTTGCTACTTAGAAGGCTCGTATGCTTCCGAACACAAATTCTTGATAGAACCCAATGGACAATAAAACACCTTCCTAACCTATCAATAAGCTGCTATACATGTTGACGGTATAGTGAATGTGATCATCATCATAATAATTTATTCACAACATTTTAAGTTATTCCAAAGAACTGATTGCATTAATTAGATTTCACCTCATCAAGTAGCAAAATATCAGGATCCATTAGTAACGCTCTTGCGATTGCAACACGTTGTTTTTGACCACCAGATAATTTAATACCTCGTTCACCAACTGTTGTTTCGTATCCATCCTATAGGCAGAGAGATTTTAATGATTGTATTAAGATATGGTCACACATGATCGATCTAAATGACAAGTTATATGATTATTAATTCAAATTGAAGACGAGATCGTTGATAGAGAACCTAGCAAGAAAGGAGGAGCCTTTCGATCTCACGCATGCGTAATACTCCCCATTAGAGTTAATCCATGTCTCTCACTGGCCTTGTATGGATGACACTGATAGGTTTCTATGATTTATTTCATACGATGATCAATTGAGTGTTCTACGTGTATAGTCACAACTGTGACGATAGATAACAGTGAAACATCATCATTATCAGACCCGTATAATTGTACTATTTGTCAGTCAGAGAATGTCGGAAGAGATTTTAAGCGCATATGATGCAAACGCATCCCGGGGGTCTTTGAGAGACAATTTTGACCGAGAAGGCATGTCATTTGGAATTTTCAAGGTGGACCGCAAACTTTCACAGCAAGTGAAACCAATAAATTATAAATAATTGAGTCAAAATTGACGTACAATTCTTATTTTGTACCTCAGGTGTTATGAGTATGAAAAAGGGGTTACTCGCACACTAGGTGTTATGAGTAACGTAAAATAAGGTTACTCGGACACGTTACATTTCAGCGTTTCTGAGCACTTTATCTATCTGTAAGTTGCCCTAAAATACCATGTCCCATATACCCTGTGTACGGAGGTCCCCACTGCAAAATTCATAAGACGTTATAACAGGGCGAAGATGGACATTCAATTTAAACATGCATTGTTGTAAAACAGAATACATTTAAAAGTTTTATGTTATTAAGAATATGAAAGCTAAGATTTAGAAGCTAGAAGAATGAAAATGATATAGGGGGTTTGAGAACAGAACAAAGAGATTGGACAAATTTTCTAAAAATTGAAAAATGGTCGAGGCTCAATCGAAATTTACTGGTTGTTTAGAAGAACATTGGCAAAAAGCTCATTCTTTTTGTATTACTTATATAATTAATATATACTTGCTTCTATACTGCAAGCAATAAGGCCAGGAAATTGATGGAAAATATTTGCAAAAAACAGATCGAAGGATTTAGGGATCCCAGTTGCCAGTTAGCCATTTATCGCCGCAAAGGTGCGGTGGCTATTGATTTTCTCGACATTTTCGGGTATGGAAATTTCTTAGCAGTTAGCCGCATAGCGGTATTTGTTACAAGTTTGTCGCTTGCCAATTTGATAGGAAAGCCACAAAACTGTTTGACGGTTTAAAATGATCATTACACAGCTACCCACCCATGGTGTACTTATCTTTAAGTGAGTCAGATTAGCTCCATAGTATACCATTAAGTGCGAAGAACAATATTAAACAAAATAAACGTTGAAAATCTATCAAACAGTTGCGGTTACACAAAAGAAACGACCGTTCACATACAAACAGTTAAAAAACGCAGCGGTCATTTATTTCCCGCAGGTAAAACTAACAATTATGAATGTTTCAAATTGATGCCTAACCTAGATAATCATTGAGGAATTAAAAAATAATAGTAATTTATCATAGATATACATCAGTTTACGCATCACATACACAGCTGATTTGAAAACAGTTTTTGACGGATTGAGCTATTATAAAACAGTTGGAAGTATAAACCCGTGAAATCAAACTTATCACAACTATTCGTCATAGCACATCACCATAGTACAATCAAGCGCAAGAATAAATTGCATTCCTAATACACCATCAAGGGGGATATTTTCCCTACTCTATTGGCAAATGAATCAAGGGGAATAGGGGATGATTGAAGAATTCAGTAATAATTGGTAACAACATATAAATACTTTATTGATCAACGTTTCACTCATGACAATAGTGATCATTTTCAAGATACTTATATTTCAGAGAAACGAAAACAATTATGGTTAAAAATATTAACAATAGAAATGTATTATACAATTCTATCCAAATTTAAAAAGCAAGAGAAAATATTTAAAGAATTTTTAAAAAAACTTGTTGATTTTTACTCTCCTTTAACACTGTCATTAATCACATTTTAAATAGGTCTACAACCCATTGAATTGAGTTAAAGTTACAAGCGAAGGTCAAGATCATTACTATTTCTATCTCATAAATAATCTAATCCCGGACAAGGTTAGCTTGAAACGTTGATAGTATCATTATTGTGTGTGTGCGTGCATATTTAGTAAAGCTCTGAAAATTCTATACCTCTCACAAGGCCATATACACTATAGCTAATTATATTTTGGCAATTGAGTGGATATTAGCAGTTATAAACTCTTGCATTGTATGTCACCCATTTCTATTGTCTTCATTTGGAAACGCTTTATACGGTACAAAAGTGCCTGGTTATGTTTCCAAATATATCTAAGACATAGTCTATCGATATATATATATCCTTGTTCAGATCCGTAAAAGAGTCTGATTTTGACACTGTGATCATCGTATCAATTATATATGGTATTGACCCGTAAAACACAAACATTTTAAAATATATCATAGTGAATTATGATTTCATTCTTTATTTAGTCTAGCCTATATACGAATAAAACGACGTAATTTATTTTCAAAACGAATACTTTTCAATAAAAGGAGAAACATTTAGCATACAACTTATCTATTATCAATTTAATAGGTAAAAGTTTAACTCATAAATGTGTAGACACATTAAAATTAAAATTACTTAATTGGATAAAGTATAAACAAGAGTATACGTATTCTATATTTACGTATAGCATCATCTTAAACATAATTATATATTATGTGTTCAATAAAGTAACGTTAAAGAACAAAACCTATAATACTTCTCGAACCACAATATATCCGGTGTATAATGGAGAATAACAAGTTTGAATAATATATTTGTAAAAAGTGCACATTGTTTTCATTGAAAATCAAACAAATCATGTTAAAAGCTCAAAAAAAATATCTACTAAAATAATTAATTTAAATGTAAACATTTTATTTTTGATTTAATTCAAATTTAATTATACGGTACATAAATTTGATTTCCTGTTGAGGTTAAGCCTTTAAAATAATAATGTCTTAACAGTTAATAAATAAATACATATTATACAACGGATATTGAGGATATAATAATTTGATAGAACAATACTGAAGGTGCAACGAAACGTTCCTAGAGGTACAATTTTTAGTCTACGTGCACACCTTCAAATATTAGAGAGTACGTTTTTCAAAATTATTATTTAAAAACTTCTAGAGTATCCTCTACCAAAAACATTTATTGAGGCATACGTTGAATATCTTTAGGGTAAATTAGACATTTAAAAAAAATATTGAGGTATCTTTTTTATGATATTTTTATTTTTATGGTCATCTCCCCAAATTTCTATTTGAACTACCCCGTTGAAGCGTAATGGAAGTTACCCCCCTGGGATACGACGATATGAAGAAAAAAGTTAGTCTGCACGCAGGTTAGTTAGCTTTTGACCCGTAAGGTCTGCACGGACGCTATGCAATTATCGGGTAACAGGGGAAATTTTCAAATTTCACGTTCCACGCTAGAACGTTCTCGCAATGTTTTGGTCCGTGATACAGGCTAGTTCCTAGAAATCGTAGAAATGTTCGTAGAAATCACTGTTTTCATTTTTCTAATATCGTGCAATAAATTGAGCTTTAGACAGGTCATTTCTTCTTTAGAAAATACTACCTTTTGCTTAATTTTACCAAATACAGAATACTTGAAAATATTAACTGAAATTACCTTTTTGAAATGTTTTAACGATATCTAATTTTCGTTTCTCGCGACTATTTTTGACAAATTTGTGCATGCAAACGAGCTTGAAGAATGCTAGCAGAATTCAAAACAAAATCAACAAATGACAGGACTGGTATGATCATCCTTCTGAAACTTAAAAGATATACAATCTCTATATGCTCACAGACTATCGACAGCAGCTGTCTAATAAGATGATTTACAAATTAATTTAAATCCAAAAGCTGGCAGAGGGCGTATACACAATTAATACGTCATGTAGAAAACAATATAAAGATCAAATATAAGAACAATTTGTCAAGCTACAATGGAATTATCTGTCTGTTACAATCATCAATTACGAGTCAATCAAAGTTATCTTCCCATTGACTTTAATGTATATTTATAACCTTAAAATAAAATATTTTCAATAAAAATTCAACGCTTTGCTTATCAGCGTAATAATCCCATACAATTTATTAATTCAAAAATTTGTATTTCTATGTTAACAGATAGTTGTTATTTTGAGTATATTAAGTTATCTTAATCCTGTGTCCTGTGACTATTAAGCGTTTAAATAGCAGTATATATACATTCACATTTCGTTAAGGAGAGAAAGCTCGCTCAAAAGAAGGATATGAAAATCACCAAAGCATCAAGGGATATTGGTTTTCTCCAAAATGTTTAACCATAAAAAAATTGCAGTTTATTAATAAAGGATTTCTCCAACAAACTAATAGGAACCCTTTGAAGATTCTATATTAAAGATTGTTTTTGAAAAAATAAATATATTTGTTCCAAGTTATATATTGCTCGTTTTAAGAAAAACTGATTTCCGATATCCATACTTTATAAGAATTTTTGACTTACAGGCCACAAAAGAGAGCTAACAAGTAAAACAAACTCTGCCCCATGCCACAAAAGCAGGTTATAGGAGGATCGTAAAATTACTGTAGAATATGAAGATGCCGCATGTTAATGAGACAAGAATTCAATCAACTATTGAAACTCTCAACTTCATCATCCAACCATCGTTTTCACAAAAAAATCTGCATCATATATAGCTTTGTTCAAATCAGAATTTAAAATATATTGAAAAACAAAATCAACGATTAATCGACATATATCAAGACCACAATTTTTACTGCAACAAGAATAACTGCACCTGTATAATGTATATATATATAAATACATAAGCATACCAAAAATGTAGAAGAAAATCGTCATGCTTGAAACAAGAGTACAATTTCTTAACGTGAGTATTGTACCTCATCAGAGTATACCTTTACTTGAAAAACAAGAATAAAGGAACTTATAAAGCTAGGAAATTTATCAAAATTCCCACATCAACTTTCCTCAAGAAGATTCTTCATTAATACAAGAAATGTTTCTTGACTTGAGAAAAAAGTCTTTCTTTTCCAAATACTTTCTTTTGTGTTTTTATAACAACAAATACTTGATTGAAATAAACATCTATATAATTATGTCAAAGTGAACAAAAGAATGAATAAAATAGCCCAAAACAGTCCAGAATAAGTCAATTCAATGCATGGAGTTGAAGAATTACTTGTAGTAGAAAACATTAACTTAATCAAAAGGCCATACTTGATATTTAATTGCCATACTTGAAGTGGAATAATGAGATACGATAATGAATAACGAAGGAATAGTGAGATACACAGGTACGAACTTCTACATTACTCAGATTTTAATTGACTGTTAACTGAATATTTAACAGAGGTCAGACATTAGGATTGTTTACAAACCTTCTTTACCGGTAATACAACAAAAAAAAGAGGACGTCAAAACTCATAGACTGTGTAAGAACGTGTGATACTCGGTTGATAAGGTGTGAGCGAAAGATAAGAGAGAGGTGTCCTCACTCGTTCGATCGACGTTGGGATATGCGAAAATGAATTTGCGATCGTCAAGCAACGAACGGCTTGAATGTACACGACGACAGTAGTTACAGGTCAATCGGACCAAGGTTGGCACGGCTTCACCTTCCCACCCACTTCCAAACTAAGACAAGAATTAGGTAAGTATATTAGGATTTTCCACTGACTTAGCAGTGTGACTGGTGCTTGCATGGTGGCGGTGACAGATTAGGTCCTATCGATAACGGGTCGAAACGAATAGATCCTACGAACGGGTCTCACCATCTCACCATCCAAGCACCTAATGCCAAACAATGTAGACAAGACGACAGGTTTAATCTTGATTATGAAAAAAAAAGATTTATAATAACTATAGATAAACCTTGTAGAGAATTTAAAAAGCCAAGCAAGCACCTTATACAATCTTAGAACTTTTATACAAACTTTTTGAATGGAAATATATGGTTTAAATTTAATTATTTTCTCTCTAATCAACAATATAGAATGCTATCAATTCAAGACGTTTGTATTTTGTTTTTATTACTAATCTACGTCATTTATACACCTCGTTTACGCCTTTTAATCAGTGTGTGTTACTAACTTACTATAGCCCACTATATACATCGAGCATACCAAAAAATCATGATACATTGAAGACTATAATGCACAATATGTTCACATTAATTGTTGATACCATATAAAAGCTGATAATCATTCTCAATAGTAACTATATAATTTTGTGTGGATATCTCATATACAGTATACAAATATGTAGCTATCGTATATATATACATAAGTGGTTAATAATAATTTATATGGTTTATACAATTTAAATATATATTTTACAATTAATTAATGATAGAATTTACCTACTCGGTCATTGCAATTACAATATCCTGTATTCCGTGTAGATCCATATGAACAAAATGCTGATGATGAACTACTATAATATCGTAATTTATTATGAAAAGGTCCACAGCATTCATCGCGCGGTTCATAACTTTGACGCATATTTGTCCGCGGGGGAGGGTACCCTGGAAAAGGCGGTCGTTTCTCAAGAGATGAAGTTGAAAAACATTGATTAACTGTAAGTCCTAATGAAAATGTTGGACCATTAACATCTTGTCCAGGATTTTGTTTCTTCCATTTTGTTCTACGGTTTTGAAACCATATTTTCACTTGTGTTTCACTTAAACCTAACGATAATGCCAAATTCAAGCGTTCACAAACCGACAGGTAACGAGTAGATCGAAATTTATTTTCTAGAGATGCCAATTGCTCATACGTAAAAGCAGTTCTAATTCTTCTTGATTTGGAGTCCTTTGTTGTATTTATAGTTTCTGTTTGATCTTCTTCTTCGCTTGAATTATCATGGAGCATGTTAGTTCGGTTTTGATTACTAAACTCATCTTCGTGTTGTTCTATTCTTTTAAAATCTAAAGAACTATGTAACATACTGGGATCTGAAAAAATAAGAACATTTCCAATCAGAATATATATGAAATTACATACATAAATCCAAATAAAAATTCGATCGAGGTCTTATTTGGCACTATGACTTCAAAATTTCGAAATTCTAAAATGCAGTAAATCTTAACGAGGGAGTTTTGAAATCCTAATATTGTTTTATCATGATAGCATAAGTTCACTGTTTTAACTGTAGGTTTGATCTTATAAAGACACAAATCAGATTCTTCTGACAATTGGAACCGTAATTATTTTCTTTTTGCGCTTTGAAATTACTATGAAAAAGTGGAATACAAGGTAAGGTACGGCGAAACCAATGCAGGAAGCTACAATAACATTCCAAAATAAAAATAGAATCAGATTATATACAAACAATAAATTAAATAGAAGAAAATATTAAATTAATTACAAAAGATTTGATAGATCACCTTGACCTTTTTACCAACACGAAATTATAATTTGTTCAAGTTAAATTCAACTTAAAAGCAATACTTCATTATTGACAGAACTTCAAATTAAACAAAACATACCTTTTAATTCAATGTGACCGATTGAATGTTCTCCGTTCGTGAAAGGAGTTATTTTCTTAATTTGATGATCTTTACTTCTTGATGAAACTGAAGTTTTAGAGTCAATACATTCTTTGCGAGAGCAACTTTTTACTCCCAAAAGTGCGTCTATACTGAAATCCATACCAAAGAAGATTTTGTTAACTTCTGACTTTATAGAACCACTGCTATGTTCAATATACCTTACAGATATTATTGACCGGACATACGGTGTACAGACCACTTGTCGAGAAACGATTAAACAGTAAAAGTTACTTAACAACGTTGCAACAAACTGTGTTAAATCGACAGGCTAAATGACAAGTTAAATCTTGCAATTATGAAATAACCAATAATACGACACTTATTAGTTGACAGAATTAAAAATGATATGGTTATAAATTGCTCATATAAACGCTCATTGTACCATGTCTTTTAAAGTAGTGTGAGTGTGTGTGTCACTCTCTTCAACCTGATGAATTAGATGTATATACGCCAGCCAATTACGTACTAAATGCTCTGTTTAGATAAGTCAGGGGTCCCAAATCGATGATGTGATCAATTTCTTTCTTATCATCCCCTATCAATTCTATTGTCAATGGGGGTTCTGGTATATAGACATCCAACAGTGTTGAACAACAAACTGAATACACTTTAAGCATCAGCAAAAATCTTAATGTGCAAACCCCCAACCGTGAATATTTCTTTCAATTCTTTTTTTCTAGTTTATAGAAAAACGTGGTTATATATCGGTCATGCGTTTAAAAACCAATACAATTATCGTGAATAATTTATAGTAGGTAATCGAGTGATCATTAAGGTTTGATGGATTAGAAACCAAATGGTTCATAGCCAATCCGATGAGACACAGCAGTGTAAAGCGGCTTGGACACTGCACAGGTCACTTATCGATGAAATAGCCGTCGACATCTGCTGTGTTGTCAATACAGCAGTTGTGCTTTAAGCTCGCGATAAGAGTCGTGTCGACTACGACCCCTACTGATCAACCACGGGCAAAGCAAAAATTTTAAATGGTTTTTGATCCAAAATTCCAATTTAACACTCCCATACTAATTTTGTATTAAATACATTTAATATGAAATCAAAAATTATTTAGGCTTTGACAGATGTGAAGAGGATGATAAAATGTAAATATGTTTTCAGCCAAATGTATACCTGCATTATATATGTATATAAAACATTAAAACATGGTGAAAGCAAAATTATATCAACAAATAAATTATTAGGTAAAATATATAATGCACATATGATATCTATCATTCAAAATTGAAATATATAATAAGACAGTTATTTTACTTGAAATTTAGTTAGATTAACACATAAATTAATGGTATATGATATGACTATTATTTATTATGTTATGATGATACTATTGACATTCGAATGATAAATCATCAAAATATCTTATCATAAATTATGTCAATCAAATAACACAATAATATAATTTCTGATGTATTAAACAACATCAAATCAGCTATAATAAAGCTACACAAGAGTGTACGATGGTGTATGCACCGGTGTATGCATGGTATTGCATAGTCGAGACAGTTATAGGGAAACTATAAAAGCTGAGTTATTTAGTAAGGTATACCATGAAAAAGAGAAGAACATTACACATAGCGTAGGTCAATTCTACGCTAAAAAGTCACGTATTTTCGATCTAGTAACGTGAATAGAATCAGTAAAGTCGTATTTCGCAATGAAATGAATACAAAATTCAACATTCATTGAAGGCTGCATAAAGGGTTGAAGAGAAAATCAAATATAAAAAGTCCAACTATCATACAAAGCACTTTTTATGGAGCTTAATTCAGCACAATTTTGTAAATGACTTGTTTACATTTTGTGGATAGGAAATGGACACGGTTTAATAGAGATAAACTGAAATTGTTTAATAAAAAGTCCCACACTTCGTATATGCTTAATGATGTTTCGCTTCGGTGGCATCAAAGCCATGACGTAATGGAGCGAAAACCACACTGATAAAGCACAACAAGGGTTCAAGATTTCAAGATTGATAAATTCATCTTTAAATGTTTAACGGAATGAAAACAACCCCATTAATGTTAAACGCATGAAAACAATTAACAAATTACGGATCGTCACAGACACCAAACATTTGTGTAAATGTACAATATAACGGCAGAAAGAATTAAAAAGAACACTTTTAAAACAATGTTAATGTAACACAAAAACCAATCCATGGTTTTTTTTGGCGCCATAAAATTCAATAAAATGGTCCCGTGAAAAGGTATTTCTTTTAATGATACCTGAGGTTGCCAAGCAACATCATAAAGTTTTGAAAAATGGGTGCCAATCGAAAAGGTGTCCCAAAAACGCTAAAATTTACGAATAAGTATTGTGAAAATATAGGTGCTACACGAGCTCTGATATTTCCAACAATGACATCTAATCTGTGAAAAATTGTCGCAGAATCTTGAGATTTCAAACAGCGTGAAGCTTTTCCAACTAGCTAGAGCTTGATTGTAAAAGCAAAAATGTTAGAAATTACCCACCCACCCTGCGACTGACTCGAAGGGGGTCTCAAATGATACGCACCAGGCACGGATGGAGGGCCTGATACGCACCTATACGCACCATAAGTCAAACTGATAATCAACTATAGCACCAGTCATATGATGACGCTTAGACTCGAAAAATAGAATCATGAAATATTAAATAATTTCGAAATCATTTGATATTTAAATAAAACCGTTCCTATACAATTGCACGATATATGTTGACAGAATTCTAGAACATCTCAACATTTTTTTTTAATATTGTTCTGAAAGTTTGGTATATTAATAATATATTTTCATTTGAATCTGTTCTAGCCGTTTGGAAGCTAGGATTGTAGGGTTCTCATTCTTCTCGCACCCTATTATAATGTAGTTTATAACTAGTTCAGCAGGCAGTAAATCTGTAAAACTAAGGACTAAGATAATAAAACACAGCCCCTATACGCCTGGAAAAGTTGCTGAAATTTTCATTTCTTATATTCCAGCCCCAATCCATGATAGCAATTGACATCTGAGAATCATTTGACCACAAAAACCATCTACGATAACACAAACAGATTACAATATTTTTTCGGAATATGGTTGCTAGTTCAGCATGTGCACTTAAGTCCGTGCTCTTTTTACAAAAAAGTCGTTCACATGAAAGCAGTATTATATAACAAACCATGTTCAATATTGTATTAAAGAAAATAATTTTTTATTTCAATTTCAATCGGCTTTTTCATGATGCTTGCTTAATCTTCAACGACTTGTTTCTAATCATTTATACCATCATAGACTGTATTTACAGGTACTGCTGAGCTCCACTGGGAGATATTCAATGCTATAGGATTCAATGAACTTTTCCAATAAAAATATCTACGATGGCACCTGTTATGGAGTAAAAATAATTAATGATGAGAGTGTTGAGAATATGGTCAGGATCCGACACTAGCTACGACCCTGTGAACCAAGACCATCCTAGATGCCGCCGAAAGGCTAGAGAAAATTCAGAAGAGAAATTGACTTTTTTGATTTAGAGGCGTATTCTCATTAAAAAATGACAAAGAAAAAGGTTGATAAGGTTTTAGAATCTGGAAGCTCAGACAACGGATAAGGGATACCTCGGGGATAACGGGACAGTACATACACTGCCTCGATTCAACCATTAGAACACTCAACATATCAGTTCCATTATTTCTCGAAATATTTGTATCATTATTTCTAAATCTTAGATTTTGTATTAATATAATTAATGTCACTTAATTTATGATACCAAACTGTATTCTTCTTCTATAGGCTAAGCAGCCGTGGAAATGTGTAATAGTTTGCACATTTGAATATTCTACTAAGTAATACTTTAAGTAGCACTAGTGACACATTCTAATTTGTTTTATATTGATTAATATTATCCTAAGCAGATACAATCATGTCATTTAAATCTCTCTAAAGATCTTAACAATTTAACAGAAGTATATTAATTACTATTAAAGAGCGGCGGCGAATCTTAGTACTACATCATTTGAGTGGAATCCAATTTTCATTACATGGGATCAAGTCATTTCTGTAGACTAACAGTTTACTTATAGAACACATTAAAATCTACTATCTTTTACTTATATAACACATTGAAATCTACTATCTTTTACACATGGCAAAACATCCGACCCGATTCTGTGACAATTCTATCCGATATTTATACGAGAAATAATTACTTTCTGACCGATGTGTTCCAATCTATAGGCACTATATGTGAATTTAGAGTGGGAAGATTTACAGTAATCAGGTGAGGGAATCGCTGTATGGTACATTGTGTATAGTGCGGTTATCGATTCCGATTCTTGTCAGCAGATTATCAAGTCATGCGTAATATGGTTGGTTGATTCTTGTCAAGGAATTTCTCTGTTGCATAAAGAGACCGAGTGAAGACAGTTTTCTTAAGACACAAAGAATACAATTTAAAGTTGAGTTTGTTTCTAGAACAGTTCCGATATTTTGCCATATCGGAGCCCCGATATTATGTTATGTCGGACATGATATCTTTCAATGAAAAATGAAAACACGCCAGCAATTAAATTGAAAAGCACGCTTACTAATAGTAAATGCATCTGAGTAGATAGTCTAATGGTCACCGCAAAAGATTAATGACATCGATTGGAGACACTGCAAATTGTTAACGACACCCAACTGCAATCTCTTAATTCAATAGATCCCCGTATCACTATAGACATGATAAGATTTCTATCTTGTATAATAGTTAAGAGATTTTCAACAGCATGCAGCTTTTACAATGAAAACCGTAGGGAAAATATGTAAACACGCCAAGTATACCATTGAGGTATGGAAACCATGGCAAAGAAAATCAGAGCGTCTACGTAGAACAAATAAGTTAGATGTAAGAAACAAGATCAGAAACATAAACTGTAACAAGTGTTGAGCTTTGGAGGGGGGGGGGGGTAAACTTCTAGTAAAATGACAAACTTTGTCAGGAAATGAGCTTTAAATTCAAATTGAATATAGATACGAAACAGATAGGGAATTAACACGATATAAATAGAAAATCTTGCTGCTCTATTCTGTACTGATAAGATCAGGGGAAACATTCCGATTATTTGTTAAAATGCATTTCATTAAAGAGAGACTTGATTTTAGACAGAATATTGCATATTTAAATCAATAGAAATAAAAAAAAATGCCAATAGAAATGCAGAGCATGCATCAGATTGGCAGTGAACGTTTCTATTACATCAGATGTGACAGATGTACGCGGTTTTTATTTGTATTATCCGGACCCTATATGGTCCTACTACTCCGCGTCCGGATAATGAGATCAAATTAGATCCGAATCTGTCTCGACGCAAACCGCTCATGGAAGTGCAGAAGAGTGTCACACGCAGAATGTCAAGCTAGTATGTTTTACGGTATATTACCTCATGAATTACGATCACTTTGTGTGGTGTAGTTGTGATCGATGTAATCATTGCGTATAAATAAAAGCTAAAACGATGCTTTTGAGATCTGGTTGATAAAAGAACGATCTTGATCCTGTCAGAAAGCATCGGGTCGCACTGGATATTAGAATTGAGGAACACACCTCCCAAGTGGGCAACCAGCCCCAGCGGAAAGGGGTACTTTGAAACATCAGCTATACGGGGACGAGCAATTTTTAACGGGTACCTTTTCCAGATGCTTGTGAAATTTTAGGGTAAAAATATTTCCGAAATTTTTGAACTTTTTCTTTGTTTTGGTCGGAAAAACATGAGATCTAGGGTCTCCATAGAACATTCACACCGTTTTCCTCAATTTATGGAAATGACACAACTCGTCTATTGGACGACTACTTGAAATCGAAAGTACTTCAATCGTCTAGAAACAGTAATTCTTATTCAATCAAAACCGTATTGATTGTTATAACGGACGCTTTGGTCAACCACAAACATTAAAACAAGTCATTTATGCGATATATGATATATTATACTATATATATATATATGTATCATAGACTACTATACAGTAATTGAATAATTTCATAGTCTAGTGATTTGGCAGATATAATAAAGATAATAATCTAATAATACATTGATATCATATAGAAGATAACTGAAGAAGATTATTGCCACACAATACAATGATGTAATTAAAAACATTTTATACAGTCATATGAATTCGCGGATACCAAAAATCGGTGCCAACAATAATATAGGCAAAACAGATGAGTACAAATTCCAAATCTGATTCAGACATGTTTGAGAATTGTGATTCATGTATTTAGACAAATCTAGGGTGACCGCTGCAGACAGGTGGATGTGTATAGAGGTGACCGTTATAGCAGATAGTTCTGTTGCAAATCAGACTATTGCTTGACCCCTGAGAGACCAGAAGGAATGGAAGATTCAAACAACCGACATATATCCTTGTCCCGGATTTGATTTTCAGGCACACGAAGATTGCGGTTGCACACATCACAATGCGACCAAGCATAAAAATCAGCCTTGGTGGGTCGTCACAGAAGAAAGAGAGAAAGGTCCATGACTGCAGGTGATTGAAAATCACATCTAGCTCAATAGTGTATACATCTCTGATTTGTCCATACACATTCAAATCAATCAATTTACAAATTAATCAAAGCAACTGAGGGAAGGTGGCCACATCCTTTATTTAGTCCTTGAATAGTAGCTATACAATAGTATCATCATCATCATCATCATCATCATCATCATCATCATCATCATCATCATCATCATCATCATCGTCGTCATCCAAACAATACTTGATAGGACGTTTGATAACATTAAAGAAACATATAACGAAGGTACGAAAAAGCGGTTCTGTCACTTTTCAAAGAACTTGATAGACACATGTGTACAAAGACAAATCTAAATTTTGGCTCAAGCTTGAATCTCTAACAAGACAGAGAACAAATTTAACTCACGAGATTCTTTCTCGCCCTTTCAAAAATTTACACGAACATTTGAGGAGCAACAGAATTTGGAAACATTTCTTGACAATAAAATAGCTTTGAGTGAAATAGAAAGCGCAATTCAAAATTAAAAGAGTTTAGAAGTCTCTTGAAATGGACGGAATATAGCCTAAAATGGTTAAATTAACCAGCGAAAATTAAATTTCCAGAAATTATATGATCATGAGAATAGATCGACGATTGAATGTTTCTATAATTTCCCATACAATACAAAATACATCTTCCAGTTCATAGTAGCAATCTATATTATGTAAATTAATATTATTGTACACAAAATATACTGCGAAATCTACATGCAGGCAAAACGCAACAAGATCTACATGTAGGTAATAATAATAATGAGAAGGTCAAGAAAGACACATTTTTTGGTTGGAACGTGAAACTTGAAGTTATAACCAAAGAATGTGTCTTTCTTGACCTTCTCATTATTATTATTAACCAATTGCCAATATCAAGTTTCAATAATTCTAATATTATTACTATATATATATTTATATCTACATGTAGGTAGAAAGTTTAAGGCAATCAATTTATTGACCCAGTAGGAAGAAAATCTTGTTGAATCGAAATGAAGGACACGCCCTATTATAGACATTACAATATTTCTATAGCTTTTTAATTGCGCACCAAATGTGTTGTAATAAGAATGTAGTTTATTTATTCCACGTCAACATCAAATCAATTGATGAAATGAGCAATCACACTAGGGGGTTACTGTTGATTACATAAATCAGAGCTATTAATCGATGATATCATTACTACATGCTGTGTGGACACCCTGATGAGTAAGCTACTTAATAACAGCGTAACGATAAGATAATAGTATCACATCAATGTTGATGACGGGGGTCTTTAGAGTTAATATTTAAAATCATCAACGATATTGATATCATTATCGGTTCTAGTCCAAAATATCAAAAATAAATAAATAATAGTGATGATCATAGACATGATGCAATATTTATTAAGTAACATTATTTTCTAGTTAAAACAAAAGAAGTTTTAACAGGCATCAAAATTTATATTAAATCTGAAAGAAGAAGACGACTTCTTGTAAATAGATTTATTGTACGAATTTATTGATTTTAATATCAACAGCAATTATCTAATATTGAATAGAACACAATGCAATCTGATTTGTTCAGGTCTTAATTGTAATTGCATACATCAAACCTTTAAAAAGCATTGGAAGTTTAAGAACTTGGAAAGAAGTATAAGTTATTGTGTGATTTAACATGAATAATCGCATAGTAATAATTTTTAAAATGATCGATCCTTCTTTCATTTTGGTCTTGCTATATTTTGAATGATTTATAATTTACGATTTTATTTAATTACTTCACAAATATTAGAGCAATGGCAGGTGAATTGGCATAGCGCGATTTTTCCTTCCAAACATAACATTTAAGAGTCACAAAGAAAATAATATTAAACTACTATGATTGATATTATAATGATTGACAAGGGGGGCAGCAAAGAGATACTCAGTCCCCTATTGGGGGAAATTGTTTTCGCTGTTGGGAAGAAAATCATGGTACCATCCCCGGTGATCCAGACAATGATCCAGCGGGCCTTGTGGGGCTTACCACCTGAGATTTTCGTATTCGGTGTATTATTTCCATTCGTCCATTGATGGAATGTTTTGGTTTAAAACAAGGAAGTAAATTTTACAACTTGGATTAACTGACTGAATGGATATTAAGAAAATAAAAATGAGTACGATGAAATCGACAATATTAAAAACATCTAACCTCAAACCCAGATATAAATTCGTCAGCGTTTGATCTAACAGCAGCCTCTCTAATCTAAAATAAGAACATTATCATTCGGTATACAATCAATAAACAATGCTCTGAAGTTCATTAGAATACATAGAGAATTAAGAATGGATAAAAGATTACTGTAGAACAACGAAAATAATTCTACAATACCAATCCAGTTTCAAGAATTACGGACCTGATATTTATTTGTAAATCCGAATTACTATCGTGGCTCTGAGAGAAAGAGCCACTCATTCAGAGGTAGAATAGTACGGGCGTATTAGGTAGGAGGTACCATCTGCACTGTTGATTACTTATCTTACGGGAACGCCTTAGCTAGGGGTGGCACTAGGAATTCCCCGACAAGGGGGTTAACTCCCCCCGACGAAGGGGCTATTTTTAGAAAAACTTGAAACTTAAAATGCTTGAAAAAGTATAAAAAGTCTTCCCTAACAAGGGGGTCAACTCCCCCAACGAATTCTAGAAAAACTTTGGAAAATGCTTGAAAAAGTACACAAAGTCTTCTCCGACAAAAGGGCTTGGTGTCGCCGGCAAGGGGCTGTAGCACCTCTAGACCCTCTGGCACCTTTTAGTAAAGCTGGACAACATGATTAATGTGTCTTTATCTTTACACAGTATCGAGGCAGCCTTAAGCCAAGGTTTGATAAAAGTTACAGTCCTGCAATCTTAGATAGAAGGCATCATCTAAATCAAATTATATTGCAATAATGCAATGACCAGTATTTGAAAATATCTTTTTTCTTCTACTCAATGCATAGAAATTCTTATTTACTTTGATGGACAGGTCACGACAAACCGTCACAACATTTTCCACGTAATGTAAAATGCCAACAGATGTGTAGCATGAACCGCTATCAGACTTTTTGAAGGACGTGAACAGCGTAAAATAATAAACGAAAGAAAGTTTTTAAAAAGTATTCGGAACGCAAAATATTTTATCGTACAATGCTTAGTCCAGAGTATATTCAAACATTGAAATTCATAATGAAACATTTAATTGTCAGATAATCAATATTATGGAAATTCAAATATATATGCTAGAAAAAGGAAAACTCTTCCTAATATTGTTTCAACTTCATGTCCTCGGCCACGAATCCATCAAAGACATATCGCGTACTACATATATATAGGGATGCTTTAAATCTATACATAAATTATCATTTACCTCCTCAATTGGGGCATCTTTTCCGTAGGCGATATTATCCGCAATCGAGGTAGCGAATAAAACCGGTTCTTGGCTAACAATACCAACTTTTTGGCGGAACCAAACCGGATCGGTATTTCTTAAATCCATATCACCTGTGTGAAATTTAAACACAGTTAAAAACATGGAAATTATTAATACTTATTAACTTTTAGCTTTTTCAGCGCTGTGTATGAGAAAATCAAGGGTCCTATGATGGTCAACTAAGCTATTCGGTAACATTTATTAGAAATGTTTTCAAATAACTTTTCTTCTCTCGAAACTGACATGTAATGTTTGCAAACGATATTTGCTTACTTCTTCAATGGCAGAAAATTGTGAACAGAGTGATGAATTTGAAGAAATACATGATACAAAGCTGAGAGTCTGTGATGTAATACCAGAATCTGATGAAAAATAAATCTGATGAATTGTACTTCCAGGGTTCAACAAAAGCAGGGATTTCTCAATGAATGATGAATAAGGCAAGTTCAGAGAACATTTGATATTGTACTGCTGATAGTGGTATATTCCACGCACAAAAATTCTCAAATAACATGTACTGTGTTTGAAATTATGCACTCGTGATTTTCGAATGCCCTGCGCGCTGTTTTACGCTTGTGCGCAAACTATTTCTGTAGTAGAGGGATCGATAATTTGTATACACTTACCGATGAGTATCCTTCCTTTGATGGGATCATAAAACCTTTCAATTAATGAAATGATTGTACTTTTACCACCTCCAGATGGTCCAACAAGAGCAACAGTTTCACCAGGCATTATGGTAAATGATAAATCCTAACAAAACATCAGACCAGATGCCAGTTAAATTAAATCAGACAGATCAAATAATAATCATAATATGATCTAAAGTCTGATGTAAAGTCATTTCGAAATGGGGAACGCTGGAATCGCCAGTGACAGGTACATTTTGAGAACAATCGAATTACTGCATACATAACTTAAAAAATTGGACAGCTTTCTGAATTTGGAATGCTTAATTGTAGATTATTTAATATTCTGGATTCATAACCTTACTATCCCAAGTTTCTAACCATGTTACTATTAATGTTTACCTCAATGAAATAATGCATTTTCTTAAGTCAGCAACTTAAATAATTTGCATGAATTTTGAAAGAGAAAATGTGGTCACAAATCTATTTTGTAGATCCCTCCTGGGTAGCCTATAGGGGGTTTAACCTTTTCATTCAAGGCATTAACAAAAAAAAGTTTTTTTACCAATGCCTTTACTATGATAATATCCCACACACGAGCGCACGTAACGATGCACTCTTTCATCTGCCTTCTGTTACTCCTATCGAAGATTGGCGCAGATAGCAAAACAATCAAGGTATATCTACAATGAAATCTGTCGACATTAGGGAGGTTTAGAGTTTCAGTAATACAGATACAGCTACGAGTACACCTTTCTCTCGTTGCACATCACTTCTGCGCATTGGGGGAAGCCCCTTTGCTCTGAAGCCTGTACTGACCTCCTCCTCGTTTCGGAACGCCTTTGGGCGCGAAACATGAACCACGGAGTACATGTTTTGATTTCGTTGTTTTTCTTTGGTTATACATAGAATCAAAATGTACCCTGAACAAATTGTCAGAATTTTGTTTTTACCTGGAAAACAGAAACTGAGGTGGAATCTAAACGTCTTGTTTTGAAAGAACGAGTACAGGTATAATCCAGTCTTCTTATTGACTAAACATGAACTTGAACCGGTACTAAATCTAAACCTCCCTATTGATTTGCAGTGTAACAGCTGAGATCAATAAAGAGCATTTACAATCATTGCTCCTAACGAAAAGTGCCATTCTTCTAGAGATAGAAGAGTGGTATGGGTGCCTTCGATCTGAATTACTACTACTGTACCCTACACCCAAGTTCCACTGAAATACGGATAGCATTGATCTATGTATAGTTGACGAGAAGGCGATAGTGTTCGTGACTATGACTAACAGTAACAGTATGTAATGGATTCCAACATAGAATATGGTTTGCATTTATGTGGACAAATTGTTTCTCCACTTACCTTTAATACTGCCGTGTCAGGTCGTGATGGATATGAGAAATCAACATTATCAAATTTGACCTCAACTACAACACAAGAAAATCAGCAATTACTGCCCACGATAATGTATCGAAATCAACTCAACTTGCAGAGACTATTCATTTGATATTGTACACCTGTTCCAATCTTCGATTTTATTAATTAGTATAAAATTCTGGCAGAGAACAGCGCCAAAGTTTACAACATAATTGATTTTGAATCTACTTTCAATTACTCATTAATTCCAAACGGCATTATCAATCCAAAATGAAGTTACCTCCTTCCATTGATGGTAATGAGTCCTCGCCAGGAAGAATCATTGGTTTACGATCAAGTAGATTAAAAATACGAACTGATGCACCAACAGCCTAAAATAATAAAAAACATGCGTGTAATGGTCTAATTAGTCTACGTTCCCAACTACGTCAATACCATAATTAGTAGATTCCTATGTTTGTATATCTACAGTTCTATCATGTAAACGTTCTCTTTTACCTGAGCTTGCAAGATCTTACTGTACGATCGTGTCTGTTGTATCAAAAAGCTCTGACTAGCGGCCATAGTCGCCCTTAGCACCTCTCCTTGTAATGTCAGCAGTCAGCAGACACGGCCATATCATTATTGTAATAAAGAGTCTACCTTATACCAACTGTGTCGTATATATTATCTGCTATATGTGAAATAAAATGTCTGAAGAGGTCAATTTTCTTGCAACTAGTCGTTAGATGCAAGTTCAAAAATTTACCTGCATAAAATCTCCATAGAGAGACGAAAGAAAAGCAAATGCCATTGCAACCTGAAGGGTGTATATCATGAATGCTAAAATAAAATTCAATAATGATAAAATCAGATTAACAAATCGCAATCAGGATATATCTGTTTAAAGTAGATCTTTTTAGGAAATATTCAATCAGTATGCAGTGAAATGCATTTATGATTATATTTACAATTAAAAGTTTTTTCTTGAATTCGTCGTCAAAACAATTATTTGAAATTTCAAATTAAATTCCTGTAGAATTTGAAATTTGAAAATCGGATTGGAATCCGGTTAAAATGAATTGGATTTAAGAAACTCCATTTTCCACTTAAGTAAGTTGCATTGTTTCCCCTAGTTTATAATTGACAGTAAGTCTGAGAGCGGGCTAGTTGCAGTATGGATGCTATAATGATAACTTCAATTAGGATAAATAAAATACAATACATGAATAAATAATCCTTAAATATCCTGCGAAAAACAGGAGGGCAGTTCATGAACAGTTCATGAACGTTAAATGGCCCCAAAATGTTCAGAAACTGTCCCTGAACTGTTCGCGAGGGTTCATGAACAGTTCATGAAAAATGGGGCCATTTAACATTCATCAGCTGTTTATGAACTCCTGAACTGTTTTTTGCAGGGGTACTCACAAGTTAGTGTTCCGATACTCATATCACAATGATGAACTAATTTACCAAACTAAATGGTAAACATCATGAACTAATTTACCCAACGGAATGGCCCAAAAATGTTCATAAACTGTCCCTGAACTGTTCGCGAGGGTTCATGAACAGTTCATCAAAAACGGGGCATTTAACATTCATCAACTGTTCATGAACTCCTGGACTGTTTTTAGCAGGGGTACTCACAAGTTCGTGTTCCGATACTCATATCACCATGATGAACTAATTTACAAAACTAAATGGTAAACATCATGAACTAATTTACCAAACGGAATGGCCCCAAAATGTGCATAAACTGTCCCTGAACTGTTTGCGAGGGTTCATGAACAGTTCATGAAAAATGGGGCCATTTAACATTCATTGACTGTTCATGAATTCCTGAACTGTTTTTCGTAGGGGGTACTCACAAGTTAATGTTCCAATACTCATATCACAATGATGAACTAATTTACCAAACGGAATGGCCCCAAAATGTGCATAAACTGTCCCTGAACTGTTTGCGAGGGTTCATGAACAGTTCATGAAAAATGGGGTCATTTAACATTCATCAACTTTTCATGAACTCCTGAACTGTTTTTCGCAGGGGTACTCACAAGTTAGTGTTCCGATACTCATATCACCATCATGAACTAATTTACCACCATACCAGAGGACAAGAACAACAGCACCCTTTTCAATGAAAATAAGAAGAACATTTTATGGGCTAGAAGGCCCATGATCTTTAGATAATTATGTACAGTGATCACGTCTAAATTGTATCAAATAATAGTAATTACGTTGACATTTACTACTTTTCTTCATTTACCTTGATCTAGCTATATGGTGCAAACAGTACCTTGTTCCTTGGGTATAGTACCAGTGCTAATGGCCAGATGCATTGCTAAACTATGTTTAATCAATTTGAGCGGCCTGATATGAGTTGATCTACACCCGGGGGTACTTTTAGTAATGTTGTTTCCTGACATTACTGAATTTTCATTAATTTAAAATAATTGTCACAAAATAGTCCCACAATTCATTCCTCGTCCCAGTTTGTGCCTTGCTAATTGTCTTGTTCTATTCACATAATTTATAAGAAAATTGCAACAGACTACCACACATTGGTAGTGGAAATAACAATCAGTATACTAAACTCGGTGCTAATGAGCAGAAATTACAAGATCTCCATATATCGTTGCAATCATTCATTACCTGGGCGACAATGCTCATACCAGCGTTAAACCAACCTGAAAACAGTAGAAAAAATTAATACAGTTTGAAGTTTTAAAGCAAAATATCGTTCATAGGCATAAACACACCCAGGATTCTATTTATTTTATTACTTATTTTTCTACAACACATTTGTCAGAAAATAAGGTAACGTCTATCTGAATGCCTGAGAAGAGTCCGACAAAAGGTTTAGCTTTCTGGATTCCTACAGGCATTTCTAAATTTTCTTCTTGAATGTTTTTGTTGAAGGTTGACCAATAA
The DNA here is from genome assembly GCA_916610825.1 of Haliclystus octoradiatus. NCBI lineage: Eukaryota > Metazoa > Cnidaria > Staurozoa > Stauromedusae > Haliclystidae > Haliclystus > Haliclystus octoradiatus. Next base: position 10,558,316 of record OU744450.1, read on the forward strand.
ATCATAAAAATATCAATTTTCTTCTGAATTTGCTCGAACCTTACGGAATCTAGGATTCTCACTTTTATCAGAGCCTGTGCCTAAGTATTTCAAGAGATTTACTCATTCAACAGGTTTGTCATCTGACTTTATTGTAAATTCTATTGGTTCTGCTCTTGATGGTTAGTTTTCGTCCAGAGCCTATTATTATACAGTTTGTTCTGTTAATATTTAATATTAGTTAGATTGGAATTTAGAAAAATTTGGAAGAATCACACAGCATGCCCATTGTATTTTTAACAATAAAATGGTGTTTCTTGCGCAATCGTTTTTTGTTCGACCTTTGTTAGCACGCAAAGCAGCGTGTTGAACGTTATTTCAAAAGAACAATAGATTTAATGAAATGAAAAATGAAATGAAATGAAAACGTTTCCACCATGACAGCATAGACTCAAGGTCACTTACTTAACCATGAGTCAAAAATGCTCAGATATCTGTATGTATTCAAGATGGCTGATTCAAGTTCTGTCTACATGTGTTGGCATGATCAACAGCATAATCATCAATTATATAAGTGAGACTGGTTACTATAACAACAGTTGTATTCTTGCAACATATTAAGATGTGATTAATTAGTACTGTAGGAGGCTCTACTTAAAATTTACATCCCGTGAAACACAATTTATAAACAATTCATGAACTGTAACAAAGCGTCTATAGACTGCCTATCAATGTTCATGAACTCATCTCAACGTAAATATGGTTCTGATCAGAAGTTCAATTAAAGTGTTAATCTATATCATATTGAAAATCTAGTCTAAGCTCAGACAATCTAAGTTGTTGAAAAAGAGTGGTTTGTATACATCTTCCATAACAATTTTCATACTCACCTCCTGCTAGAGCCAATTTCTTGCCAAGGGCGAAAGAATTAATGATATCTACATCATACATACGAGAACTCTTTGATTCTTGGGAAAAAGATCGAACAGTTCTTACATTGCCAATGGATTCTTCTGCAGTAGTGGAGGCTTTTGCTAGTTCGTCTTGAAAATGTTTTCGGAGCTTTTGCACGTATCCACCTGAATTTAGAACAAAATAAAATTTAGACTATGCAGTTAAATTACTGTCTAAACATTTGGCTGGATGAAAAAGGCATCAGTTCACAAACAATTCAGAAAATTCATTATGGACATTAAATGCAATGTCTATACAAAAAAAATGTTTAAGAAGTTGAAGTTCTCATGAACTATTTATGAAGTGTTGATGGACAGTTCAAGAACAGTTCAAGAACAGTTCAAGAACAGTTCAAGAACAATTCAAGAACTTTTAGCCATTTAAAGTTCATGAACTGTATTTCACAGGAGGTCATATCAAGAATACAGGATACCGTCAAGCACAAACCCATTGTAATAAAAACACAATGATATCAGACCTTTCTGTATCCACTCGCCGTATGGGATATCTTTTCCTGATGCTTTCCCATGTCTCACTTTCTTTGAATGAGGTGATCTAAAAACAGCTGCTGTTTTGTAACTCTTTAGTAATATTATCTAATATTTCTAAACTCTAATATGTAGTCTTTATTGTCACTTACCATACTGCTGAGCACCAATTGCAACAACGGGGACAACTGCTAATAACACGGCTGTCAGACGAGCACTGACACCAAACATCACTACCAACGAGCCAACAACTTGTACTAGATAGCGAAACAACATGGAAATATTGACCTGGAATTCATAAACATAATATATGTACAAAATGATTCCATTGATTTTACGAAATTACCAGAGGGAAAACATCAGCCTATGGTTTAAAAAGATTGAATAAAGGTCTATTGGTTATTCTATATATTGTTTCAAAATTCGACACTCATTCCTCATATTCAATGTTCATTCCCTTGTAATCTAATCTGCTTAACCCTTTTACTTATGTACTTAAGAAAATTAATACCCCCTTCTTCACAGATGTTCTTTAAGTTTTCAAGCCAATACAACCTTAGACCTACTTTTGTTACACATATTATAACTGACATACCGTAACTGCATTTTGAATTACTTCAGAATCAGATGCCAATCTATTCATGAGTTCACCAGTTCTAAAATGCGAGAAAAATATAAAAAAATTAAGAAGCAAGCATATTAGCAGCAGATATCAGCATCAAACTATAAATAAAGTAGCCTTATAAATGATTCCAAAGTCTATACAGAACTTGAAAATTAAGTTACTCAAATATTGCAAATAAGATGAGATTCTATGATGTTACCTGTTTTGGTCAAAAAACGCAATTTCTTGCTGCATGATGTGATGGAAAACCTAAAATCAATCCAAATAAAATATGTCAACGGTATTGGATTAATCAATCTACTAATTAATATGCCTAAACAATAAAAAATGAGAATCATAAAGTCTGATATTTCTTTTTATCCAGGACTATAAGGCAGAACAGTTTCCATTTTAGTTTAAGTTTGATAATTCTTTCCCTGTGAGTAAAGTTTATGAGTTCATAACGTGAAATTGCAAGTTCATGTGAAAATTCCAAAGTTTGGGCAATTTTCTGTTCATGAACTGTTCTTGAACCTTGAAGGAAATATTAATGAACTGTTGAAAGTTAAAAATTGTCCATGAAAATTGAAAATTCACAAAGTTCATGAAATATTCATGACTCATTATTTTTTACACCTGTAGGTTATGTCAAATTGGTTCATTATCATGACTATGAAATTATGACTTTGAAACAAAATAATTTGTGACAGTATAGCCTGCAAACAGTAAATCGTGATTCAACAAGAAACTTAACAATGTCTGATGGTCCATTGTTCATGAACTAAATTGTTGAGGAATTGGTACATCACAATTAATGCTTGTTATGTTTTGAGGGGTTTCTAGGGTTGAAATTCTAGGATCACTCCAGTAGGAGAAATTTTCAGAATTCATGTTTCACTCATGTCAACACACCGTGCTTTTTGAGCCTAAGTAGACAAGTAACATGTATATCCTATAGCGAAAAACACTATTTCTTTCGTATTTTTCCAATTCCGTGCAAAAAAACTGAGTTAATCTAGCTTATTAAACAAAATATAAGGGAAACATTCCCGATCAAGGCTATCGAAAAAGGATAATTCTCAATCCCAGTCTTATAGGAGAAACCCCTATTATTACCCCCTATTGTAATAGATAAAGATTGATAACTACCGTTCTTCTAAGCCGTGCAACAAATTTTTGTCCTGCCAAAGTGAAAAGCCATGCCCTAAAGAAAGATGCAATACCACCACCAACGTACATCAAGAATAAAACCAGAACTGTATGATTGAGTTTTGCTAAGAAAACGATAACAAATAAGTTAAGGTTTGGATAAAACTTAAAGTAGCCTTAGAAAGCTAAACAAATACCAGAAACCAATTGTGGTGAAATACAAGCAAGCAAAAGACATGTTTCAAATTGCTTATTCTGCATGTTTGAAGGGCATTTTAAAGAGCGTATTTTTAGACCACCTGATATTACCGGTAATACATTAAATATTCTCTCAAATGGTTCAAATCAGTGGATCTGGGTAGAACTCAATTCATTTTTGTATACCGTATCGGCAGGTTTTCCATAAAGTTCTGCAAGCTGCAAATGTTTTCTTTCCAAAATTAAGTTTCAACTGATTAACATATGGAAATTTTTGTCTCATCTTGAAAAAAGGAACAATACGAGAGTTTGATTTCATATGCACTTCATCATGTGGTACAGCCTTGGTGTAGTTGTTGGGGATTTGGAACTCGGTATGCAGCGTAATAATTTCAATCCCTGATAGAAGGAATATTGGTTGGGGCGCCAGGAAGAGCATCTGGCCATACAATGCACAAACGCTCCAAAGATACTACTAATAAAATTAACCCAGCCAACCCGTTGAAAAAAAGCTTCAAGCTTTACCTGTTTGTGGATAAATGAAAAATAAAATAAATAAATAAATAAAGAATAAGAAAGTTATAAATGGATGGCACCCTTCCAAACACATTTCATATGACCATCTTCTATATGCAGCAACAACAACAACCACATCAAAATGGGAAACATTTGTTTTCCCACTACCGTTTGCAATTTTCAAAATCTATGTGATTCTGTTTTGAGAAATGCATAGGGCTGAAAACTCTTATAGAACGGTAGTGACTCCCACAAATAAATGGTTTGGATTGTTAATTTTTGAAAATTATTAATTGTTGTTAATTAATGACAGAATATTCTTACTCATTGATTTTTCTCTTGAAGCATCTATAACTTTTCCAAAGTATAATGGGGCGATAATATTGACAGCACTTGAGCCAATAAGACCAAGAATACCAAATGCAATTAGATCCCATTCCTTCAAAAACAAAAAATTCAAATGTTACAAATCAGGAAAATCAAATAAATAAGAAATGTTTAATAATGGGTCCATTCAATAAACATTTCAGGATAAGGGATAGCGACAAAATTCCACAGATTAAGAGACCTGCATCAATAATTAATCTGTGGAATGTTATCAATTAAAGAGCTAAATCCGAGCATCTACAGTTCACAATCACAAAGTTCCGATCGGTCTCTGCTATTTGAATAAATATTACAAAAGAAAATAATAGCTTTCTTTGTTGTACAGTCAAACCTGTTATAATGGTCACCTCTATAAAGCGGCCACCTGTCTATAGTGGTCACTCTTGCAATGTCTGAAATGGTATTTTCAATTGAATCAAAACCTGCATATAAAGGCCACCTGTCTATAGTGGTCAATTTATCTACCTCTAGTAGCAGGCTGTTATATATAGGTTTCACTGTATTGTTTTATACCCAAATTTATAGTCACGTAAATATTTACTATAAATACTTGGTAATTTTTGATATTTATTCCTTTTATTCTGAAGATGCAATTAAAGTATAATAATCGATGTTCAAACCTAGGTTTGTCAATTTATCATCCTTTATCTGAGTAACGGATGTTGGGAAGATGCAAAATAGTAAACAGAATTCAGAAAAGTTAAATGGTCAACAAGTTGTCTGTATTTGTAAATTGACAGACCTAGAATTGTCGCAGTCACTCGCTTGTGTAGCAATATGGCAGGATATCAATACATAAGGCTCAACTGTAGCTAGCGTAAGGGTCCAAGAAAATTTCATGAACAGTTGATCAGAAGAAATCACCCCCTTCCAAAAATTAATGAAAAAATTGGTACTTCATGTTTGTGAAGGAAAGTCTGTCAAGTCTTGGAGTGTCTCTCGGTATCATGAATGTACGGATCAGACATGAATATTTCTATTTCATGGAAATTTAACAATAACAATTACAATTATTATGTACAGTCAAACTTGCTTAATATCCCTCCTCTAGTATGAATGTGGGATATTAAGCAAGGTAGGATTAGGAGAGATTGTATAGAGAATGATAATAATATGATGTGGGGATATCAGGTTAAAAGAAGGGATATTAACCGAATAACCGGGTTCGACTGTACTTGGAAATACAATTGATTTGTGATTTGCAAACTCTTACACGTCAATTGGACTTAGTTAAACACTTCAAGTTGTTGAGAAACAGAAGCTTCTAGCAGTTAGTTAAAGGAGAACACGTCTACATCATTTTTGAATGAGAAGTAGGTTATGCCTACAAATGCATTCAACGCAAGTTTGAAACCTCTATCCGCCTTGGTCATGAGGGAGAGTTAACCATTTACAGGTTTAGCTATAATGCAATAATAACATACTTCTCTAGCTAGCATAACCAAACGCTTGAGATCTACTTTTTTTTCTTTCTTCTCTTCTTTACTCCTATCACCATTTTCAATATTTTCATCATTGAGCGAATGACTTAATACTTTCAATCTCAGTTTTCTCAGTACAATAACATTAACAACAAACAATACAAGCTCAAGCGCACCAAATGCAATTGACGAAATACAAACAATATAATATGTTGCATGCATAATGTGATTATCATTCTTCCATTTTAAAAACACAAGAATACCTTTTGTCACTGCAAATGCAAAACGTCCTAATAACAGCAAAAATGCTATGATAAAGAAATAAAATCTTTTATTCTGTATATTATCATCATAAGCTGATCTCCCTAACTTCACTGTCCATGTTTCAAGTTTCACAAAAATTGGTATTAGAATAAACACTGATACTATGTTAATAATAGCCAGATCAAAAACACTTTTTGTTAAATTGTAATGTGTGATATTATGCTCCATATAATCAGTATCACCATCTACTAACCATGATATTGTTGAAACAAGAAAATCTGCAACTAGTACCAAAATAATAAAATGTAAAAAACGACATTTGCCTAAATTTAATTTGTATTCCACTTTGTCATCTTTGACTAAAGATTCTGAGTTGGAATTAGATTCTCCCATTTTTATTTATGAAGTTGAAAATCCAAAATATTACGACTTAAAAAATAATAATCGATTATAGTTTAATCAATATGAATCTTTATAGATCTGTCCAAATATCACTGTTCTTCCAAATATGACCTGAAAACGAAATAAAAATACAGGGTTATAGTCAGGGTCTGCCAAAAGCAGGAATCATGCAATCTTAGATTATGCTAGAGCAAATTCAGGAGAAGATTGATATTTTTTATTATGATATATTTGTCAAACCTCAACAACAAAAAACAGAAGAAAATTTTCATTTGCCTCTAGGATAGGGCCTACCATAAGACTGAACCATATTATTTGTCATCATAGCATCCCACTAGAAAAAATTAAACACCTCATAAACAGTTCATGACATTTCAAGAACATTGAATGGTATTTTTTTCATGAACTTTTTGAATTGTGAACCTTACATGAATTGTTCATGAAACATTGATTCCCGATTGAAAAGTTAAGAGAGGGCATAATATGTTGTCAAAATTAGCTCAAGCTCATTGAATCCTCCCTCCATATACCTACAGTGATCATTGATAACAAAAATCTTATTCATGCGCGCCTTGTTTTAGGGATTTCGGGAGAAATTAAATCAAAAAGCCATCAAACTTCTTGTTTAAAAACTTGGAAAACAATATACTAAAATGTTTTCGAACAATTACTGGTAATCAATTTTGGATTATACTTCCACGATTAATTGATCGCTAAAAATATGCAATAATTCCACACAATATAATTGTATTATTGAGTATTCCAATATTTCCAATACTGTATAGTTTGTATGGCATGAAACATCAGTCCATAAACAATATTCGTTCTATATATCACAAAAAAGTGACTCCCCTGTGAAAAGAATCCATGAGTTCATGAACATTCTTTTGTGGGTTCATGAACAGTCACAAAGAGTTCATGAACACTCTATGAACCGGTTCAAGAACTGATTCATGAACGTGAAATTGCCTGAAGGCTCATGAGCAGTTCATGAACATTTATCAGATGTTCATGAACAGTTCATGAAATTATAGGCAATTTCCTGTTCATGAACTCATGAACTTTTTTCACAGGGGTCTTAAATTCTTCCGGTGTGGTACTGTAAGTAGATGGAACTTGAGTTCATTAAAACAGTTTAAAATTAGGCTGTGCCAGTTTTAAAGCGGGATTTCTCTTATCCTGCATTGCATGGGGATCACAAAAAACATAGTAAATTAGCAGGTTACACTTAAGTGAATCTGAAATAATAATGTATACCTCCAATGGAACCTGTATAAAACAACCTGCTATGAGATGTGGATAAATTGACCATATACAGGTGCATTAATATAAAATTTTGATTCAATTTTTCTCAAACAAATTTTTCTGGGGCCAAGATATACTAGTTACACACAGCAAACTTCAATGTAGTCCTACGCTACAATTTTTATATCATATCAATAATAGGGATGAGACGATTACCAAATTTACCGATGTTCGAAGCCGATTAGTTCTCAGCAGATTAGTCATAGTAATCGGCCGATTAATCGAATGTTTCGATTATTTCTCACTCAAACAAACCATTACAAAATATTGGCCGTCTGACAACACGCGGACCGTAGATATTTTCATCACACAAGTCAAAGTTGAAATGAAACATTAAATGTGTTACGCTCACATCGTAAATGATTTGTTTTGAATGAGAATTTAAATGGAAATTAGTACTGGTAGTAGTAAATCAGTAGCCGTTAAGCGTAAGTTTTCAACAAAATTAAATGTTGTTGATAAACCATCAACACAACAAAGAGACTTTCTTCCCATAACTGATTGGAAAATCCTTCCAAGTCTGATGAGTATTCCAATCAAAACAAGCATGATATAATCCCCACAAAAACCTTCGCTATAATATGAAACAACTTCATTTTATGTGAAAATTATTTTCTCAAAATTTTAACTCTACCGCCGCTTTTTTGTCGTAAATAAAATTATTCATTCAACCGTGCTCACGTGTGTTATTCATCAACGCTAATGTGTTGACCTTTTTCACGTTATAACAATAGAAGGTGTCAAATGGCATGACAAATTATTCAAATGTTTTGAATTACAAAACGATGTAAACAAACAGTAGCGACGATTTCGGAATTTTTGTTTCAAATTTCATTGTCAAATAATAATCGGTTCAACGATTAAAAATCAATTTATTTGCCGATACCGATTATTTTTCGATTACTAAAAATAGCGCCGATGATCGGCAAAATCGATTATTTTCAGAACAATCGTCTCATCCCTAATCAATAACTCTCATTGAATAATGGACTCTTGGCATCTCTTAGAACTGTTTTGCGAAATTTTCAGTTCTGGAGACTGCTTACACGCCTTTCCGCAATATATTGTGCTGTATATATCAGTGTGTTTGTAGCACCTCAAAACGTCAACAGTACTGGGTTATGTATTTAATTTGAAAGAGCAATAAAAAGGCTAGTTTATGGAAAATAATGAGCCAATATTGTAATCGCTCTGAAATAGTATTTAGTCTTTGTAGCTAAAATTTATCTAGGAGGATGAAATAAATATTCAAATTTTTCAAGCTAATAGCGAATTTGTTCACCTTGCATTGAATAAATAAACTTTAACAAAGTTTAGGTTGTTTGGCAAAAATCAATAATGACACAGACAGTGGCTGATAATGGAAGCAATTACGAAGAGGAATTAAGTGCCTAAAAAGAGTTTGATGCTAGATAAACAGTTTCGGTCTGATGTGAAATATATTAGGAGAGATATAAGATTTGTCGCGAGCGGAGAGAGCAAGAAATTTTGGATTATTGTTTAGGTCTACTGATTATTTATATTTTTTATCATCACGTATACCTCAACATAGGCCTATAAACTGAAATATTGAATGAGTGCATAATTTCATTGCAAAGAGATATAAGAAATAGTTTGATCTGCCTGGGAGTTGTTGACCAAAAGAGTTTCCTCATAAACATTTGGGTTAATGTAAGAATGGTCATGTCACCATGATCTTAGTCTTTTCAAATCTTAATATATAAAGTACGTAACTGAGTTCTGGGTTTTTTATATCGCAAAATATCTTCAAAATATAATACAAGTTGTATTAACTTATATTAATCGATAGAGCAACTATTATGTCTGCATAAGATTATGAATATTTGATTGGAACATGATAAGGAGGCATGCGATTAGGCTTATAATGCATACTTTTGTTTATAAAACTGTTTTTGCCAAGTGTTGAATTTTATTAATAGGCCTACATGGAGTTAATTTCCTGAACACTTTGATTGCAGCACAAGAAATTTACAATTTGTTGATTTGCCCGTAGTGCTGTGAATTATTTTATAAAATGAATTTGGTGGGCAAATGCCCCTCTGCCCCCAGCTCCTACGCCTGTGTGCGCTATTGCCCTATATTTGCGTATTGCCAACTTGTATCAGCTTAAATGGTCTGTTGTGTTTCTGAAAACATTTTCTTGAATCCCAAGATCACTCATCACTCCTTGCATGTATTTCATATTTGCAAGAGGGATCATTTTGATGACATTTTTGAAGGTGCTCCACAATTCAATGGCTTCAATTGCATTAAATAAAGCCCCTGTAAAAATTAGTAGGCCTAAAGTGAATTTCTGCGCCTATATGTGATATTTGCAAATAAGAAAGTTTGGATATTGAAATTGCGATTTCCTTAAGAAAGTTTCAATACTGGCGGATTCTAAACTTTCTTAGGTCTATAAAAAATGTGTAGGCCTATGTGTAGGTCATACTCATAGGCATGCATGTTATTATTGTATCATCCATGCCCAGATATTACAATGGTTTATTTTGCATGTCTTCAGTTTTTTATCAAATAATCATAGTAAATTTAACATCAGGCTACAGCCTAAAGTAGGCATCAATTTAATAGAAATATTATGTTGAAAGGAGTAATATTTACACGAAATAAATAGCAAACTAATACTAGAGATAAATAAAGAAGACTTGCAAACATTCAAGGTCTCAGCATTTATCGTGATACTTACTTTGAAGGCTTTGCACTGGTTTTCAAGTAGATCTGGTCATTTGCAAACAGTAAATAAAACTGAGGATACTATTTTGGCAGCCATTACATCATTTTATTCTAGCTTATATAAATGCTGAAATCGCGCTCACTATCAAGATGTCAAGTTGTAACGCCTAATAAAGCCTGAAATCTAATTGAGCTCGATGTAACGAATATGTTGATGATGTATATTTTCGGTACATCGACTTTCTACAAGTTATCAGTTCTCATGGAATAAAGCTGATACAGCAAGACTATACGAACACTGGTCATTGTTCTAAAACAATGGAATGAGAAATCTGAAGCGACTTGAAGCGAGTAGATATTTCAATTTTTGTTAATTCAGCAAAAAGCAATATCTGAGCCTAAAATAGCAAATTACGAGAATTGTATTATGCTTCTGTGCACCGCTACCAGCATTAACCAGAGCATTAACTCCTAAATATCACCATTATCATTTTTGTAGAATATATACGTCGAAATACATATACATTTGATAAGTATCTGGTCTATAAATGTACATTTTCTAGGTTTCAAAGGGGGTGAAAAATCTTGATATATCACTGTCATGGCTGCATCTCCAGACAAACAAGTGAACATTCCTTATAAGATGACGTCATCCACTGAATTATCTTCATTGTCTTCATTCTAGCTAACGTAAAAGGAGGGAATAAGTCAAATAAAATGCTACTATTTTTATAAAATTTGATTCGCAAAATTTCACAGTACAGTATCAGCACATCAGGCGTTGCACATCAGAACACAGGTTATAACGACGTTATAATCTGTGCATCAAAATGTGTAAAATCTGCTTAATTGTAAACTCTCGTTCCAGTCTTTTATTATTTGATTTTGTGTTTCAAAGTTCAAACTTCATGTTATTTCTATTTTATCGTTAGTGCATGGTTTGTGCCAGTCGTAATTTAGTAATTAAATCCAAGCAATTAGACACTTGTTTAACGCAGTAACTATGTCCTTAAGACTCTTTTTTGATGCAATATCTCAACCTTCAAGGAGTGTTTACATTCTACTCAAAGCTGGTAACGTACCCTTCACGAAAAAAGTTGTGAATTTGGCAGCAAGTAAGTTCAGTTCAAATTGTCACTAGTTCTCATGTTCTAGTAATCATGTTCAAGCACAAAAACATACACCATTTGCCTGTTTATCTTCTTGTTAAAATTTTCAACAGTCTCCTTATCCTGAATCATATAATTTTTTTCTTTTCAGGGGAACATCAATCAGATGAGTACAAAAAGATTTGCCCAGGAATGACGGTCCCTGCAATCACTGATGGAGACGATTTTTGCTTATTTGAAAGGTTAGTGATGCGATACTAAGTTCAAACTATGCGGAGTTACAAGCTCACATACTGGAATAAATGCACTATTTACAGGGCCAAGATTTTGAGTTTTAATATTGGAATATCGTAAGATATGAATAGCCTACAGTAACAAGTCAGTTGTTGTTCAGAGACTGATTCATAGACTGATATGACATCACAATAATACTATTACCTATTCTATTTATATTGAATTATTTCATTGTAGCCCATGCCCCTTCGGGTTGTTATTTGCATCATGTAAATACTACTATTTGTACTATTTATTTATGATAATTATAAACGTTAATTGTAAATGAAGAATCTTTCTCTTATATGTCCAGGTGGATAGGTGCCCGGGTAGCTCGAAGGCTGCGGCATGTCGATGAAACCTCCTTTTCTGATGTTGTTGGATGGACGTCTTCTTCTGGTGTTGTTGGTTGGACAACTTCTTAGATGGTGATGTTGGTTGGACGACTTTTTCTGATGTTGCTGGTCGATCGTCTTCTTCTGGTGTTGTTGGCTGGTAGTAACGTCTCAGGAACTTGCGATTGTGCCAGTATGTTCTTACACATTTGGATTTTATGTGGTAACTCCTTCTTGAGTCGACAGGATTATCTCAGCCAATTGCCCCCATCTTTTTGTAACCATATGCTGTACTCTTACAAATTCTCCTATTTTCAGCTTCCCTAGATGCTTGGCATTTTGGTTGTAGTACGCTTTTGCTTTTTCCCGTATGGTTTCTGCTTTTTTGTCTGCTTTATTTAATCTAGATTGAATGTCAGCAGTAAACATGTTTGGGTTGATTGGTAACCTAGTTCTCATAGGCTTTCCAAATAGACGTTCGGCTGGGCTAAGACCATCAGATCTTGGTGAGTTTCTGTACTCAATCAGTGCTTTGTAAAACTGTTGGTTCTTTAGGCGACAAAATTCTTCTTCTCTAGTTGGTTGGTATAATTATGTGGTCTTTGTAAAGCACAATTTTATCGTTCAAGGAGTGAGAGGTCGTTTTTCTGGCTCCACAATTCCAGGTCAGTTAATGCTTTGGAGCACGGGAAACCGTATTTTACTGTCTTGTGCAGTTTACGGAAAGTGGAGTCTGACGCACATGCTATGTTGCATCTTTGACAATCGGTTGGCCGTCGGCAGTGTTGCCAATCGAGTTGATGTGGCAAATGTTTGTGAAATATTGAAGATCTTGATCAAGTTCCACATCTTCCTCATTTGAGGAGGAAACTGGATGCCTGGAGAAAACGTCTACAACAGTATGCTCAGAGCTATCTATTTAGAAGAGTTAGGACAACTATTGTTCTTGCAGCTGCGGTCGGTGATTGGCCGAATCGTCTCACGTGATAATTTTCGGCCATTTTTGATCCAAAAAATTGCGCGAAAGTTTAACAAGGTTAATCGTGGTGATCTTTCTGTCTTTTGACGTTAGCTGTTCATTTGTTTTAATTTTATTGTCACATAGAATAGAATTATAATATAACTATTTTGAGTTTTCAATGACTGGGTGTTGTGCTGTTGGATGCTCAAATCGTGATGACAATGGAAATCATACAATGTACAGTGTTCCTAATGGAAAGAAGGACAAGGAAAGACGTGCTGTTTGGATGGCAGCAATCAAAAGGGAACATTTCAACAGCAGATCATCAAGACTTTGCGAGGCAAATATTAAATATGTATTTCTGTAATTGTTATAATATTAAACTATTTGAACATATCGAAAACGACTGATATCTGACTTATAGCCTTCTTACTTAATTAAAGGTACATTTTGAAAGTAATCAATTTGAAAGCAGAATTCCTGGTAAGCTCAAACCAAATGCCATACCTACAATTTTTTGTCATAAAAAAAACAGTAAACAAGAGAAAGAGTCCAACAAAAAGAACATCTTTAGGTAATCTTTGTGTAAATTTTGATGATAAATGAATTTGTTTTGAATTCAGTAAATATTGACTGATTAAAATATTATAATTTACTACCTTCAGATCCATCTGCTAAAAAGCAGAGAAAGACCTCGTCTCATGCAAATGACATACCAGCAGTATCAGGATATGATGTAAATGATGACAATGAAGAATCCTCTATTTGTACAGTTACAAATGAAAATGAATTTGGAAAATGGCCTGTTGACACTTTTAATATCAATCAAGTACATGAACTAAAGAGACAATTAAAAAAGGCAGACGAAAAATACAACAACCTGTCAAATAACATTTCTGGCATCTTCAACGATGATCAGATAGATTTTTTAACAAAAAAACCTGGTTCATGTCGTGGTACGCTAAATATAGATATCATATATCAACACTGAATTTGTCATTCCAAAGTAGAATTAATAACTATATTTATTAATATATTACTTTATTTATATAGTATTATGGTCAAACAAAACAGTTGAGGATGCCCTCAAAATACGATATGCTTGTGGAGCAACTGGGTACACCTTGTTACTCCAACAGAGTTATCCATTACCCTCCATTCAAACATTAAACAGACGAATGCAGCACATTCAATTTTTGTCAGGCCTGATCAAAGAAGTTTTCCTAGCTCTTGAACAAAAGGTAAGGCTGGTGTGATCTTAAAATTGCTACTGTAGTGAAACCTTGTAATCTTGTAATAGTGCAGCAACGTGTCTATACTGGTAAGGTCACAATATGAACAATTTATATCCACATTGAATCCAACATCTCCACAAGGGTCAGCTCTTTACAGTGGTATCTTGAAGCTGGCTGTGAGTTGTGCACAGGTTTTATTGTATGCATAACACTTAACTCTAGACTATAGTATCCTCATACTTTTTACTTTCGAGGTACAAACAATGACAGAACAGGAGAAGTGCTGTGTACTTCTATTGGATGAAATGGCAATCAAACCAGCATTTGATTTTGATCGTCGAACAGAGTCCATAATTGGACAATGTACTCTGAAAGGTAGTAAGGAAAAAGTGATGGATGGTGAAGCCGCAAACCATGCTCTTGTATTTATGCTACGTGGTTTAACAATGAGATGGAAACAGGTGGTGGCATATTATTTCACTGGCTCGTCATTTGACAGTTTAGAAGTGCACGATGTCATCATTAAAATTATTTCAAGGGCATGTAAGATTGGTCTTTCCACTTTGAATGTTACCATGGATATGGGTGGTGGTAATATTGCGGTCTTGAACGATTTTAAAGTGTCCTGTAAGAGAAAAAAGAAAAAAGCAACTCTTGAAAATCCAAACCCAGCACCTGAAATCATTATAAAAAACTCATGTGAACACCCAGTTCTAGAAAAGCAGGAATTGACCTTTATGCCTGATGTCCCACATTTAATAAAAAATTTGAGAAATCATCTATCTCGAAGGCAAGTTATATACCTTCCCGAAATAATTGTCAAATCGAATAACCTTTCATCAAATGAAGTTTCAATGGCTCCTTTACAACGTCTTGTTGAATATGATTTAACGAACGACTTGAAAATCGCTCCACATTTGAATAATAATGCTATCAACCCTAGTCATTTTACCAAAATGAAAGTTAATTTGGCAAAAAATTTACTCTCGAGAAGAACTGGGGCTGCAGTAAGATTGTTGGTGTAGGAAAAATTTCTCCATAGATCAGCTTTATCAACTGCCTGGTTTTGTGAGCAAATTGGTCTGTGGTTTGATTTAATGACTTCAAGATCACCGTCAATGAGCCTCAGCCTTTTTGATAAGGAAAAGCATGAAGAGGTTGTAAAATTTTTAAATTCCATTATTGACCTTTTTAAATGCCTAAATATTGGAGACATTGATGCACCATGGAAACCAGTGCAGTCAGGCATTATTTTGGCAACAACAAGTGCTCAGCAAATGCAGAATTGTTTGTTAATGGAGAAACAGTACAAATTCTTAATGATGAGCCGCTTCACACAGGACGCTTTGGAAAATTTATTTTCATCTGTTAGATATAAAAATCCGGTCCCAACTGCTATTGAGTTTGTCAATGCATCGCGTATAATTGCCATTTCACAGTGTATCTCAAGCAAAAACACTGGTTCATACTAGAAAGACGAGGATCAACCATGCTGCAGTATTCTGGACATGGAATTCCAATTATCACCTGATGATAAAAAGCTTGATCAAGCAGATGAGATTGAGAATGGGGACCTTACAAAGTTGGAAGATTTCAGCTTAGAAAACTTAGGCGGCTATGCTGTCCACCAGTTTTTAAAGCTCAATAAGCATTGCGCAGAGTGCAAGAATATGCTTGTGGTTTCTGCACCTGCACTAGCCCAACCATTGGATGTCAGTCATGATTATGGATGTACACCAAAATCTCTAGTGGAGCTAGCAGACTATACCAAAAAGGCGCTGACATATATTTCACAAGATGCTAAGGAAGTATTTATGTTAGCAGAAACTATATTCCGCAAAAACGAGGATAAATTGTTTTCCCACAGCAACATTATGCAGAAACTTGTGGATGCATGTACAATTGCAAATAAAACTAATAAAATACCAGACTGTCACAAGGCCAAAACGATGATAACTAAAACGTTCTTCAGAGTTAAAATCAAAACAGTGCTGGAAAAAAGAACAAAACAAGCAAATGCTGTGAAAGCAACCTCAAAGGGGTCAAGATCCATAGCGATGAGGGATGCCATAAAATAGGATAGGTTAAATGATTATAAGACCAACATATTATGATGTTACTATATTGTAAAATAAATAACGAATAATAAAATCTCACATACCACACATCTCCTTTATTCTTCAATCCAAATTTGATTTAAGCTGTTGTTATGGCAGAGCTGTCTATGGTTATACGGCATATAATCTGCAATTTATCGACAGCTGCTTATTAGTTTGCAGTAAGTGCACAATATCGCACACTATTGGTAAGCTGTTTAGCTGACAAATCCACAACAACGCTCTAAACACGCTTCCAGCAAGCTTACATACCACTATTTCAGTACTAAAGGCTTCCAGTTAATTGATTGAAGTCTTCTTCAAACTTCTTGAGATTCTTTTTATGATCTATTGTTATATTTCAGGTAAAATTATTATATAAAACTCCATAATAAATGCGTGCAACCTTCGTTTCTCAAATTAAACAAGTTTGGATCAACAATGGCCGCTGGCCGCGCTAATAACTTGGTCCCAGACTACCGTGTCCTAACTCTTCTAAATAGATAGCTCTGAGTATGGTTAGTGCCTTTTCGCTCTAGTGCCTTTCGATAGCTGTTAACGCGTAGTTTGTCAACTTTTCCTTCAGTCTTACAATTCGTGATGTTGATATCTGATCCAATGTCTTGTTATTCAGAATATATACAATAGGATTGTGATCAACAATTTGTTGAAAGGACGCTCCTTGCAGGAACATGTGACATTTTCGTATTGCCCAAAGTACTGACGTTAATTTTATTTCGGTTGCTGAGTATCGTGTTTCAGCTTCCATGGCGTATCTTGACCCGCACTGAAGTAGCTTTCAGGTGGAGTTCTCTTCTTCACTCCATAGTGCGTACTCGAGACCTTTAGATTGGGCGGCGTCAGTTTCTAGCCTTAGTTTTCATGACGGGGTGAATTGAGTGAGGATTCGTAGGCTGACCAGACTTGCAATGATGTTGTCGAATGCTTCTTGGTGGAAGGTTTCCCGGGTGACTGCTGATGTAGATGAAAGAGGAGCTCGCAAAGGCTGCGAAAGACGGGCAATGTCGTTGGAAAATGCCTCACATTGTTGTACAAGGCCACAAAATGATCTCAGGTCAGTGCGACTTTTTGGAATCGGAAATTTTGACAATGCATCGACAAGATCTGGATTGACTGTGTATCCTTCAGAGTTGATCACATATCCACACCAGTTGGCTGACGATTGGGCAAAATGGATCTTTTTCTTGTTGAGTGTGATACCAAATTGTTGACATCTTTTGATGATTGACTTTACTCTTTTGATATGATCATCGAGGTTCTTGTCATATACGATGACGTCTTCAACCACTTTTTGAACGTTTCCAATCCCTGCTATGGCTTCATCACCACGTCTGTTGTGCTCGTCCCCAGCGCTCACTAGACCCATCACATTTCTTCTAAATCTGTAGCCCCCCAGGGTGTAATGAAGGTTGTTAATGGTCGAAATTCTTCAGATAAATCAACTTGCAAATAACCATGTCTGGCGTCTGGTGTTGTAAAGTAGTTCATACCTTTAGGATCTTTGCAATTACCTTGCGGGGCACTTTTGATGGGTACCCTGGCCGTTTCACATACTTGTTAAGTGATGTTAGGTCAACTGTTATGCGTGGTTCATTACTATGTTTCTTGTGTGTGATCCACCACCATGGGGTGGATCCATGCTGGTGACTCCCCGAGGGGTACCTTCTCAATGATGCCTTTTGTTTCCATACTGTGAAGTTGATCTTGGACTGTGTTTTGCCAGTGGTATGGAATGGAATATGCTTCGTACCGGCAACTAGGTATGGCATCATCAGTCAACTCAATTGTCATACTTGGTCCTTCCATTGTTTTCAAAATCCCTTTGTCCTGAAATACATCTGGGAATTCTGCAATTAAGGAATCATTGTTGTGGTGGGATTGGTAATCTGAATTTATTGGGACTATCTTGGCCCCAGAGGTTGTAGGGGTTGTCAATGAGACATTTTTTTCTTCTTTAACGTGTGGCCAGGCTTTCGGTAAAAGTCCTAGAGCAATGCAACCTTTCTTGCTAAGTAGTGGTGCATTTGATTTGTCCACTACTTGAACATCAGCTTCATGAATTTTGCCGGAATGTTCTATTTTGAGATGGACGCATCCTAGTGTTGTCATGGGTGTCTTTGATTCGCTGTGTATAGACATGCAGTAGATGTCTTCAAATTATGAATGAGATCAGGGTGGAGTTGGTTTAGTGAAAATATGTCAATTAAATCACATGCTGCACCACTATCAGGTAAGCAACTTAATTCTGAGAAACCATGTTCATGAGTGGTGTCTAATTTCAATGTTGTCATGCCATTGTTCATGAGATAAAAGTATCACAATTAAAAGTATCAAGTAAAAATTGATAAAAATGGCATTTGTTTGCTTTGCATGCTCACTTTTAGCTTTAGAAAAACACACATATCTGTTGAATGGCCCTTTTTTCACAGAAGCCACACGTGGTCTCCTTAGCAGGACATTCGCTTGGTTGATGGCAAAGGGATTTTCCACATTTCTTGCAAATATTATTGTCTATGGGATCTATGGACCCACTTGAGCTAGTCTGAGCTTTGCTAGCGGTGTCTTGTTGATCTTTCCATTTATTTTACAGAAAGTTGAATTAACTGTTTTTTGCGATGTTAATGTAGCAAAATTTTTGGCTAGAACTTTTTCTTGGGTGTTGCTGTCTAGCAGACCACAGATTAAACGGTCACAAATTCTTTCGTCACGCAATATTTTGGGGAGACCGTTATCAACGTGACAAGTGTTGCATAACAAAGTGGGGGAGAACCCACAGCTTTCATCTAGCTGACAAAGGGCGGCATAATAAGCATCAACCGACTCACAGCTCCATTGGTCTCGTGTGTGAAAGTCATCATCATTTCATCAGTCTTTTCTGTCTAGAAGGGGATTCCTTATTCTTTCTCAGGTAATCACCCAATTGTTTTATGATAACCTCGATGCCATCTTCTTCAGAAATGTCTAGAACGCGGCCAGACCATAACTTCAACCACTTTTCGTATAAACACGATCGCAGATTTCCTCTTCTGGCTATTAAGTTGCAATCGTTGGAAATTTTAAAATTTTATAGTTAAGATTCAAAAACAGTGAAGGCCTTTTGGAGAGGTGCTTTTAGACCTCAAAAAGTAGATCCGGCCCTGTGTATCTTTCACAATGTGTTAGGCACTGCCGCTGGGGCTCCAATCCAAAGAACTACTACTTGTTATTGAAATTCCCATTGTCAATCAGCTATATCAAATAAGAAGTATATTTGAGATAGCGGGTGGAATGTACGAGGTGGTACTGGATTATTACCAGCAGATCTACAATCTGAGTAATAATATAGTCCTATAGAAAAATTAACTAATCCTATGGACACTTTGAACATCAGATAGTTTTGGAAATAGTCTAGAATTAATCACCATGATTTTCTGAACAAGTTAGAGTAATTTTTCTCATTTTTATCTGAGTTTTAACAGTAACAGCCTGGAACTAGTTCCGGTGCACATTTAAAAATATTTTCAAACTTCAATTAGTTCAAAATATCATGGTGAATAATTCTAGACTATTTCCAATAGGTATTTGATAGTCAAAGTGTCCATATGATTGTTTGATTTTTTCTATGGGACTATTCCACACAGATTGTAGATTTACATTATAATGAGATGCTGTGTATCTGTTAATGCTTCTTCCCCTTTGAAACAAGTTCATTAACGTTCATGAACTAGCTCATCAATGTTAAATGGTACAAATTCACAAACTCAGTTCATGAAAGTTCACGATGCCCTTGAATCCAGATATCCTTGATTTCAGATTATCTTTCAAATGTCAATTCTCATGTTTTACGCTTGATTAAACTAAACATTATTATTTATTATTATTATTATCCTAATCTTACGTTCCTTCCGCCATCACAAATATGCTTCTCGTGGATAAACTTTGATAAATTTTCATGACTTATTTCATGGTAATTTTTCATGAAAGTTCATAAACATTTTTTGTGGGTTCATGAACAGTTCATGAACCGGTTAATGAACTGGTTCATGAACGTGAAATTGCCTAAAAATTCATGATTCATTCATGAACTTTCATAAACTCATGAACTCTTTTCCGCAAGGGTGAGCACTACCAACCACGCTTTTCAGGAGAATTCTTTCATTATTGAGATTCGATCTTTATTTGAATTTCATTTCATAGCATTGCCATCATGAAGTATATTGTTAGTAAATATAAATTGGACAACCATTGGTATCCATCAGATGTCTATCAAAGAGCAAAGATTGATGAATATATGAATTGGCATCCAGCTAATACAAGATTTTCATTTGCAATGTACTTTCAATCATTGGTGAGTTATGTATAAAGAACTTGGTATTTAAAACGTAGGTCTACAAAGATTTACAATAGTTCATAAACACCATCATCATATTATTACGTTCCTTAAGCCCTAAGCAAACAAGGGCAACATCTACCCGATTTATAAATCCTGTAAAAATTTTTGTCATTTTATCACTGCTTTGGTTTTGTCTGACATTTTGGATTGTGAAAATTATTTATCAAAGCCTTGCGTGTCCGTGCACGTATCACAGGGGCGTTCACTTAAAACTTTTTAAATATGAAGACTGCCCAGGCTGCGGAAAAGTTTTCACAAAGTGCTCATGTACTTTAAAGCAATTTCACATTCATGAACCAGGTCATGAACTGTCTGTGACTATTCATGAACCAGATCATGAATTGTCTGTGACTGTTCATGAACTTTTTATGAACCAACAAAAAATGCAAGTCAATAGGTAGCAAAATTAATCTCTAAAGTATGTATCCTGAATATTGGGGAACTTTCATTAGATAGAGAACATTTTTCTATTTGTACATGGTCTTCTTGTGTTTTTACTTTGTGCGAGCATTTCCTCTTCAAAAATGCAGTCAAAGTTACGATTTTGTGTCTCACTCTTTGTGTGTTTCCTCCGCCAGGGACCCGTTTTTTTTCCACAAGAGGGTTTACACCAGAAAAACACTAACATTTTATTTATTTGTATCTAAATAAAAAAACAACGGCTGAACCAAATGACAATCTGCATTTGGAATGATGTTTTCAACGTTCAGCTCAAGGTTTAGAGCTATATTTGATCAATATACGGGATCCAAGAAAAGATATATAAGCCTCTAAAGTCAAAAGTTTTTAGTTTTGGATTTTTCTCACTTAAGTGCTCACGTGATTAACACCTCGATAACAATAGGCAACTTAACACATTATTGAACAGTTCAGAACAAGTTGATCAAAAGGTCAAGCTGACCATATTTCCGTGAACATGTTATCAACTGTTAGCAAAACTGCTCAAAAATAGGCACTCCCACACATTCATTAGCAGTTATATGAATTTTTATTTTCAGTTTATCAGCTTTTGATTTAATTTTTATGAGCAATTCATGAACATTTGCTATTCAGTTATAACGTGACTGTCTCTAAGTATATGCTACTACTCCTTACTATCTACTTATTTCAGATGACAGGGTGATGTCTACTTAATAATAGCAAAACAAATACCGTTTGTTTTTCATCGTATTTGTTCCTTGAGATAACGCTTGGGAAAATAGTTCATGAAAAAATCTATTTGCAGTGAATATTTAATTGTTAGAAACAGATTCAAAAGCCCAACAATTTATTCCAAATCTACAATCGATTGGCTATATGAGCAACAAACGGAGAATGCAGAACAACTAATCATGATATTATGCCCAACCGATTGCTGATTTGGAATATAGAGTTGGGCTTTTGTTAAAAATGCTACAGTATATCCCTAGAGAACAATAGATTTGAGAAAGTCCGCGAAATCTTATTAAGATATAGTATTATAAGAGTAAGCATAATTATATACTGTATGTGATTGATTGATTCCTTTCCCACCAGATGACTTATATGACTTATATGTTCTATTGTCTAGGTTTTAAGACCTTTAATGGGAATGCCAGTTGATCAAGACAGAGTTAAAAGTTATCGTAAGAAAATAAACAATGCCGTGTCTATAATGGATAGTCATTTCTTAGCAAATAGCAAGTACATTGCAAGTGATGACATAAGTATTGCTGATCTATTAGCTTTATGTGAATTTACACAGTTAAGTGTATTGAAGAAGGATGACCAACCTGACTATCCTGCTAATGTTACCGCTTGGTTACATCGTTGTGAAGAAAGATTGCAACCTCATTTTGATGATAGCCATGCAATGCTACGTAAATTTGGTGGCCGTGTTTCAAAATTATAATCTTAGTACTGTTGCACCCATAGTAATTTGTTATGTCTTTCGTGTAGAATTTTTTATTTTATTTGTAAACTCTAGGTCATTTTATATATCTGTTATTATAACTAGTGCAACTATTGAATCAACAGAATATTTGTCCAATATTTTGGGACCGTGAATATAAATGGCCAAATATCGGCAACCGATGATTGAAAATTAGATGATTATTCGATTATTCTATCAATTAAACCTATAAGAATTATTAAAAATGAGGATTAATGTCATATCAAAAAGCCAAAAGCGTACTAAACATCAACGAGCTAAACACATTTTTAAACGGTGGATTGAGATGGAAGGGTTGAAATGTGTTGGTGAGGGTACTAATAAAGGGCACTGTTGCTGATGACAGGGGTGGGGTTAACCATGTAGGGTACCTTGTGACTACTAACTATACACACCCCTTGTAGTTAGATGATGTTCAACATTTTGCCTGGAATAACTGTGTGTAGCCTATTTACATATGCAAAACCCACATCACCATATAGGTGATATCTGACGTTATTATAAGTGGTTTTATAAAACGGACCAAATATTCGTTTTTTATTACCCGTAAATAAGTATAAACTTACGACGTGTAGGTCAATCGTAATATCCTAATGATTCTGTGCATGTGCAATGTGCAAGTAAGAGGAATAATGCGTTAAATAATGGAATTACATTTTCAGACTCGGTTTAATTTTTGCTACAGTTATCCTTGTAGGTGTTACTATGTTGCTTGGGGCTATTAAGAGGTTGAAATAAGTAAAGCGAGAATAGAAGTTGACTAATGTATAAAAAGCAAAAAGGTATGATATATGAATGGCAATTTTGATATCTTTGAAATCACTTCATGCAATTCTGAAATTATTACAGTTACTAAAGCTTTATTCGGGCAAAATGTTCATTTCGTCGGGCAATAGAATCATTGACATTCGCTCTCTGCCAGAATCATGTAGTTACGACCGGGAGCCTACCCTCAGTATGTATTCGATATCTGAGATGATGCTTTACTATCTTGTGATGCTTGTTGATGCAAAGAATAAAAGACATAATACTTCAAAACAGTCCAATATTTCTCACAAATCTTCTTGTGGTTGTCAATCATTCCATCCTACGTCTCACTTCATAGAAAATGAATAAGATAACTATTTAATAGCTATATTGCATGATAAACAATTGGCATACAGAAAACAATCGATTTTATCTAATCATCTAATCAGGCCGATTTAATCAACACATCCACTGATGCGATATATAATATCTCTATAGTTTATATTATATCAGAGTCTACTACTCTCTGTATTATTCTAAATCAAAGTCAAAGATAGGCCTTTTATATAATACTATCAAATATATATGTCGATGTAGGTTCTTCTATTATGCTCTTTTAATATATTATTGTTGTTCACAAAGTAGGCATAGATCATTTGAACATGCAGATGACCGAATCAGAAGGTCCATTTCAGCAGAATTCCTCTATTATTCCATTCTGTTTAGAGATTCAGTATTATATATTTACGCTATATACTTTTATAGTTCACAGTACTGCTGTCTTCTTATATAGTTACAATGATCTACAATGCCACGCCCAGCCATGGGTACAGATCAGTAGTTAATTTAAATACAGCTGTCTATAGTTATCTTCATTAAAAAGCAATGATCAATCATGTAGATATATCGATCAATAGTTCTACAAGATATTTGCTTGCACAAGTATTGGCTTTACAGATTTCTTAATCAAGTAGAAATGTCGATACTGTTCCGTAGTCGTCTCTTGATCTATAGATTTACAGTCGAAATTTAACTTCATGTAAGAGCTACGACACATCCATATTCAAAGTACCCTATCATTTTTTATTCACAGAAGTTAGATTCTTTCAACTCAGAAGTGTGATCAAATTGAGAAACCATCATTGTTATTATTACTTTATTTATTATTGATGATAGAGCCATTGTCCAATGGAATGCTCATCAAATCCTATTGGAGTTTTTGTGTTTGACCTGCGATCCAGTGAGTACGTTACAGTCCAACATGCAGCGGAGGTTTGTTTATTGGTACACTTTACTTCATCATTAATTCATTATTTACATAACATTACAGCACGCACAGTATGTCCTTGAAAGTTTCATATTGTTATACAATCCACCCAATGCAACCTTTGATAATTTATTATCACCGTGCGTAGCTGCATCATGATGGGTTTTTGTTGGTATATCAAGTGACACTTTCTGATTTGTATCTTCGTTTTCGATATCATCTGAATCTGAGTCTTTTACTTCAATTGTTGCACACTCATCATTAACTACATGTTCAATTTCACTTTCAATTTTTTCATCATCCTCGTTTAAATCTGTTTCTTGGACAATCGCCGTAACAGTTGTATTACAACTTTCACTTTCATCTGTTACATCTGTTATTTCAGCAACATAGTTTGCAATTTTTGTTGCAATTTCATTTTCGCATGTGCTTAACGTATTATCTTTCTGTTTCATTTCAGCTCTTAGTAATTCATCTGAGTCCCAACTTGGATGCAATTGACTATCATCTTCTGGTGTAAAACATTGACTGCCAGTTTTGTCATTCACAATTTCACTGTCGGAGCAGCATTCATCTATTGTATTGATGTCTTGTGCTACTGCTTCGGCATATGTCTCAACTTTCTTTGCTTCTCCTTGGTCACCTTCTTCATCATCGGCTAGGTCATCCGTGGCATAGTTAGGGACATCTGTGGCATGGCTAGGGAAGTTAGGTGCATCATCAGATGCTTCTTCTTCCTCGTTTTTTATAACTACTAATTCATCATTTTTTTGAGGAATGAAATCTTTATCATCAATTTCGTTACTTGTGCAAAGTAGATGCTCACTCTCCAATGTATCATTTCCGCTATCTTTCTCTGACTTTTCATCACTTGATCTACGCAATGATAATTTATTTTTCAATCTGCCACGTAGAGATGTTCTTTTTGCTTTAATAGTATTACTTTCATCACCTAATTCTGCATCATCAGCAGTTTTATTTTTTCCATGCCATGATTTACTTCTTGCTTTTTTTTCATTTCTCTTTTTCTCTTTTCGTGATTTTTTTTCTTTTACTGATATTTTACTTTTTTTCTTATTATTAGTCAATACGGTATCATCTTTATCAATATCTTCTTCCATTTTATTGATTTTCAATATCTCCCAAAAGGGACCTGTTTTTAATCGACAAGAATTTTGCAGTTTGTGAAATATAGAACATTAATAAGTTGTAAATGCTGAGGTATTGATCGTGGAACGTAGGCTCTGTCGATGCCAATCCCAGACCATTGACCTTGATTGAAGTTCACTGAATCTTGAGCAGAAACCACTGACACGAAACCAGTATGATCTAGTAGCGTACGACCATGCGCATAAACATTCATAGTAGCAATAGAAAAGTTTTGATTTTGATCGTAAACACGATGAGAAGTTGACCTTTATTGGATGATTAACCATTTCATAACTCGTAAGCACAGGCCTATATGCTTCGATTGTTTGTTCAATGACCTCATTGACTCTGGAGGAGCTGTATACAACTCCCTGGCTCAACAACCCCCCTATTATAACTAGATTTACAAGATCAATGATCATCAATGAAATTAAATAAAAACAATTGAGTACTGTAGTGCTCTGTAGTGACTGAAATATGAGGCATATACTACACTCTCTTTTCTCACAAGAACATTTAAAATCGAGTTGGACCCGGATTTGTTCTTATTTTATTACCATCAAACTCAACTAATTTTCCTTGATTTTGCTCAAATTTGAGGCTCAGTCTTCTTATAAGGAAAGAGTGTAATGAAGATTTGGAATACCTTCTCTTGAACACGGACATGCCTTTGAACAATACTTGGCGCCATTGTCATATACTGTATATAGTTGGATAATAGACCAGCTACATGTTGACTGAAATGTCTATCTGCTATATGGTCTATATCAAAATTCAAACATGCATATACCGCAGAGAGATAGAATCTTTACATTCAAATGCTTGGTTCAAATGAATGTGTTTAGCAACATATGTCTGATACTACAAATTATTACCTCAAATTCGATCATATATACAATCATTACAATGGCAAAGTAGTTTGGAGCTACAGTTGCTCAGTAGTACACTTTAGATATTGCCTCCATTGTGACATCTATCGATCGCATGAAAAAGCTATGACTTCCACATCCCTCAGTAAAAGCATTAGCTTGCATACATTCGCGCCGCCCCAAATCTTTTTGTAGGATTAGACATAGTCCTATAATCCTCAAAAGAGATTTGGATCTGCACATACGCCGCACAGGCTAGTCAAAGCATATATATGCCATATGGTTAACATTGAGGTATTTTTCTGTTCTACTGTCTTATCTAACAGAACACACTTTACTCACTCTGCATGCCCATTTAAGGTCACCGATTGGAGTCATCGATTGACGGACGGTAGAGACGAATGGTCACCCTATACAGTCTCTGACGTCACATCTCCAAAACGAGGTCACCATTAAGATTAAAGTTTTTATAATCAAATAACTAATCAAATCCGAAATAATGTGAAAGATATTGTCGAACTGTCATGGCGGTAAAACAGTTTTTCTAACAACTGTCACCAACTTTGACTTTATTTACAATAAAATTTTTAATATACATTTTGCAATTTTTTGTAGTGCTACTTGATTGAACCTTGCATCAATATTATGGATATGTTTTATATTATGTACAACGAATTCGTCAGTTATTTATTTGCAACAATTTTTCACATACTCATACTGGAAGGCGAAACCAAACTTCATCCTCTTAATTCCTTCCTGCCAAGGCTGTTTTCATAGCAGTCATAGCAGCTCAAACATAATGTGTATCAAAGCTAAGCATTATATATGGTGTTATACGTTTGATAAATATTCAAGCAATTGTAACAAAATGATAGTGTTTACATTTCACTTTTGTTTTGAAAGTAAATTTATTCGTGTATCGTGATCCCCAGAAAAAGATGGCGTGTTAAAGACTTGAAGTTTTGACATTCCTCAATTCAAGCATCAAATTTATGAGTCAGATATTTTCGAGTAAACATGTTAGTTTAATTTTTCTCGCTGTCGATTGTTATTGGAGAAAAGTAACACCGTTTTGTCATGGCACTTCTTCCGCTCTCTTTTCAAAAAGTTATGGTAAAATAATGGCGCCACCGCGCCCTCTCGAACTGAATGGTCACTCATTATTATAGCTCCTTGCAATCACGGATATGATCCCATGAATTAGCTGGGTAGCATAGCAATAAAGCCGAAAACATTATTTGTACAAATTAGAGATAACATCTTGCTATAAAGACTTGAAAATAGTCCAATATGTAGGCATTAATTGTTACGTCGCTTTGTAAATTCTGTCTTCATAATCAGTCTTACAAATAAATTAAATAATAAATACGTAGCATCAGTGCAGCAAAATATCCCATTTTACAAAACTTAAATCCATCGACAACAAAAACAAGTAATCTTTTTAATGATAATTCCAAATCAATTGGCGGTATGGTGACAAAATAAAATGAACGGACCGCCATGTCAGTCAAATAGTTTGATTGAGTTGTGAGTGAATTCGGATTTGATGAGATTCAACGGAAATACAATCCTAAGGGTAGTCTCGTTTTGGAGATGTGACGTCAGAGACTGTATGGGGTGACCATTCGTCTCTACCTGGGACGCAGCCGTATAAATCGCAGTGAATCTATACGTTGGCTCTCGCTTTGATTTAATCCTAACAGAATTAAATAATAATATCAAATTGACTTTATATAAATCAATCGAATTTTAATCGTTCATACAAGATCAACAATTAAATCCCTGTAAATCGTTTTTCAAAATGTCAGCGAAGAGGAAATCCCAAAAATACAATGCTACAGAAGTATAACTTAAATAATAAAATCAACATCAGAAGAAGTAGAAATATAGTTCAATCATTGAAACAAAGCAAATTAATTAGATCAGGGGCGGATCCAGCTGAAAATCTGACTGGTGCTGAAAGGGGCTAAGCCCCGTCATCTAGGGGGGTCCGGGGCATGCCCCCCCCGGAAAAATTTTGGTATTCAAAAGCTATTGAAGGGCTGTGACACCACTTTCGTAACTCCATCAGCAATATTTCAACGTAATTATAAAGCTTAGATGATCAAATTTTACACCATCAAATAAATAAACACAATAAAAACACAGAAAAAATTAAAAATGTATTTTATTGAAAATAAAAACATCTTGTGCTTAATTAGATCTGCATGCACTCAGACAGGCTATACAGCATACATTATGAATAAAACGTTTCAAATGCGAAATAATTAACAACTACTTAAATTCAAATAAGCTATTTAGACATCATAATCAGTAGTAATAATTGCAAAACAAAAAGTTATATAAATCTTCTGATGTTTAAAATTGTAATTATTACATCCAGTTGTAAAAGGTTTTGAATGCATGTACACAAATGAATTATAGGGCAATCCATCAACATCTGAATAGACGTTCTACAAAAAAGGAATGGAAAACAGATGTATTTTCCCTGTCACTAGACATCAGCAAAACAGCAAGCCTACCCTGATGTGGGTCTACCAACAGGCGACAGCGGCGCAAATGGAAGGGTTTGCAGCCAATCATTATTCATTCAGGCTGGAATTATGTCAATGTGTTATCGTAAGATCATCTGAATATGTGTGCTGAAACTAAATGGACATAATGATACAATAATTTATTAGGCCCGTAAAAGTAGGCCTATTTATCAGGCCTTAAGGACCTTTGTTGGAAACGAGAAGAGGATCCACAACCAAAATATGTAAATACAGATCTCAAACATACGGTACTCGGCTACAATAAAATATTGAAACCAGTGAATTTAAAGCCAAAATAAAGACTACTAACTTTTAATCTACTAACCTCTTGTGATAATGCATGCAATAGAGCTTCCAATTTTTGATAGGAAAATGAGTTCTTCTTGCAATTCTGCGAATTTTATTTACATTTCTCAAACTTCTTGTTTCCTTGTGCTGATTTTTTACATTGAAAGGTTGATAATAAGTCTTGAATCAGCTAGCTTTTGTCGACTGGAACTTTCTTCTTTAAATTCATGTTAAATTGTCAATATAGAGCAGATTCCGTAATAGCGCAGCAAGATAATGTTAAGCTTTCCTAGACTTGCAAAGGTGGAAGGCATAAACAACTTGACTTGATTAGACTTGATAAGTTAAAGGAGCAAAATGACCGGCAGGCGCTACGCACTTAGGATCACGTGCATGTTTATTGTTTATAACACAATGTTCATTGTTGACATGAACTTATTACAAATTAGGCTTGCGTATAACAATAGTTTCAAAGCGAGACGGTTGAATTACGCTAAGCATAAATTCAAATTGATCTCGCAGCGGTCGCCGGTCAACACAGTCGGACTTTGTATTGTACTTGATTACTTGACGTCATTCTAATTCTAGCACTAAAAAAAAGCAATAAAGGTGCTCACTGGTGCTCACTGGTGCTCAAATTCCTGAGATTCCTAATTTAGAGAATATGATTGGTTGAAACGATTGGGCAAAAGCGAGAATGGAATGTTGATTGTTCTGACTGGTGCTCAAAGACGACATACGATTGGCTTTTAGATTTCCAGGGGTGCTCAGCCCTTGTTGCTGATTGGAAGATTGCTTTGAATCATTGATCCAATGAAATGGTTCACTGAGAGAGTTCGGGACTGCTATCAGCAGTAAAATATGGCAAACACCAAAATAACTGAAATCCTTCCGTTTCTATGGCAATATCAAATTACGTCATTGCGGCAACATTACAGCTTTGAAAATCTGACTGGTGCTCAAGCACCTTTTGCCCCCCCTTGGATCCGCGCCTGAATTAGATTACAGGAAACTTTTAACATAGATATATGTGTAGCTACAATGATTGAGGAAAATCATCATATGACAATTAGGATAGGTTTCTCGTCGGTCGACTCAATAGACTTAAACAGAATACCGACAAGTCTTATTCAATGTCTAGTTTAAATAGATGGAGTTAGAAGGCGCAGTATAATGATGCGAAATATTGAACAAAACATCTTTTGATAACATATTTTTCGTGGTATTTTAACTGTTCGTGACTATATTAACACAATCGAAAACAACTAATATTTACAGTAACAGTTATATCACGAAGTTTCCCAAAAAGAGAATAAACTACAGGCAACTAGCAAATTTCCTAGATTGACTGGACTGATAAAACCCCGCTGTTTGCTACAATATAGTATATTTTAGAGATTATTCATTGTCTGTGGTTTTAAGTATCGACATAATAAAATCAGATGCGATTGTACGCTCTGAATCTAATGTTCTGTTCACAGAAAGACGTCATTCAAGGCGTTTAAACGGATCTATATGATGATCAAATTCGAAAGAACCTGAAGACCGCATTAATTAAAAATAAAATCAGCTTTAGCCATATATTTATATGCGTGCGGCATTTAATAGCATCTTAAGTAAACTACTTGATTTGTGTAAATCGAAGTTACATCGATTCGGTAGTTTTTAGTGATTCGGCCAGCAACAATTCGTGACTCGGAAAGGCAAAGGAAACACGTTTTGTCACGGAACAACATCTCCCGCAAAAACATTACGAAAAACGCGGGAAACGGTTGCACGGAAGTTAAAGACGCTGATTGGCTGACCAGAACAATGCCAGATTGCATTTAAACCAATTAAATAACACTTTGGACATCTTGCCATTTGATTGGATGTTTTATCTTCAGTCTGATAAACAACTAGCACGCAACCAAAACAACTTTTCAAAACCCAATTGAAAACATAGTCGCAGTCAAACTCCTGCAAGCGTTCTCGAGAGGGGTTATCTCATGCTTATTGCTTTAAATTGATCACAATTACCTAACATTGGAAAACAAAATAACCTGAAGATGGTTAAAACATTTCGTGCTTATCTACCAAGTGATGCATATAGGAAATACAGTTGTGTACACTGTCGAGCACATCTCGCAAGCCACGACGAACTCATTTCAAAGGTGAATTTATACAAGTAAAAAATCTTGGTGTCATATCCATATTAATGTGAAATTTTGAAGTTAAATTTTTGTCTAGATTACTGAGTTCCTCTTACTTATATTTTTTATCATTTTCTTCTAGTCTTTCCAAGGCAGCCAAGGAAGAGCGTATCTATTCAATGCTGTGTAAGAAATTATTACTTTTTACAGCCACCGAGCCACGTTTTTACTTCATTGAATACTAGTCGTGATTTCTTTAAAACATTAAAAAAAAAAATATTGCTCGATTATACATTTCGATATTTCTTGAGACGGAAATGTGATAAGCTTATGTGTTGTATTTTGTATTTTATTTGTAGTTTCTGTGTTTTGTTTACAGTGTTAACGTCGGTTGTGGCCCAGCAGAAGAAAGGGTACTTTTGACTGGCCTCCATGCTGTCGCAGATATTTATTGTGAAAACTGCAAGACACAACTTGGATGGAAATACGTAAGTACAAATGGAAATTTTCTTTAAAGTGATCTAATTTTCTAATCTGAGCATGAGATAAGTGTGTAATGTGTAGGTTCCGTAACTTATTTCCGACATTTTAACTTCGTATGTGATGTTGTTATGATTCTCCGCACTATTGATTTTGGACAGTCTGTGCGGCTAAACACGTTTTGACATGCTTTTGATAATAAAAAGATTTCACTTCATGTGTTTTCCGTTTTTTATTTGCTAACAGGAACATGCATTTGAAAATAGCCAGAAATATAAAGAAGGTAAATTTATTATTGAGTTGGCACATATGATTAAAGAGAATGGATGGGAATAACATGTCGTCGACTACGTTTGATTGTAAATAGTCTAAATATAAAGGGAATTTACTGTCTCTGGAGAGGAAGAAGGACCACTCCAGGACCACTCTATTGTACAACTCCAAATTTCTAATGAGACATAATTTGTAAATATGAAACATTATAAATATATGTATGCTATTGTATAAATGAATTATAAGTTTTTGACTACGTTTTACGTATTCAAATCATATTCAAATCTTAACATAAAAAATTATGTAAATTAGTTTAAAAATGATGTAACATATATATATATATATACTATATAAATACACTAGAAGATTCATTTTATTGAATTATATTGGAAACATTTCGCTTTGTAAATGTAGCTTCTTTAAATAATCATAAAAATTGACAAATGAAAATAGATGTTGGATTATTACGAGCAAGATAAACTTTTCAGATTGATAGATTTTTGTTTTCGTTTGATGAGAGTGAATGACGTCATTTGATAACTTTCCAATGGCTTAGGGGAAATCCCAACTTGTTAACAATCGTTGAATTACAGTTAGAGTGAATGGCGTGTTGTGGAGCTGAAACAAATTGTATGGGCAGCTGGGTCGTATCTCACGTGTTTGTACTATAATAAAATTGGCAAATGGCCGACTATACAGAAAAACACCGGTTAGATCATCGTCTATCACCTGTTTTTGTATACGATTCGACAAGTTCAAATAGCTGTTAGCTCATGACAAGTTCAGCATTTAATTAACCATCATCAGCATTATGGATCTTTGCAGAAACACTTCTACATATATAAAGTGAGATAGTTACCTCATCATCATTGTCATCATTATGATTTAATCAAAAACATGATAATAAGCTGCAATAATAATAATAACAATAATAATAATAATAATAATAATAATAATAATAATGATGATGATGATGATGATGATGATAATAATAATAATAATAATAATAATAATAATAATAATAATAATAATAATAATAATAATAATAATAATAATAATAATAATGATGATGATCTATTAAGGACTTTTCAGTGCTCTTCGCCTTACTTATAAATACAATTTGGCTTATTATATTAAAAGGATGGTATTTGCTTTTACAAATTTAACGTTATTTCTACATTCGTTTTATACTTATTTTTGGGCAAAAACCTACTTTTCGGACGATTCTATATTGTACAAATTTAATCAATTAAATTGTATTTCGAAAGTTGTTACAGCAACTTACAGTATATAGATAGACTCTCTGTCCCTTACGAAAAGTTTATCCCAACCCAAAATATAGATAAAAATGACTGCGAGCCGCCATAGACCGCATTATTTTGTTGTACGTACTGAAATACAAACCAGGTAAAAATCACATCCGACAAAGCCAGCAACCAATTAGCTAAACGCAGTACAGGGATATTTTTTTATAATTATTAAACTTTGATTAAAATATATTATAACTATATATCAAGGATCATTATCTACACTTTATGTAAAAATATTTACTCCTGAATTTACAATTTGAAAAAAGGCCTACTGGGTTACATAATCTTGCCAAATTAAGATCAGAGAAGTCATCGATTGTCGGACCTGGCAAGCGTTCGCTCCAATTGTTACGAGGGTACTAGCATGGTACTAGTAAGCTTGCAAACATTCATAAATTAAATCTCTATCGTAGTATTCATTGTTTCATTGTGTCTATGATGACGACGCCACGACTGTCTTTAACACGCAGGCGTCCATTGGAATAACGCGTCTCTTGACGCCCATCTTCGTATATCGTTTTGATGGTACCATCAGGAAATTCTCTTCTCTGAAAATTAAAAATACATAAATAATTCAATATACATATAGGTTAAATATATAGACATAATATAAGGTGAAATAAAATGATGAAACAACTAGTTTGGCGAAAATCTATGTGAAAAACTAGTACGGCGCAGATAATCCGACATTATCATGGCAACTACAAACGTTAATGCTTAATGTAAAAATCACACACATAATTACTCGATTGCTGAGTAATCTGTAAAATATTTCAGGTATTTTGAAGGTAAAAAAGAGTATTGCTTTATAAACAAATCACAAAACCCGGAAATAACATCATTGCGCTTGCGCAATAGACATTTCAAGTCCCGGAAGGCTAACTTGATGAATGCATATAATAAACTGATAATAATAATAATAATAATAATAATAATAATAATAATAATAATAATAATAATAATAATAATAATAATAATAATAATAATAATAATAATAATAATAATAATAATAATAATAATAATAATAATAATAATAATAATAATAATAATAATAATAATAATAATAATAATAATAATAATAATAATAATAATAATAATAATAATAATAATAATAATAATAATAATAATAATAATAATAATAATAATAATAATAATAATAATAATAATAATAACAAATGATAATGATAATGATAATGATAATAACAATAATAATAATGAAGAATTTAAATGAAAATGTTACAAGACCTCGAGATGGAGATATCCAAAATGTGGCATACAAAGACAATTATGGTACCAATCATCATCGGCACCTTGGGACTTATTCGAAAAGTTTTACATAAGTATATTCCTGGGAACATTTCATTTTGAGAAATTCAAAAGATAGTGCTTGGCTCTGCTCACATCCTACGAAGAACATTGTCAATAGCCCATTAAAAATCATCTGGCCTTAGGATCAGGGTCTGATCCTGGCAAACTGTATAAATATATACAATGTACATAGCCTTACGGACAACAACATTAATAATAATAATAATAATAATAAAAATAATAATAATAATAATAATAATAATAATAATAATAATAATAATAATAATAACAATAATAATAATAATAATAATAATAATAATAATAATAATAATAATAATAATAATAATAATAATAATAATAATAATAATAATAATAATAATAATAATAATAATAATAATAATAATAATAATAATAATAATAATAATAATAATAATAATAATAATAATAATAATAATAATAATAATAATAATAATAATAATAATAATAATAATAATAATAATAATAATAATAATAATAATAATAATAATAATAATAATAATAATAATAATAATAATAATAATAATAATAATAATAATAATAATAATAATAATAATAATAATAATAATAATAATAATAATAATAATAACAAATGATAATGATAATGATAATGATAATAACAATAATAATAATGAAGAATTTAAATGAAAATGTTACAAGACCTCGAGATGGAGATATCCAAAATGTGGCATACAAAGACAATTATGGTACCAATCATCATCGGCACCTTGGGACTTATTCGAAAAGTTTTACATAAGTATATTCCTGGGAACATTTCATTTTGAGAAATTCAAAAGATAGTGCTTGGCTCTGCTCACATCCTACGAAGAACATTGTCAATAGCCCATTAAAAATCATCTGGCCTTAGGATCAGGGTCTGATCCTGGCAAACTGTATAAATATATACAATGTACATAGCCTTACGGACAACAACATTAATAATAATAATAATAATAATAAAAATAATAATAATAATAATAATAATAATAATAATAATAATAATAATAATAATAACAATAATAATAATAATAATAATAATAATAATAATAATAATAATAATAATAATAATAATAATAATAATAATAATAATAATAATAAATAATAATAATAATAATAATAATAATAATAATAATAATAATAATAATAATAATAATAATAATAATAATAATAATAATAATAATAATAATAATAATAATAATAATAATAATAATAATAATAATAATAATAATAATAATAATAATAATAATAATAATAATAATAATAATAATAATAATAATAATAATAATAATAATAATAATAATAATAATAATAATAATAATAATAATAATAATAATAATAATAATAATAATAATAATAATAATAATAATAATAATAATAATAACAAATGATAATGATAATGATAATGATAATAACAATAATAATAATGAAGAATTTAAATGAAAATGTTACAAGACCTCGAGATGGAGATATCCAAAATGTGGCATACAAAGACAATTATGGTACCAATCATCATCGGCACCTTGGGACTTATTCGAAAAGTTTTACATAAGTATATTCCTGGGAACATTTCATTTTGAGAAATTCAAAAGATAGTGCTTGGCTCTGCTCACATCCTACGAAGAACATTGTCAATAGCCCATTAAAAATCATCTGGCCTTAGGATCAGGGTCTGATCCTGGCAAACTGTATAAATATATACAATGTACATAGCCTTACGGACAACAACATTAATAATAATAATAATAATAATAAAAATAATAATAATAATAATAATAATAATAATAATAATAATAATAATAATACAATAATAATAATAATAATAATAATAATAATAATAATAATAATAATAATAATAATAATAATAATAATAATAATAATAATAATAATAATAATAATAATAATAATAATAATAATAATAATAATAATAATAATAATAATAATAATAATAATAATAATAATAATAATAATAATAATAATAATAATAATAATAATAACAAATGATAATGATAATGATAATGATAATAACAATAATAATAATGAAGAATTTAAATGAAAATGTTACAAGACCTCGAGATGGAGATATCCAAAATGTGGCATACAAAGACAATTATGGTACCAATCATCATCGGCACCTTGGGACTTATTCGAAAAGTTTTACATAAGTATATTCCTGGGAACATTTCATTTTGAGAAATTCAAAAGATAGTGCTTGGCTCTGCTCACATCCTACGAAGAACATTGTCAATAGCCCATTAAAAATCATCTGGCCTTAGGATCAGGGTCTGATCCTGGCAAACTGTATAAATATATACAATGTACATAGCCTTACGGACAACAACATTAATAATAATAATAATAATAATAAAAATAATAATAATAATAATAATAATAATAATAATAATAATAATAATAATAACAATAATAATAATAATAATAATAATAATAATAATAATAATAATAATAATAATAATAATAATAATAATAATAATAATAATAATAATAATAATAATAATAATAATAATAATAATAATAATAATAATAATAATAATAATAATAATAATAATAATAATAATAATAATAATAATAATAATAATAATAATAATAATAATAATAATAATAATAATAATAATAATAATAATAATAATAATAATAATAATAATAATAATAATAATAATAATAATAATAATAATAATAATAATAATAATAATAATAATAATAATAATAATAATAATAATAATAATAATAATAATAATAATAATAATGATAATAATAATGATAATAATAATAATAATAATAATAATAATAATAATAATAATAATAATAATAATAATAATAATAATAATAATAATAATAATAATAATAATAATAATAATAATAATAATAATAATAATAATAATAATAATAATAATAATAATAATAATAATAATAATAATAATAATAATAATAATAATAATAATAATAATAATAATAATAATAATAATAATAATAATAATAATAATAATAATAATAATAATAATAATAATAATAATAATAATAATAATAATGATGATGATGATAATAACAATAATAATAATATGGTCTAATGAAAAGTCTTGATGAAAATATGCTCATAATATTTTTACTAATTGAACACGAAAACAAACTTATGTGTACGAACAAATGTCGAATTCAGGAGACAAAGCAATTACTGGTTGATATTTGTGGTCAGACTTCACGTAAACATCGCCTGTCTGTTTTCAACTCAAGCAATGTTGGACTGACCGTTTGTTACAATACTCGATCTGCTATACAACCAGATGGCATAAAATACATGCTAAGATCTAACATGAGATCATAAACAACATATTTCTGTAAACATCATTTGTGAATTAACGAAAGGAGAATCGACCGCATGGCACATATGTTTGCTTGCTAACCAGGAATTTTTGTCTTACATTTCAAGGGTCTACATGAGATCATAATGACAGGTTTTTTAATCAATAGTTGTATAATATAAACTATATAAAGAAGTAAATGTTTATAGGAAACTTATTGTATGTTCTCCGGCAGTGCAACAGACAAAACTACATTCCGTTATTAGGGCTCTGTTTTAACGTATAATAATGAGATGTACTTCATAGCACGTATTTCGGAAAAAATGAATGATCGAAAATAGCGTTAACATAGCTTTCAACATTAAATATCTTCGTTTATTTTCATTTTCATAATCCTTCCTCGTTTCACACCAGTTACCCTAATTTGTATTAAATTCGTTGGCGTCATGTAAACTTCAATGATAAAATTGGTGGTATTCACATATATTTGAAAGTTGAATTCGGCTTTAGCGATCGCCTCCCTGCAGTAGCAGCCACCTGGCTATAGCGGTCCTAATATAGTATTGCATTGTCATTCTGAAGTTGCCAGATTGAAATAAAATCAGATATAGATTATTGGATTTTACGGGTTAATAGAAGTAGAAATCTCTAGACTCAACAGTGCAGCCAATCCAAAATAAAACTAGTAAGAAAATAACAATAACAAACCAATGTGCGATTGTTTAACAGTTCATATTCAAGTCGAAATATAATCATATCAAATATTTTCTCGACCTCTATAATTTAATATGTAAGTTTGCACAGAAGGCTCAATTTTACCATGCTGTATTCAAGGGTGCAAGTAAACCATAATTCTGCAGTGCAATTGTGAAGAGATCGATCGAATTACAAGCTTATTTATATCACGAACAAGTTATAGGGGGGTATTCCTATCAAACGTTTGTAATTTCAGAAAAGCTCTGAATATGACATATAACGAAAAACCTTCCAATATACTGGCTTGGAAGCATAACATTAGTTTCGATATTAGCTTTGACCAGAAAACATCTTCCATGAGTACATATAAGCATCGAGGCAATTGAAAATAAAATAATCATGTTTAATACTGAACATCGTTCACAATTTCACAGCATAATCCGATTCAATGATTATTCAATTGATTAATGGTTAATCTTATGTGAATTTGACGCGACGCCGTCATCAAAACAGACGATATATCACATAAATACGTCAATTGCGGCTCACGATAGTATGAAATATTAAATATAATATACTCTATTCCCACAATTTTGTTTTGTTGATTTAGTGATTGGTTGTCCTATATCGGTTCTCTGTCCTATATAGTCTCTTGCAACGCATGTTTCACAACCGGTACGTTTGACCCTTAAAATCAGTATGTCATTTGTATAAGACAATGCGGTAGTTTTCGGACGCAACATTCTCATTTCGTAACTCACAATGAGATACGTATAAACTTTATGCCTTTTGAAGACCAACGCAAGAGTCTGCGTGCAGACTCGGATTAGAAGAACAATCCTGGAAGAGTATAAATTATCATCTGAATACAGGTTAAACCCAATTAGTTAATCTCGCTATGATGGTTCGTCGTTCAATGTTCATGGTTAACTTGAGCAGTATAAGCAACATAGACCTGTATATTTCAAAGATCAACGCCGATTATTAGCGGGTGCATTTGCGATTTCGGGAGATTAACCACTGAAATTAAGCACTTGGAAGATGTTCCTATCGAGATTAAACTGTCATATGCTAGTGAATATATTTCCATGTGCATTGTCTTACGTAGGATAGTGTTGCAGCTGGGCAATGGATTTTGAAATCATTATATATTTCAACTTGAAGAATTTAACCACCGCAAGCCTAAAGCTACAATTGGGCGTTTATCAGAGGCACTGTATAATAAATGATATCTTATGAGCATAGAGTGTTGCCAATGAAACATCACAAACAAGGAATATAATATGCACATCATAACTGTTCAAATCTATAGCTGCAGTTACCATTGGAAACTCTAGGGTGGCAAATAATTTATTCATGAATGCATTGAAAACAAAATGGACAACGTTGCTATAGTAACTTTTGAGCTATGACAACCAAAGCATAACTGATGAGTTAATAGAAATATTGACAGCAAAACAAATTCTAAACTACAGTATATAGGCATTTCGCAAATTGATTTCTATTTCCCACATAAAATTAAGACCATGCTTTTGACTGAAAAATTTGACAACCCCCAAATCTGAA
The DNA here is from genome assembly GCA_916610825.1 of Haliclystus octoradiatus. NCBI lineage: Eukaryota > Metazoa > Cnidaria > Staurozoa > Stauromedusae > Haliclystidae > Haliclystus > Haliclystus octoradiatus. The sequence continues at coordinate 10,598,957 of OU744450.1, forward strand.
TCCAGATTTTACAGCCGTGGTGTTGTACCTTTTATAGCAAAGCTCATTTCATCTATGATTATTACATGTACAAGGACGTTACGAAAATTTAATAAGACCGGGGTCGATTGATAAAGTGATATTTGGCGGGAAACACGTCTGAATAAGTTGACCATAATTCTAGTCAGAGGAAACCCCTCGATATTCCATCACAGGTGATAAGCATCTTTCCTGTAGAATCATTTCTATGAACTACTGCAATGGAGTGGGTGGAGCAGTTATACAGCACAGTTGACTGCATTGTTTTAGATAACAAAATGCGGGAGATCTGTTAACAATGGATCAATATAAACAACATGTCTATTTATATCAGAGACTTCTCTCGAAACTTCTTAGAATACGTAGAATCCGGAATAAAAACCGTACGTACTCGTAAAGCCAAGTTGGTAGTAAATTCTAATATTTTCAATGATTGCATATCAACATACAGGAACTGTCAATTAGCTTGCATGCAGATCATACGGGATCAAATCAAACTTCATCGTTAGTAATGACCAGTAAACGACGAAAATTGATCCTGATTCCTTGAGATCCTCCAGCAGGAAAAGATCTGCTGGCTAAACTTCTACTTGCAAACACATCTAAGCTAATAACGGCCGTAGCTACATGCTTCTGACCGGGGGCGATTTGTCAATTTTGACCGACGAAATGGGCATTTTACCCCCAAAAAGGCTTAGCGTTTGCATATTTGGGAGCTCTAGTAAGGTAATACCTTCAAAATTGCACGGTTTTTGCAATTTTCGTGTCAAAATTGTCCGAAATTTGACTCAAAATTGTTATTGTGGTGGTGGTGGTGGGGGGGGGGGGTGATTTGAGTGTACGCATTTTGACTTACTTTGTACGACGAGGTGTGTGTTTCCGTTTGACCATTAGGGAATGTGATATGCCTTGTCCCATCTGCATTTACTAATTGTAATGTACCATCAGGGAAGTAGATCTTCTCGTCACCATTTAGACACAAATGTTTGACACTTTTATCAGGGAATGTTATCTCTTTAGAACCATCTGCATAATGCTTTTCAACCTGACCACTGAGGATGAAACATAGGTTGAAATTGAATTAGATGTTTCATTTTAATTATCATAAAATGTAGATCATCTGGATGAACTCCCTCCAATACTATCCGGGGGTACTTTTGCCAGTCAAAGGCAAACAAAATTTCAAAAGTGCTTGAACATTACTGTAACCCGTGGACTGTACAGGCCTGTGTGATTTTTGAAAGGTTGTTAAATCTTATATAATCTTAGCAACAAAAGCTAGTTGAACTTACATAGATTGAATTCAAATGAAATGAAGTTGCATTTCGTTTTCAAAAAAATAGATTTCTTAATTAATTGATTTATTATTATTCCGAAAATGTACTAAATAATTTAAAGTTTTTAATAAAATGTTTTAAAGTAGTAGTAGTACCAATTAGTTTCTAGGTCATCATATCGAACTTAAACCAGATAATAAAAATATGGAGAGTCTTACTAGGGTTTCAGATAATAACTCGTGCCAATTGTAACTCAATACTATTGAAAACTAGCAGCTCGAATAATGCAAATATGCCCGGGGGTAACTCCAATCTGATGGCTATACAGGGACGAGCCACTATTTTGGGGGCACATTATATTCCAGCTGAGAAAACACGTTTTGGATAGGAAATTTCAGATTCTAGAGCTTTTTGAGTTTCCTTTTTGACTTTCTAGAACTTTGAAAAAAAATTAAAATATTTGAAAACCTTTTTTCAGATTTGTGGAACCATTTAGCTAGCACTAACTAGCCTGCTCGCAGACTCACTATCAAAATGTGAACTTGGTAAACAGTAAACAGTGAGTCTGTGAGCAGGCTAGCATTAACAGGATTATTGGAATTTCACGGTACTTCACTTTTTCAAAAGTGGCACCTCCCCGTCCATGTAGAGCTGGTGTTACCCCTCGGGCAAATATGATACCATCAAGAAAACATTATCAAAAGCTTTTCTGAAATTAATTCAACCAGATTAAACGAATACAAATCATTAGTTTCATTCATAATAGCATTTAGAACAACGTTTTGGTTATGAAATGGTTGCACGCACGACGTAGCCTAATCGTTGTTTTCTACCATTGTAATTACACATTGTAATTAATTGTAAATCAAATAGAACCGTTTTCGTTCAAGTTTCTGCTCAAATTGAAAATTAAATCAACAATATAACATCTGGAATTTGACCTCATTATTCGTGATCGCCATCTGCACGTACGTCCTACATATAGTGTCAGTCAGATATAACAAACGCTTTCACGGTAAAACAGCACTTTGTTTTCCTTACTTTGGGAACTCTACGATTTCCGTTCCATCTTTATAAGTTGTATGGCTTGTTTTCGATTCAGCATAATAGTACATCTGAACAGAATAAACATGTAAACAATTATAAAAGGAAGAAAATATGAGTATTTGTTTTCATGACAAATGATCGGCACATCCGAATGTCTTAAAATATTTTGTGTTATTAAATCATTGTATTTGCCCTGTAGTTACACCATCACGTAACATTGAGTATTAATAAACGTTGAAAAAAGAAGACAAAAATAATAGTCTAATTGATTGTTTTATAAATTGGCGTTGTTGATGATTATGCGAATTGCGCTTTTGTTAGCCTGGGTGTAGACTAAAACCTATTACGATAGGTTTTAGTCTATACGCAAGCAGCCCTTTTGTGTGATTCTCTAATTGAATTTCCTATAGATGAACTCGCTATAATTGGTACATTGTTGTAGTACTGAATCTTTAAAAACGCACAACATTTCATAACAAAATAGTACGTTGCGAGAATGATGGTGCCTCGTCAATGTTGATTTTATAATTCCAAGTACCTTGATAGGGGACTATATCTATTTGGCTAGGCTAGATCGAATTAGCCTTTTGGCTCGTCTATAGAGTTCAAAAGAGGCTGGTCAGACCAACATCCTGCTATTCATCGTGTTTTGAAAACCGTTTTGAATTGCTGCAGGTTTTGCAATTGCTTTGCATTGCCGGCTTGGTCTTAAAGTATATAAATAGATTTCGAATCGAATCATTTCGGCTCGTTTCATAATTATTAATGACGTTGATCACTGCCGTTTAGGTAGCCCGGTTTAACGAAATAGTGTTCGATTTGAGGCTTATAATTTTTGCTTCCGACACAATTATTTGATTACGATATACGCTTATAGTTTAATGAAGTTGATTTCTATTAAAGGTGCCGTTTAGGTATTAATGGCCGCAAGATCAGGTGACCGTTCTATGCAGGATATCATATGGTATAACATTGAATTGCTCAAGCCCCGTTTACTTCGACGCGCCGAAATTTAATGGATGGTGAGGGGGTATCACTTACCAACCGGGTCCGACAAAAGTAGGAATCCTGGAATCCTAGATTCTAGAAGGTTAGATCAAATTCAGAAGAAACTTGATACTTTTATGATGTATTGGTCAAACTTCAATAAAAAATTCAAAAGAAATTGTTGAAATACCTCTAAGGACTTCAGAAGGTTGGCCATTATTTCAGACCCTTTTAGCCAAACATGTTAAGATCAAAAGTCAAGGGGTACCACAGTTGAGTATTTTACGTGTAGATCTCTTTTATTCAAGGTAGATCCAAAAATGTTAATAAATAAGATACATGGAATAGATGCTGAGATGTGTCTTATACAATATCACTTTTCTGTGACTTACAATTGTTTCTTCTGGCAGTATCAACCGTTTGACATCACCATTAAAAAATGATACAACAATTCGCTGACCATTTTCACTGACTGTTTTCTTTGTCCCATTCGGAAATGATACGACACGGCTTCCATCAGATAGGATCTCCTCAATCTAAATGTATGACAACAATGGAAATATGTTAATTCAGAGTGACCTAATGAAGGATGTCTTGAATGCGGTCAAGTCAATAAACTGAGCTACTGTAATCATATCCAGATAATATAGATACCACATTTCTGGTTTCATAAATCAGATTAAAAGTAAATATGGAGCTCAATTTTTAAATTTTCTTATCGTTATCTTCTAATTTATTTCCTTCGTACTATTTGGTTATTATATATGACGTAACGGAAACATATAGAGCATATAGTAGATACTGTACTCAAGAAAAACTTGCTAATCCAATATAATCCTCAGTTTAATCCACGGAGCCGTAATCCGTATAATTCTCAGTGCTGTATTTTGTGGGTGATATGTAGGCTGTCACAAAGTGAAGGATTCTGGGAACCTGGTTGCCAAAAGACCAGCACACTATTCAGAAGGTTTTCAATTATTCATTTTTATTCTTATTTAATGTTACCATTTTTTGATTACAAACTTATTTTGTTATTTGAAATACACATGTCATTGAGCTTCAAATTGAGTCATATTATTCAGATTTTAAAGCATCTTGAATATCTATTTTGGAAGACTTTTAATTCAACAGTCTGGTTTCCGGAAGGATCAAATTTTTGTGACACCATGGTGGTACGCGTGATTGTAGTTGTGTAGAAGGGCATTCGACCATTGAGTTGTGCACACACTTCAGTGAATGAATTACATTGGTTAAAGTGGCACATATAAACATAACATGCATACAGCTGCATAAAGTTTTTTTGTTGGAGAATTATCAGGGGGTAAGGGGTTTGGAAGAGCATTCAACCATGAAATGCACATTCATTTTAAATGTACTGAAGAAGATGATTGAGAACAAAAGGCAAGACATACAGAAGATACCTCCATCAAATACATATTAAACAACTATAGTTTCATGGACATCAAAACTTTTATTTTGTTAAGTTTAACCCAATTTGTATTAACCAGAAAATAGGAAATCAAAAATTAAACAATAACAACAACCCTTGTCACTTACCTTTCCATCAGGGTGATCGTGAGTATCTTTATTATTAGATGTGATTGAAAGATGATTGTTATTCTTTGGTGATGACTGAAATGAGTCAGTTGGTGTAGGTTGCTGCGATGGTTCAGGAATAGCTTCATCTGCATATGATAATCTGTGGAGTAGGAAACAAATATGCAGTAATAACACAAATATGGCTATTATAAGATCGTTGCAAATAACCGTGTACTGTTTACCTGTTCATGGACGATAAACTGCCCGATTTTCATGAATGGTTCATGAACAGTTCATGAAAAGATTCATAAAAAGGAGGCAATTTAACAATTACGAACAGCTCATGAACTGATTTATAAGGTGTTCAGGAACAGCTCAGTGACAGTTCATGAACTCTGCTAAAATATTTTGAAGGGATTATTATCAATAATGAATAGGAGAAAGCTATGACATGCAACGTAGCAAAGCCAGCTCTGCGAGTGATTACTGCACTTCGAATGTTCTAACAGTCGTGCAAGCAGAGTGTGAGAAAATCAAAAATCTTGGGATCTAGGATCCCAGAGGTCTGAGCTGAATTGACCAAAAATCGAAAGTTTGTATTTTTTGTAAAACAAATTTAGTAGGATTTCTATAGACATTCTGACTTCGAAAACCTCTTCTGATTCCTAAACTAGATGCACGTATTTTGTTGGTAATTTAAACAGGATTTCACCATCTTTAGCGCCTCTCAATTTAACAAGAATCAGTGCTGTTTTGAGATATATTTGCTCATAAATACAGTCAAACCTGTTATAGCAGCCACCTATTCACAGCGGCCATATGTCTATAGCGTTCACCCTTGTGATGTCGAAATAGTATTTTCTATTGAGTTCAGTCCTATATATAAAAGCCACCTGCATATAGTGGTCAATGTATCCACCGTAAATAGATGGCTGTTTTAAAAGGGTTCCATTGTATGCTGCTTGGCTATTCAAAAAATGCTGACGCTCGAATCGATAATTCATAGCTAAGTTCGATTGTATCAATTGTTCTATTACTTTGTTCTTCATTAGTTTTACTTTTTCCAAGAACCAAGCAATGAAAGTATAGTCTGAGAGTTCCATTATAACAAGCCAATCATAACTAAGAATATGATTCAAGCTACAATGATAATGATAATATGATAATATCATTGTGAAATTACCTAGAAGCAATATAATAATGCCCAAAGCAAATGTCTTTTAAAATCAGTGTAGTTTTTCTAACAGAGCTTTCAAATTTCTTAATGGTGTAATTAGGAAATAAAGAAACATAATCCCTTTCGACAAACCTCAAGCAAACAAAATATGCATTTTCGAATTGAATTTGAGGATTACTCTACAAAGAGATGTGCCCCTTCCTGTCACCCATTAACAACAACCACAAGTGCTGTTCAGTAAACCAGTGATAGGGGAAAAACGTTGAACAATAATCAAAGTTGTTATAATATTTTTATAAATTCGTGAGTGCAATTAATAAAAACAAATCTTATATAATGGGAAGAGTATATGTTAATCTTTATCTCAGACTTCTTTTGAATTCAAATATATTGCCACAATGATAAATAATTTGACATCGAAAATTATATCGGTTAATAAAGTCTATTACTTCCCTCTTAGAAAATTTGAACGTGATCCTGTTTTTTTGTCACAAAGCTAGGTCCAATCTCTTTTTTTCATTCAGCGAGATTTGGCCTAAAATATCCCTTTGATGGTAATTTACACCAACAAGGAAATTCCAAATCGAAAAAACAATTACGCCATTGTAATTTTCAGACTCAAATACATCATGCATTAGATTATCATTTCAAAGGTTTTTCCCACTATAAGATGATGCATAAACTATTACATCCTCAATCTGATCAACAAAACGTTTACTTACCTTTCATGACGTGTCTTGCTATTGTAACTGTTGTTAACATTTTCTAGATCTGTGTTTTCAGTTATCGTTATTCTTTCATTGAAATTAACATTATTGATATCCTTGTGTAGTTCATCTTCTATCGCTGTTGATTCTATAATACAATAAATACTATTAGTTTCACGCCAAGGCGATCATCAGGCAATATAATCCTTGATTAAATAGTAGTAGTAGTAACTAGTAACTAATAGTAGCAAATACAAATGTCTGATTTTTTCGCTTATTTATTATTGAACAGCTCTGTATTTATGGCATTGAGCACTATTGAAACAGCAAAGACAACATAAGTACCTTGATATTGTAACTAATTCAATAAATAAATATTTTAGCCAATTTATAATTTCAAGTCGTTCAATTTACAAGGGCCTGGGAAATGCAAGGATCCTGGAATCTAGTATCCCTGGAAGCAGAGCTAAACCCCTACCAGTATGTAGAATGCATTCAAACTGTATGCGGAATTTCTAGAGATTTAGACTTTCAATAGTTATTTATGCATTGGAGAGAATTATTTTGTTTTTGTTTTGAATTTTGAATTATCTACTTTTAATTTTCATGCTGGTAATGGGGTGGGGTGTAACAAAATTGGGAACATTAGGCTATCTGACAAAAGATTTAGCCTTCTGGAATACTAGAGCATTTTCAACAATTTCTTCTGAATTCGCTCGAGCCTTCCGGAATAAGGGGTTGCGGGATTCCCACTTTTGCTGGACCCAGACTGGGAAGAAGTATTTTTGAAAACATTCAAGAATCGCTAAAGGAGAACCTTTTTGTGAACCCTAGATTTCATAAATACCTACAAGCTATTTTAATTGTAAATACAATCAAACAATCTTTTTCAGTGGAGTCCCAAAGGCCAAATACTGCAGTAGTTAAATTTTAAACCAGTGTTGTCTATATTATTATAAATATCTTCTTTCAATATACTATAAGGACTCTTGCCTCGTGTATTAAAAGTATGACAACTTATCTGTTAAATTAAAGTATGATTAATTATCAGAAGATTAAAACAATCTCATTCAATTACCATCAAGTTTACTATCAAGACTATGTTTCACTTGGTGTTGGAAATTCTTTCGCTTCTTTTTAGTTGCCTATGATAAAACAAAAATAATGATAATATATTCCATTAAACCATTAAATGTACATTCTGTTGATTGTACGGTATATAGGAAGACCAAGAATATATGCATATCATATAGCACTTATAGCATTTAATAGCATTTCTAAAATTTTCGGAAATGGTCGAACCAACTTTCAATTTCTGATTGGTTAATTGAGCCTTTTATATCTTCGCACAAAGAATGGAAAGATAAAATGGGTAAGTTTGAAAAATCGCAGCATTCCATCTAATCTTTGATAAGTATAACAAAAACTCTGATAAACAACTTAGGAGACCTTCTAGTGTTCAAATCACCCAAAATTATCGTAAAGAAAAATATCTTAATAGGAAACAAACTTATATATGTATACACTCGGCGTACTTAGTGAAACACTTGAAAAGCCAAAATTGTTACTATTTTCTCTTGTCTCATTAAGTACGTTCTATGTATTGTTTTCCCAGTATGATCTTGGGCCAGCGTATATTTGATAAGTATAAACATTGGTACTTGTAGCCTGTTGCTACTTGATGGTAATGATCGATACCAACATTTTAGTTAATGTTATTCCTGTCAGTACTCCTTTAAGCCAGTTCATGAACGGCAAATGACCCAATTTTTACAAACCTTTCATGGATGTTAAATGGCCAAATTTTCACGAACAATTCGTAAACTGTTTATTAGGTTTTCATCAACAGTTGTACAGTTCACAAACTGTGCATAAAATCAGTGAATATTTTCTCAAGGGCTGTTGTCTGTGCTGGAGTAAGATATTTAATCAATTACTGCCTGCATGTAAAGCTTAGAACACTAAAAAAATTGGTGAACAGTGAAGTAGAAATCGTATTTCCCTCCTTTCGATAGTGAAAAAGCATTGCATGCGGCTTCTGATTGGACGTACAAAGTTTTTCACTAGTGAAGATATGCCATATGGAGATTTAATAGATTTATGAGTTCCTCTGCTTGCGGAATGTTAAGAAAATAAAAATTTCTAAAGTGGCGTCAAGATGTGTAGTTGTGTATAGCAGTTAAACTCCTTCAATTATTTCTATTACCAAAATGAATGTTCACATTGTTCAGTCTTTCATCATAAAATGATGGAATCCTGATGTTGACTTCACGCTCAGTTAATTATACCGTAGACTCAAGAATTCAGGAAGATCTACCGAAGCTAAATATTTAAATTAAATTAAGAATGAATCAAATGCGTACGCACAAAATACCAATGAAGTTTTATTTTTATGTAGCGCCCAACAAGATTTCAACAGTTAGTTAATTCATGATTGTTAAATAGAAAGCAGCATTTACATCACACTTGAAAGAAGTCAAAGTGGGCGACCGTAAGTCATCTTTGAATAATTTAGAGCAAAACTTTGATACTGTATTTACTCTCGAGACAAAAGGGTCACTGCAGAGGTTATCATCTGGATTGTCAATTTTCAATCAAATCAATACTATATAAAACAGATTTCTTAATTCATAAAATCAAAGTAATCTGTAGATATGTAAATTTCTGAGAGCCTCGCTCCTTTGTTTGATATCATCTCTCAACTCGTGCATGAAAATTGTACGCGCTCATCAACCACGAAGTAATCTCTATATTTTCAAATGTATTTGAAACATTTTATAATTTATTCTGTTCATTTAGCCATATTTAATATTACTATTATTATCATTCTCATTGTTTACTATTCTTATTTAAATGTTGTTTTAAATTTTACAAATTATCTAAATATAACATTTCTTTAATCATTTTATAAATTTACAGGTATCCCAAATAAACAAGCATTGATTGCTTCAGGGATTAACCTTATCATGTATCACTAATTAACTTTCAACTATGTTGATTTGTAAATTATTATTATTAAGTGTTTTACATGATTAAATAAACATCTATCTATATAAGGTATTCCCGTATAAATTATACTGTTCCACATCCCCTGCGAAAACAGTTCAGGAGTTCATGAGCAGTTCACCAACGTTAAATGGCCCCAAACTTTCATGAACTATTCATGAACTGTTCATGAATACTTCATGAGCAGTCCAGGAAAATTTGAGCCATTTAACGTTCATGAACTGCTCATGAACTGTCCAGGAGCTCCTGAACTGTTTTTCGCAGGAATGCCTCTGGAACACTTTGTGTTTCACATGGTTGCTTTGTGTCTATATAACGGCATGTAAACTTTTAGTGAATGAAGTAATGTGATCATTAAACAATCAGAATGACCAATAACAGCCTAGCATATATGTGATGGTTCGTGTCAGAATCAACATTTCAGTGATATTTTGGCTTTGCGTTATTTGATTATCTAATATAGAATTTTAATTATTTTAAAATCTTCAATTTGTTTTCATTTTGGAAGGCCTCCATCTCTTTTATTTATTAAAATACATTTAAAATTCAATAATTTTCCATTTCTTGCTGCCAAACTGAACAATTGGATTTTTCCCCGATTGTTGATTCTGACGTGATTCGTCAGATATGACGTTTGCCATATCTTAGTGTTGATTGGTCAATTTGCTAATTTATTAAACTATTTGTGGCGTCTTTGTGGATTGAAAATGGTTTTAAATGTGATTTGCGCATTGTTTCACATGAAAGATACACTCATTTGTCAATTGTATTCTGCTTATAGAAAAGATGGCACAATGTGAAACATTAATAATCAGTGCATCACTATTTACTAAATTTAATAGAATTTGAAAAGGCCCAGATGTAGAATAGCAGAATACCCCGTGAAACAAGTTGATGAACGTTCATGAACTTTGATGAACATTCATGAACTTTGATGAAAAGTTGCTGAACTTTGATAAACAATTTATGAACTTTCAAGTACAGTTCATGAAAATATAGTTCATGAACGTTCATAAACTTTGATGAGCAGTTCATAAAAATCCTTAGAATTGATGAATGTGGGCCTCATTGAACTAAGGTGTTAACTATGGAACAAAACGCAGCGAGCTATTGATTGTAGTTACTGCAGAAATGTACTCCAAGAATTTATAACATCTTCTGCAAAAGCTTGTTGAGTTCATGAACTGTTCATGAACACTTTACAAACAGCTCCTGAATAGTTCTTGAAAAGTTAACGAATTAGTTCATGAACATTACATTGCACAAATTTTCATGAACTTTTTCATCTGATGTTAACTGAACTGAATAGTTCATGCAAAATGGACAATTTAACGTTCATGCACTGTTCATTTCTCATAAATTGACTTTCACAGGGGATTGAACAGATTATTTTTGTACATTATCAAAATCTGCATATCTGTAAACTGTTTTCTGATGTAGTTTAGCTTTGTGGATTTAGGGTCAATTGCAGTATCAGCTATGGCAATAGTAGTAGTAGTGAGTAATACCGGTATAGATTGTCACATTATAGGATTATCAATTACGGTAAAAGGCAGCCATAGTCGCAACCAACTATTTGATGATCTGCATTCTAATTGGTTACTCAATCGGTTACTACTAAGCAATTGGCGCACACTTACATATCTATAGTTACAATTCTGAAAATGCCATTTAAGTTACCGTTACAAGTTACTTCATTCCAAAAGTAACTAGTTACGGTTACAAACTACTCAAAAAGTAGCGATTACCGGTAAGCTTGCTCAACAAACTCCCAGCCCTGACTTTGGCATGGAATTTTTAAAGCGTTGGATATTATTATGTGTAGAACCAGTTCATCGATTAATTAATAACTAACTGTTCAATAACAAATGTTTTTTGAAATTTGATGCCTGCTTCATAAATATACATTAATTGGTTTTGCAGCGATGCGCTGTGATAACATTAGCAAGATTTGTATAGCAATTACGTATTGAAATACATACTTGTTTGGTTTTTTTCAAGGAAATCAGCTCATACTCAAGAATTTTTATCTGCTCTTTTTGTTGGGAAATGTCCTCCTCCAAGTCCCTAATTCTAGTTTGATATCTTGATGATGATAAATTCCATCGGGATTGTTTTGTTTTTAAATCCTCTTCAAGGGATTTAATCTGAAATGACAAAATTATAATTGGACAATCAGTATTGCTACACAATATTAAGCCAGTGAAATGGCTTATGAACTGTTCATGGAGTTCATGGATATGGTACATGAACTATGAACTTTTTAAAAATGTAGTCAGTAAAATGGCACTATTTACTAATCAGCCATCTATTACATGCAAATAGAATACGGACAATTGCCATTTGAGCGCAAGTGCAGAATAGTGAACATTGTTGGACAAAGGTATGAAAAATATGACGTCGTAATTGAACATAATCCTGCAAATTAATTGGTTGATCCATGTGTTTGGAATTACAAAGATAAACATTTTTCGAAAATTCCCTTCGAAATTTGTCATACAATTTTGTCAGATGCTTAAAGCTGAAGAAGAATAGGAAACTGCAACATATTACTAAAGAAATAATATCAACAAGGCTATCTATATTCAAGAAATACTAACGTATTAAAGTTTAAACTTGATCCAAGGATATTTTAGAAAGTGAAAATATTGAAGTTAAATTGAGTTTTAAATTATTAATTTAATATTCGAACAACCTTCAGCAATATAAACAAACTTGATTCTGATAATTGTTGTATTTTAGCAAAGCATTACCGCACACTTTTGCCTTGTTTGTATTTATAGAATAGAATAGAATAGAATAGAATAGAATAGAATAGAATAGAATAGTGTATTTTAAGGCCTTAAACAACTTAATACAAGTATGAATCTACGTTTTTATTTTATACTTTAACTAACAGATATTTCGTTATTTTGCTGTTGTTTCTAGAAGCCTGGTTTCTATTAAGTAATTTGGTTTATTTTGTCGATTTTCTAATAAAGCTGATTTAATTTTCTCTTTATATTTGCTGTTACTATCATTATGTAAATCGATATATTTGTTCATAAATTTTGCACCACGAAAAGAAAAAGATCGCTTTCCACGGTCTGAATTGACACGTGGGAGAATGTATAACTGTTTTCGTGTGTTATATGGAGACTGTGATCTTTTAAATAATCGTTCTAAGTTTGGGCCATTTTCTCCTAGAGCTGATCGATGAGATGTGATGGCAGTTCTAAGTTCAACAGTGTCTTCAACTGTGAGCCAGTTTAGTTCATTTAATAAGTTCTGCATTGTGTCATATTTTTTTCTACCATCGATCAATTTGGCTGCCCAGTTTTGAATACTTACCTGTACTTTATGCAATTGAGTTTTGTTACATGACGACCATACTTCAAGTGCATAAAGGCTTGGTTCAACAATTTTGGATTCTATAACTCGCATAAATACTTCAGGTGGAATATACTTTTTCTGCTTTGCAATTGCACGCAATCTATAGGAGGCTGTTCTTATGATCTGTTTTATATGGTTTTGGAAAGTCATTTCACTGTCGAATATTACACCAAGGTTTCGTGATGCTGTTACGTATGTTAATTTTCCGTTGTTTAATTCTATTTCAGGTAATTCGTAGTTGTTTACTTTTGAGTGGCCTATGGCTAATATATTTATCTTTTTTGCATTTAATAAGAGTGAGTTTGAATTGAACCAAGATGTTAGTGATTTAAGGTCTTCATTGATTTTGTGTTGTATTGATGAAACAGAGCCAGGTAAGTTGGGTTTAAATGTATAAAGCATTTGTGTGTCATCAGCAAATTGTCCAGGGATTCCGTTTGAAATAGCATCTGGGAGATCGTTCATATATACTAGGAATAGCAAAGGTCCAAGTATGGAACCTTGTGGTACCCCACACGTTAACTTTACTGCATCTGATGCTAAATTTCCAACTTTCACAACTTGCTCTCGATCAGTCAAGTATGATGACATCCATGATAGTGTACCGTCACTCAGCCCAAAAAGTTTGAGTTTGTGTAGCAGTATGCTATGTTGTAAACTGTCAAATGCTTTGGATAGATCCATTAGTAGTAATAGTGAAAGTTCATGTTGGTCCATGGTCTTCTAAATATGTTCAGTAATGTTCAATAAAGCAGTTATAGTTGAGCGTCCGAGCTGGAACCCATGCTGGTATTTGTTTAGCAGTTTTGAAATGTATGGATATAGTTGGAAATATACAATTCGTTCTAAAATATTTGATAGCAATGATAGAAGGGCAAGTGGTCGGTGTTGATCAGGCGTAGAGGCAGCTGGTGTTTTAGGAATAGGAGAGACAATTGTGAATTTGAAGTTTGTTGGGAATATAGACGTTTTTATTGAAAGGTTGACTAGACCTCTGAGATTAGTGACAATAGCTACTAAATTATATTTACTACAACAGAAAAGTTGGAAGATACTTGTGTATTCCAACATTCATGTGCAGTAAATATGAATACAAACACGGCAAAGTGTGTTGTAACCCTTTAATAACATGCAAAACCCTACCATGCAAAAAGTATGTTTATGAACAGTTCATGAAATTTACAAACATTCATGAACTGCTCATAAACATATATCACAGAGATCAATATAAATATATATAGCAATAATATTAGAATATCAAAACTTAATATTAGCAATTGGATAGTGCTCAATGATAGTGAATAGCAGAGCATAAATAATAATAATAATGAGAAGGTCAAGAAAGACACATTCTTTGGTTGTAATTCCAAGTTTGAAACTTGTTGAAACTTGGAGCTACAACCAAAGAATGGTCTTTTTTGACCTTCTCATTATTATTATTATCACAGAGATAAAAAACCAATAAACACACAAGTATATATTAAGTAGTGAGTTGTATATTATAATCAACGATTGGTCTCTCTAGCACAGCAGTACTAGAATTGAAGAAACATAAAGAGAATGTGACTAAACTACACAACAGCTGTTTAGCTACTTGAAAATATAAAGATCTGTATTGCTCAACATGTAGGGCTTGTGTTTAATTTCTCAAAACTCAATTTTTGCAATATGATCAATAAAGATATCACATACTTACTTGAGTTTTCAATGTCTCAATTTCATTTCGATCGCTTTTGCTAGGCATTGAAGCAATAGCCTTCTGATGACGATTAAACAAGCGTTTCTCACGGCTAAGATATCAATGAATAAAGCAATGAAAAAATTGAATCTCATTATATCATTGTAAATAACTTTATTTTCTCAGTTTGAACTATAGGTATATGCAGCTAATACTGAGGTATTGAAGTGATGGCAATCTCAGTAAACTGCAGATTGGATAAGTGTAAGTGCAGCAGGTACAATTCAAATAATAATTGTTGCATGACAGTATATTACAGGTGGAGGATACTAAATGACAAAATAATGCTCGGACAAGCCAAAGGTTTGATTAACAGACTCAAGATGATGACTTTTAATGACACAATAATGTCTATTATTATTAATGGCAAGCTTATTTGAACTAGTTCTTGCGTTCTACTGGCTAATCAGACACTTGAAATTCCCAATGTCTCTTCGAATACGATGAAATAAGTTGTGACAATATGGTAGTGTTCAAGACATTAGGTTGTGACAATATGACATGGAACAAAGGAGTTATGTTTAACAATGTGCCAGCAGTAGTTAAATTCGCAGTATGAATTTTGAAATGAATCAGAAACCTCATTTTTGATTCTCCTACCAATTACCTCAACTTTCCCATTTCCTCATCTTTACATTTCTGTAAATCTTCCTCTCTGCGTTGCATCTCGGCAAAAAATGATTGTCTTTCATTGGATAGTTTTTTTCTTTCCTGTAAATAAATACTCGCACAATTACAAGAAGTATCAATCACATTGAGATTCAACGAGATCACATTAGCATGAAATGTAGAGCATCTGGTAGTAAAGTGTGTGCATATTTTTTGGATTTATCATTTTTCCACAAACCGGGTAAGCTTGCACCCTAGCCACTACACCAAGGCCGCACAAAATTTTTCCGTGGTGGATGTCACTTGGATGGGGAAAAGAAAGTGGGTCTCTGTCCGCTGTCAATGTTGTGTTGTAGCTTGGTTCTGTGCTCCCATTTGAATCGGGCCTGCTAATATCCAGAATTCAACTTGCTTCTTGGATCTTACTGTTTTCCAATGGTGCAGGAGTAGGCTTGTTACATATACACTCATCTGTTGTATCGATGCTTCAACTGTGGCGGCTCATAGGGTGCATATGTGCAGAAGACGCTGTGTGTAGGGGATTGAGGTTCGATTCATCTTCTTTGTATCTGCCTGTAAATGTTTCTCAAATAAACAAACACTTGTGCCACTGTCAATCAAAATTTAAGATATGACAAAATAATAATAATTATAATTATTAACTATCAATGGTAGGCCTATCCTTTCCATTTTAGTAAGAGTTTGATTGTTAATATCTTAACTGACTTTTTGTGATTCCGAGCATTGAAAGCACATCCAAAGTGCTTCAAAAGTGCAATAACAACTTTATGTCGTTATATTTAATATTTAATAACAACTTTATATTTTCATGTCGTTTGTCCGAGCCACAGTATTTCCAGGGCGAAGGCGAGACAGCAGACTGCTGTCTAATGGTGTCAAGTCAATTGAATAACTTAGATAAATATTAATTGCTTTTGTTTAACAATTTAATGCTTACTTTGCAACTTGACTGTCTCCAAACTTGTACCAAATTGATGATTTATCGTAAATGCTTTGTCAAAAACATAAATATTGATGGCTTTACATTAGTTTTATAATTATGTTGTCAAATACCCCTTTGAAAATTATAAAAACTCGCAGTTTTGAGTTTCACTATCTTAGTTATAATTATAATATTTGGGTTTTATGAATACTGGCAAATGATTATGAAAATGAGTACGATAACAACGATGAGCAATTATCCAAAATTAGTAGCTAGAGAGTTTAACAACCCACCTCCTCGATTTCAATTTGAACAACTTTGAGATTAGCCGTTTCTTCTCTAAATTTTTTAATCTCCACATCTAACTCAGCTAGCTTTGAATCAGCAAGTGACATTTTATCATTGCCAGGGGATGTGATCACAGAAGCTATTGGTTTATCTTTCGATACCTTTAAACGTAAAGAAAATAACAATGAGATCTAAAATCTTCCTAAAAGAACGGTTGAGAGTGATAAAGGGAGAGGTTTGTGTAGGTTTCTAGAGGTATAACTTAGGTAAGGTTTGCTAAATTTTCGAGATACAAGGGAATTTTTATTTTAAAAGGATTTCTTCACAACATTATCTTCACTAGAATATCAAAAAGTTATACAAAAAATTTACATTCTTAGCCTATATATGATTTTGAAATTAGAAAATCAATCAAATTCTGGAGTATTATTTCTATGATAAAAAGTAATATGAAATTTAGAACTAAACAATTGTGTAAATTATTATTATCTGAAACAATTAAATATAAAAAGTGTAAACTATATTTAAAAATTTAAAATTTATTCCTAACCTCATTGCTTTGTGTAATTTCCTTAGTGTTGTCTCTTGTTTTCTTTATTATATTTGTCAATGGTTGGATATGCCTGACTGTATTCATTTCAACAACACTTGAGTCTGATGATGATGATGAATTCCACTTGAATGATTCACCATGAATTGTATCTGATGAAACTGAATGCCAGCTGTTTTCATCATCAAAATTGTAATCAACTGAAATTGACAATAGATAATGATAATTGAGGTTGATGAAAGATCAAGGTCACATTTAGGATTTACAAATGAGTAAAGGCAAAGAAAAAAATAATAATCCAAATACATTGTGCATTGTTTGGAGATAATAATAGTAGATACAAGAAATGAAATTATTTTGATATAACCATCATAATTTTATTAATAAAATATTTTAATTTATTTAGCAACATATAAGATAATGGTCTAGTCTAACAATGTAAATTTTCCAACCATGCTGAATAATAAGATTGTACTAAACAGCTTGTAGCTTGAACTCCTGTATTATTTAATTTATAATATAAAAGTACATATTTTGTATTTGTTGCTTTGATAGTACTCAATGCCATAAATCCTGAACAGTTTATAATGATAAATAAATTGTTGCTATGTATGTCTCAATTGTGCATGCGCAATTGTGACACCAAGTGCTACTGTCTTGGGACTTGTCTATACTTGGGATGTGTCTATACCAGAGCCATCCATTTACAAGAGTTGGGACACTTCTGCCATTTTTGTATCTTTTTGCCTGGACCCGAGCACGTTTTTAACAGTGCGCATGTGCAGGAGAATGTTGTGTGTTTTTCAGCCATGTTGTATTGTATTTTTTCGCGCATTTCACTTGAAATGATTGAGAACCTGTTTCCAAAAGAACAAAGATGGCATCCAAAAATCACGTGACTGGCATCTGTCCAATTGGAGACGATAGCGGCACATGAAAGCGTGTCCCAACTCTTGTAAATAGATGGCTCTGGTCTATACTATTTGCGATATTCATTGCTCACTACTTTGGTAGTTTGAAACTTTTCATGTGATGAACTTTTATGTGTAGCAATTTGATGATATGTGACAGAGAGCTCTCTTGGTAAACATTTCAATAGAAAATACTATGGAAACAGTGATTTTTATACAGATATCTGTAGATCAGAGCAACGTATGTTGAATGGCCCAATGTTCATGAACTTTGCTCATGAACTGTTTACACAGTTTCTATCAATGAGTACCACATTATTGAGTTTTTATTAAGATATCTAAATATTTTATATTATAGGCTAAGTGTAGTACCGTAATTCACTAATCTAGGAGTAGTGTACTCTTTATCAAATATAACACACCCCAGAGATATTTATGGTAAAATAAAATAAGTGGACCCATGTAAGCCTATTCTGTAAAGTGAATAATAACATTGTCCTAAATTATAGGCACATAATATACCGGTAATCAAAATATCCATATCCACCTGTCGTTTCTTTGAGAGTATCATCCAATGAATTAGAAGTATCGGCACCATTGTCAGGTGCTGGGATGTGTGTTAGATGCTGCTTTCTACTGACATTACTCAACTGATTACTTTGCATCCAGACGCTTGTCTTTTGCAAATAATCAAGTGAGTCAGAGGGTAAACTGTTATGTACATCTAGAAAAGGGTAAGTAATAAGAAAAGGTAAATTGTGTGTACAACCTGCAACCTATTTATGTAGCCTATTTTGTATTGAACTGTAAGAACTGTAGAAATGATAATTGCCGAGAAGATAAAATAGACAGTGAGATAATAGAGCATTTTTAGCGGCATCACAATTTTGCGCACAATGCACAATTTCATTAAAATCTAGGTACGGAAAACCCATTCGATATCGACGACCATTTGCCTCTTAAAAATGAAGATTACTAATGCAGAGTAATCAAATATTTAGCACGGGGGGGGGGGGGGGTAACATCAACTGAAAATTCTCTCTACTGCATCATACTGATTGAGCATTTGCTCCTGTGGAGTAAATAATTTTGATCCATCATTATGGCAAATAAATGACATGTGATCAGGGTCTGGCAAAAGTGGGGATCCTGGGATCCTAGATCCCGGAAGGCTAGACAAAATTCAGAAGAAAATCAATGGTTTTAATGATTTTCTGGTCAAACCTCAACAAGAAAATGCAGAAGAAAAAGTTGAAATGCCCCTAGGATTCCAGAAGGCTGAACCTTTTGTCGGACCCTGCATGTGATGCTGATGTGAAATAGTGGAAACAGAAGGGAAATGTTCTAGATTGGGTTGTTGGCAACGAGTTGGACCGATGCAATATGATCCTAAAGCAAGCTGTCATAAGTTGAGTTGAAAAGAGCTGATAGAGTGTTAGCGATGACCCTTGTTTCAGATATATTACAGTGGGACTAGTTAAATTATATTGCTAGTGTTCAAACAGTTGCACATTAGCATTAATGTTAACATCTGATGGTCTGCATACAGTGCTCCATGATTGCAGGGTATCAATTACAGAAACATTTGCTGAGTTCATCAACTGTTCATGAAATTCATAAAAAATCCACAGACACATTAGTCGAACAACCGGTGAAATTTATAAACATCCATGGATTGCTAATACTGGTAAGCAACTTCTAAACATCCAAAGCACCTTATAAACAGTTCACAGTGGTTTGTTAACCAATAAACATGTAAATCACAGTTCAAAGCCATAGCCAACTGACTGCTAACTTTATGTGAAAAAATTTCATGCAATTTTACTTGGGATTTGACATTTTTTATCCTATGCCATGCTGTATGCAGTTTTGCAAATGTGCTACTACTCTCACTTTGATAATTCACGAAATGCGAATCCGGTCTGTTGATGTTTGAGGTCTTCAGATCGGATCGGATTTGTAGTGATATTTTTTGTTCGGATTAGTTTGGATTAATTTAGAAATTTTAGTTTCTGATGAGATTGGATTATATTTATGATTTAATTGCTTCGTATCTGATTGGATTCGTATCACTATCGCATTGGTACCCGCAATCAATTTTCTGTAAATCTGATCCGACACACACCTTCAATTCACATGGAGGGTTCAAATAATCTCACATGTCTGTGAGCTCAGAGCCATCTATTGATAAGAGTTGGGACACGCAAGTTTGAGGCTCAAAAATCGCCATTTTCGTTCCATTGAAAACGAGGTTTTGCTTTTAAACAAAATGTTTTCGAATTCATGATATTATTTTTGCAGGCTTTGTTCCTGCCTTCGAGCCTGGGTATGACGGAACGAAAATGGCGTCCACAAAATCATGGGAGCCGAGAGTGGAACATGAAAGAGTGTCCAAACTCTTGTACATAGATTGCTCTGTGTGAGCTTAGGTAGAATTCAAAAGGAATCTACCTTTTTGCAGACTCCGTAAAGTTCAACATTTGATAATTAGCAATAGTTGATGGAAAAACTGAAAATCGAACCTCTTGCAACTATTTGAGATTCTCTTGTAACTTGAGGTTGCTTTTGACGTAGTAGTAAAGCAGCTTCGTACTCTAACTGTTCAAACTCTTCCAATTCAACTTCTTCTATCTACAGATAATAAAATATTGAAGTAAAATCAGAGTTAAGAGAATAAGATAACAAAATTTCAATTCAAAACAAGAATTCAGATAAGGCGTCTATCGGGTTGAATTAACTTCTAATTTGAATAATCCAGATAGATGTAGACATGCCTTAATGTGAAGGTAAAGAAATCAAGCATTACAAACTATAATATTAGTATAACATCATATAGTATTGAACAATTTAATGTCGAAGATTGTCATGTTCCACTTTGGATGACAAGGGACATACAATGACCAAGGTTTTATCCTGGCGGTGAAGAGTTGTGCTATGAAAAACTCAACAATGTTATGATTGTTCATGAACGTTTGGGCAATTCCATGTTCATGACTGTTCATAAACTATTCATGATTGTTTGGGCAATTTCATGTTCATGACATCACAAAGAAATGTTAATGAACTGTTCATGAAATCATCGATTTTTATCACAGTGGAAATGCTTGTCTGTTTGAGGAGAATGTGAAATCAAATAAAGGCTGTCCATGGATTTTTTTTCAGGTCTTATTGGATTCAAATTATGATGAGATAATAGATTTGGTTAGAGCCGAATTTAGAATACCTCTTCTTTGTCAATGTACTTCTCGATCATTTGTTGAAAGGATGACTCAACTACAGAACTAGTAACCGATTGACAATCATCTCTATCTTCGTCACTTTCATCCACATGTAGTCTACTAGAATCCCTGTTTTGATACAAATGATAATATGTTGCGATGTGTTGGATAAGAAAAGAAAGATTAATTCTAACAGTCTTTTAAATTGGGATTGCCATATGACCAAGGATACACAGTAATCTTCTTAACAAGAAAATGTCTTCATCAAGTCAATAACGATAACATATGACAGCATTCTAGTGGATCAAAAAATATACGTCAATTACTAGGTCAACGGCTGGGATTCAAAGAACACTGCAAATTTAGCAATCTCATTTTTATCATTCGATTTAGATCTATTCGATCCATTAGACTAGATCAAGTTCTAAAAATTACGGTTTTTGGATTGAAGATCCCAAACACAACAAAACAAAAACAGAAACAAAATGAAACACCTTTCAAATTCAAATTAGCAACAAGAGAACATAATTAGGCTTTTAGGCACGTCACGCTCCCAGTCACACCACAAGAAAGTTCAAAGTTTCACTGCTTGAAAAGTATAAACCTATAGGATCATGTATACTATTAGTTGAATCATAATACTCTATTTTTTCTCTAAATCTTCTATATAAACATACACTGTATCCAGACTTAACTAATGCTCTTTGCGTTTATTTCAGTCTATTTTCTATCACTTTATAACTTGTTGTAGCTTTTTTCAAATAGTGCAGCAGCGTGTTTCTATTGAAAATCCGCGTTCTCTCTATTCTCTACAATGACGTCATTTTAGGAGAATTTACATGCGATCATTATTATGAGCTTCAAGAAACGTCAAAATAAACCTTGCATCCGTGTTAAGTAGTCTGATACGAGCACATTGGGTGCTATGAGACACAGCATGAGACACTCCAGAGGCCAAAATCACTTTCTTGGTGGCTTGTGATTTTTTAAGTCTCTTTCATGTCTCATTACGCACCCAACATGTTTATATCAGAGAACATAAAGTTGAGCACCGTTTTTAATTTTTTAAGTATGATAGCTCACCTTTGGCTAAATGTTACTGCAGAGGCAACAAATTCTATGTTACCAGAAGAAGGTTGATCTTCTGATTGAAAATCATTTTCAATATCCTGAAATCCAAATATTTGAAATTACAGCATAGAAGCCAGTTGAAAGCATCATTGTTCAAAAATATACTAATCAAAAGTAGGATAGCCTTGAACCATAGCAATACAATTAAGTGAAGCTTCTGTACAGATATGCTTCACATAAGCTATTACAGTTAGCACCACTCATTGGCTAAAATTGAACATGTGATTCAAATGTAGGCCTATCTATGGACAATACTGATGATAGTGTATATTGCTGTTGTCTAATACAATGAGATAACGATTGCGATTAGACAAAAATGATCAAAGAAAATGACTAACTTGACTTGATAACTTAACAGCCATGTAGAAGAAGCACATTACATTGACTTGAAGTTGTTGGCGAAATGTTTTGAATGCTGTATTAATTTACAATCACATGTGAATTCGGAGCTCATTTTTTAAATTGCAGTCAGCTGGCGTTGGAAACATGTCGCAATTGAAACATCTATCATAATTAAAATTCATTCAGTTTTCATATTAAAAGAGCCAGAGATTTGCCCTTGAATAATCCAGAGGCTAAGTTCAGTTTGTATAAGTGAAGGTCTTCCTTATATGCAACCACGGCGTTGCACACCTATATCATAGCCTATATATACTATTTGGTTGAACAAAGTGCAAATTCAGATACGGTAAATACAATGAAAATCGTTGACAACTAGGTTGCACATTAATAAAACAGATGACATTGCAATATATGAAATATCATCGAACCATTAAATCTTAAATGTTGCTGATAATATCATACTGAATAAGACAAACTGCAGAGTTTAAATTACTGTATTGCCTATATAATCTATTAAGAAATTAGGTTAATAGTAGGCATATGTGAATATACTTGCCTTGTTATGAACTTGATTACTATAAGCTTTCTTTGAAACATTTGTTGGATGAGCGTTAAATTTCTCTCCATTGTCTTTGTTAAGTGATCTCTTTGATGCAAAATAGCGTTGAGTTCCAGATCTTTTTTTAAGAAATGGATGCTTTGATGCATTTGAATTATTATTTTTTGCCTTCAAATAGAAATTCACAAACCTTGTGAACTTACAATGAACGTTAATGAACACTTCATCAACAGTTAGTGGATAGTTTATGAACAGCTTATAGAAAATTACAGCTTATATTCTATAAAAGGGGGATCTTGTAGGACCCTGCTTGCAATCCTCGATTCCAGAAGGCCAGAGAAAATTATAGTGCTGATTGATATAGGAAAGGCAGATTGGATCCAATCCAATATCTCAATATGGTATTTTTCAATTTGATTCATTATGTCCGATATGAATGTAGGCAAATGCCTCCTGATATCAGATGAGTTTTCGATATTCAAACCCCTGTAAAACCAGTTAATGAAAGTTAAATGGCCTAATTGTTATGAATTGTTAATGTTCACTGTTAATGAGCTTTCATGAACAGTTCTATGACCAGAAGATGAATGAAACCGAATGTGCAAGCCTGCAGACAACCAATTTGACTATCAGACTTATTTGCGATAGCAAATTGATAGTCTCATTTGTTTCTCAGTTGATTGATAAGCACGGATTCTTGTTCCTTTGAGAAAATAGCAGCTCTCAAGTCTTAACGGAAAGTATCGAATCAATTTTAATCAGAGCCATCTATTGACAAATCAGCTGTAAATAGATGGCTCTGATTTTAATCATAGTTTAATAGATTTGTGTTGCATTGCTTGGTGTTGTTTGCACTTTCTTTCAAGCGTAAAAATGCTAATGAAGGCCTATTGTAGTACATTAAACCAACACATCATGTCTATAAGAGATCAAAACTTAGCAGAGTTTAACAAATTTTAATTCCTTGTTAAGCCTGGTTCCCATATAGCAAATTTGCCGGCGATACTGTCTGCGATCGTGACGGCGGTAGGGCCGGCGGTAGAGCCTGCGATGAACCGCAGGCTACCGGGGGCATGCCGGCGCTGAACGCAGGCTTCTGCAGCCGTGCAGACGACAACCTGAATAGTTAAATAGATGAAGTTGCCCTGATTAATTGTCTCTCCCTTCTTTATAAATTATATAGTAGCATGCAATGTATCTTATCACGTTCTACTATGTTTTAGTTCTATACACTTTGTTAATCATTAATTAATCATAATACAGTACATTCAGTATTTCAGCATAATTTAGTGTATTTTATCGTAATTTAATATACAGATTAATAATATCATTATAATATTATATCATTTTAATTAAATATTGGCGGGAAACAAACCAATATTTTTTGTCAACTGATTTCATTGGATAATGCTGACCATGTGATGTATCGTTCAACAATAGTATCCATTAAATGCTTACGGCGGATGTCGGGGTCTTTGATATGCTGGCTTACAGCAACCGCAAAACTTGAACCAGTTCAACTTTTGAGACAGTCGCAGCCAACGTTACGGCTTCCTGTAGAACAATAGCCTGAAAGGTGATAATTTACTGACGATTCGTCGCAGGCAGTGTCGCCGGCAAATTTGCTATATGGGAACCAGGCTTTAACAAGTGATTACTTTCATCCGTCTTTGCTGAAAAGCAGTCGCTTCATTTCTTCTTACTAAGTAATGGCTTTAATGTGTGATAGATATTTGGCATTGACAATAAAATGCGAAATAAATTGAAGTTAAGTCTTTATCAAGTATTGGCATACTGTTTATAGCTGAGAAATGTAGGCCTATTGTTTTCTACACATCTGTTACATTATAGGGAGTGGATCAGTGCTTAGCCTGTGTGCAGACAGACTATTTCTTTGTATAGTCAGTCTACGCACTTAAGTGCTGAGTTTAGCGTGGTGATTGTTTTTTCCACTAACCACCTTTCTCGCAGTATGTTGTGATTGGCTAACAAAATATGTGAACTAGTATTTTAAAATAATGAAAATTGAGTACAAACACTATGTGAATATTTATTTAATATGAATTCAGTACAAACACTTGTTACGCGATATTCGGCGCCAATGCCCAATACGCAAACGGACTATACAAAGGAAAAGTCAGTCTGCATGCAGGCTACTCTGATCAGTGCTGAGAGACGTTAAATCATGTTTCTCTGTATAATATCTTGCTTATAGAAAAATCGATCAATGAAAACTTACATTGGAGGAATTCATAGTTTCATCATGAAGTTTCTTCTCCAGTAGTTCTTCGAATGTAGTAAATACATAGCCTAAGGATATGATAAGGAAAAATTTTCAACTTAAAAAGTATATTTTAATTGAAATTTGAGTATGTAGCAAAAAGGACAGTTGCTAGAAAATGCTGGAGGGGTGTAACAAGACATTTTACAAACAAAATCGGAACAAAATCACATTAATTTGATTGCATTTTATTGATTTCGGAATGGTAAACTTAAAAATGTTCCAGGACAGTATTTTTCTGTCATACACCTGGTCAGAAGCATGTAGAAATTACGGCTATATTGACTCTATGACAAGATTTTAATTATATCGATATCATATCAAATACTATGTATTCTTGGCACGATTTCATAGTATAGGCCTACCATAAGATGTAGGGGAGACCGGGGAGACTTGGACCTAGGGAGACATTGGACAAGAGCGTTCCTGATTACCCATGTAAATCATCTTCTAATATGTTGTATATCGCTTCATTTCATGTTGTTTCCCTAAATTTCAATAACTAACAAAAACTAATTATCAAGAAATTTTAGTGTACAGCTTACGATGATCGACATGTGTTTTGCGATTTCTCTTTTGATTCAATTAATTTTGGAATAAGTGTTTAATTGCCATTTTGAATGGTGCCATTGCAACGGTTTTACTTTGATGATTCTTTTAATATAAAATGTTTGAATACATTCCTGTTGATGAGGAGTGCCACTTCATTTTTTGCTGGAAAGTCAAACGGGGAGACATGGAACAGCGCGTTTTAGCATCAACCACGAATGGGTAACTAATCGCATTTGGTTGAGATATGACTTTATTTTCATTTACATGCGCTATATTTGACTTTTTTACTTTGTGGAGATAAAGTTGCTAAATTAATTACAATTAGATTGATGACAGGTGTGTCAAAAATTAATCTTATTTATTAATGCTAAAATTACTTGTTGCTGGGCATGCTGGCTTAATTTTGATCAAATAAACTTCCTAAGTCAAAGCAACAGATGTAGTGTGTGGTACTGGAAAGTAAATTGTCAGTTATTTAATGAAATTTTGAGAAAATATGCCTGATTCATGTCACCCCACTGTGTCCCAAGTCTCCCCTCTAAAATGGTCGGTCTTTCGCACTAAATATTTGAAAAATCGCTACATTTATGTAATTGATATTCTTACCCTTTTGAATTGAGCATGTTGGCTAATTAATGACATAAAATTTGTTACATTTGCACAACCACAATAATTTTAATAATTAAAAATGTGAAAAGTGGTCCAAGTCTCCCCGGTCTCCCCTAACTTAATGGCATTTTAGTGGCACTTCAGGCTATGAGGAATCAAACACTGTGAGATTAATCAAAATAATCAAATCGTGAGCAAGCAGCATCATTGAGACGGGGGTCGGAATCCTTTCAGATTGATAAGCCTCATGGTCTAACAAGAAGACCATTTCCGTATTTTGGGCTTGGTTGGTAAGTTTGCAAGAGTTTGCAGTTTGGTATTTTACCCTTACAGTAGCAAGCTAGACCATTGATGCAAGAGTGACAACTTCACCCTATATTCAGAAACAAGCGCACAAACAGCAGATTAGGCCTACACTTACCACATCATATTGTACATTGAACTTAGAAAGTGAACAATCATTTTCACTGATATTAGAACTATTTCCTTTGCTGGCCGGTATTTCTCTTATATCCTGTTGAACCGTGCTTATAGTCAATATGTTGTTGCCCCATAGCAACCAAATGGCAGACTTGATTTTAACTTCGCTTTGAGTATTCGACTTAACCTCATGGCTCTTTTTAAAATAAGGACTGAAACAATATCATACCTACTCTAGAAAAGTAAACTTCTAACTTCAAGCATGCTAACTTGAGTTCATACAAATAAAACTTACCAGGATTTGATTTGATAGGTTGTTCATCGAATGGTAGGTCTCCATTTTGATCCTATATCATAACAATTTTATGCACATAGTTATCAAAACTCATAGCATATCATTGTCAGAGCTCCATCTAGGGGGTTCTGGGGGCATACTCCTTCAGAAATTTTTTTAGATTACAATGGTCCCTAAGGCCTCTCCTGACAACTTTTAGAGTAGGCTATATTTTAATAAAGAAATTGGAAACAGAAATTTTAAGAACATGATTTGTGATTCTGCATACAGTTTGTACACATGAAATTCCATTTCCATGCTTAAATTATGTCCATTTTAAAATAGCCTTGTTAACTGTAATAAAGCAAGTCACGTTGTACACAATTTTACGTACGATATTACGAAGATATAGAAAGGTACAATCATTGCAATGTTTATCATTGGCTGCTTTCCATCCTTTAAGAGCTAAAAAGCTTATATTATCAAACAAAATATTGTATAATTTGTAAGTTTATTGATATATTTAGAAAACTGAGTATTAATTGAAAATTGCGGGAGAAATTTTTCCAAAGCGGGAGAGCAGGAGACCCTAAAATGTGGGAGATTCCCGCTCAATGTGGGAGGGTTGAGAGGTCTGCATTGTAAAGATGAAAAACCAATGAGGAGTTAGAGAACTGTTTACATCGCTCCAGACCCTGTTATGAGTTACTCGATGTATGCAATTTACTCACGAGGTGGAGTTTCTGTGTTTAGCCTATAAGCATATTGTTAATATGTGTTCTGTTTACAAGTAGAGCAAAAAGTTTACCTGCCTCGAGTATCCTATCTACTCAAGTAATTTGCTTACCCACATTGGTAGCTTCGTTATACCATGGCTCACTGTCCTAGTCTAGTAGGCTAACTGGGACAACTTTTTCCATGTCAAATAGGGAGGTTAGCTCAGGAGTGGCATATTTCTACCATTTCTACGTTCCAATGTTATTGTACTCTTTGCTCTCCAAACTATAGGATTTTAGCATGCATATGATGTCATTAAAATATCTGGGGGTCATTCCACCTTGAATCTGCACTTTTTGCCCTTACCCTTTCTGACTTTGTTGAAAAAATAATAGGCAGCGACAACCCAATGAGCGGAATTCAGAAATTTAATTTTGATAATTCGCAACAGTTTCGGTTTTATGACACTTTACAGTTTGCAATAAGGATTGAAAATTTTGTTTTCACTACCCATTCAGACGTCAATATCCTTGTCATTTCTTATTGGAATTTAACGATTCAAAGTATATTTATCACAGTAATAAATTGTCTTGCCAGCTATCTAAATTAAAGCTGATTAAATTTTCGCTTTAGAAGCAGCAAAAAAATGAGATGAAAACTTTGAATTTTGTTTCCAGGTTGCAGGTAGGTCTAAGTGAAATTTCCCTTGAACGGATTTGATCCAGGTTGCAGGTAGGTCTAAGTGAAATTTTTAATTTTAAGTGAAAAAATTAAATGTTTAAAACATTTAATGGATTTCTCTTAGCTAATATTAGGCCTACCTCATGGCCGGTCGTCATAAAACCTTTGTCTGTCATTCTCTCTAAGTTTTCTTCAGAGCTATACAAATCCAATTGATTATCAACATATTTTATGTCTCTCTCGTTTGAATGAACAGATATATTTTCTTCCTCAGAGCTTGCATAATCATTCAATGCTCTTGCTAGCGGTGAATGTTTCTGAGCTTTCAGAAATTCTGGATGCAATGAAAATCCTTTATGAATGGAATTGTCATTTATTTCTTTTTCTTCATCATCGACTTCAGAATAGTTTGCACCAGAATCAAAGGAATCGTCTTGGAAATTTTCATAGACTGTTTTTGCCTGTCTGTATATTACATCATCGCTTTTTGATGAAAATTCATTTTCCAGAGCTGGAAGCTCGCTCATTGCGCTCAAGTTGGTAGGCATAGTGTTTTCCTTCTGTTGACAGTCCTCATTCTTCGATGATTGCTGATTTTGCCATTGGCGGAGTTGTTTGAAACGAGAAAGTAATGTGCCTGATAATTGAGCAGTCATATTTTCTGCTTTGTTCAAACTATTCTACTAAAACCAAACCAAGCAATCCCTTTTCGCTTTGACAGTCGGCGCATTATAAACCTCTCATTTGATTTTGATAACAATTCCGAAATACACATCCTCAAATTGAAATTTGTTACTCATATAACAATACTAGTTACCTTACCAAATCCATACATTACACATTAAATAACGAGTAAACAGTTAAAAATGAGCACGCAGCAAACTCTCGGATTGAACTAGAACTAGAACCATAAGCTGAACTCAGTTCATCAGTCAACTGCTCAATTTCGCGCCTCTCAAACCGCCATGTAATAGCCTCGCTCACAATACAAATCACGCTGTTACCACTGGTAACAATAATTGTAAACAATTAAATAATATATTTTATTTCTATTTGGATTTTACATAATATTTAAGCTATATATCCCCATCTTCCATCGATTAGTGCTTCTTTATATCTATCTCTTCGTTCTCTTTTATAATCCATTGTCCATATTTCATCTTTGTGTTTCTCGTTTGCTTCAGTCCATCGTAATGATCTATCAAAACTATCCAAGAATTCTTGAGATGATGTTCTCTTACATATTTCATGCTCTACATCATCGTTAGTTGAAATTATACATGAATCTTTTGCAACAGACGAACTTTGGCCAACTTTCTTTTCAGCTTGTTTAATCTTTTGGGGAGTTTTTTCTTTCCTACGATGTCTTTTGTGTTTCTTTCGTTGAGCAAGAACTGTCTGCTCATTTGACGTGTCTACAAAAATAATATACTCAAAATATTGTGTTTCTGATAAACTATGTCAAGGCTTTGAATGCACGCATTAAAGTATGCGGATAAATTATAATTAAAACAAGCTAAAGATTATCTCTATTTGATATAACCAAAGTAGTTGACCACCTGATGTATCTCTTCTCTCGTTTAAATTCTTAATGACATTTTAACCGACCTAGCTATATCAATTGATGAAGCAGATCAGACACCACGTATTTCATCCTTGCTAAATTATAATTATTCATTTTTATTAAAAAACAATATCTACCATTTAGGCTAGAAGCCAACTCAATATTTATTGCTGAATTTAGAATCCATTACCTTTCATAGAAGATGACCCACTGCTTTCTTTGTCAGCAGAAGATCTGCATGATTCTTTCCTTGATTTCTTGGTTTTCTTCTTAATTACCTTGGCATCTTCCATCATTCTTGACAATTTATTCTAATTAATTGCCATAGTAATGTAGATGATGCATGTTTTTATAGTTTGGTGACTGCAATTTTGCATTAAATATAGACCTTTTAGTGATATGATTCTAAAAGTAGTGCTCTACTGACTATAGTACGACGGTACGATCAGTGTCGCCATTATGTAACTATGTGTACAATGTATATCTGTATATCATTCTCCCTGGCAACCGGAATAGATGAACAAGGTTTTAAAATGCTTTGAGATCCAACTCAATCGAAGTTATTGAAGTGCAATTGGATTCAACTGGACTGAAGTTCTCAATGAAATATTGACATATAGATATTGGGACATATAGATTTGCGCTACAATAGTAGATATACAGCCATAACCTCTGTTTTGATAATTCCAGCGTATAGACTGCTCGTATGACTCATGAGCATAGAAATAATGGAATCTGATGATGCGTTCTATTGTGATATACGAGATGTCCTTTAATATTTGCACGGAGCAGTGACGGTAGTAACAAAGGAGTTGCAGAGTAAGCAAATAAGACAAGTTTCTTCGAACTGGTTTCGATTGTTTTTCATTTAGCATGTAATTAATATGCCTCGTCATCCTATTGAGCAAGGAGTGAGCGGGGGCAAGCAGTGCCTTTCAGAAAAAAAGTTATGAAATATTATACCGCTAAATTATGACTTATCCATCTTTTAATATTTCTCTATGAAATATAATGATTATTGGGATCTTACGGTTTGGTAATAAAATAAAAATGGTACAAGTGTCATGTGTCTCGATACTAGCTGTGGAACCCTACTGGAGACGTTTTTTCCGTTCGCACCGAGGAAAGTTTTTTGGGAAAATACCCTCTAAGTCTAGCTCGCCTCCCGGCCAAAAGTTGCTTCCAGCGTTCCTGGTCACAGTAATATCAATCAATAAGAGTGGTGGGCAGAGTACGAGCAGACAAACCAAAGTTTATTGATTTAGGAGAATGAGAGGCAGCATATCTGGGTGAGGGCTTAGTTAACGTGAAATGCCTTTTGTAATACTAGCTGATTACATGTAAACACAAGCGACCACACCTGAGGAAAGTTACTGCTAAAACTCTATATCATTAAACAAATCATTCGTATTTAATATCTAAATCACGTGACTTGTCACGTGATTGGCTTTACAGCGGAAACTCTATGGTTATGACATAATTATGAATATAGTTATATTCTGATTATTACATTTCTCCCTTACTAAAATAATAACAATCTTCCACTGATTGTCTCAAAAAAAAAATTAATGAATACTAACTTTAAATTTTTATTTCTTTTGTTTAACTATAAAGGAAATTAAAACTATTTAATGAATATATTGATAAATTAACTTGAAATGTCCATTTGTCTTGTGTACCAATAAAGGTAACTTAAAATTATTTATCTGAAGATCGTAAATTATAAGGATGACTTATTTGATCATCATTCCTAATATCAGGTTCAGGTTTATTATCTGTACTTAATTTTACTCGTCGGCGTCTACCAAAGTCTGTACGCCATTTGTCAGGAATCCTTTTATCGGCTTTACTGATGCGTTCAAAATTTACATGTATAATATCACACTTTCGCGGAACCCTTCAAAACTTTTGAATTGCTCCAGAAAATTATTGGGACTGGCACGCCGGCCTTTTATCTGCATTCCGCTGAAAAAATAAAGATCCTAACAAAAACTAAATTAAAACGATAAATACTTTCAAGTTCAGCAGAACATTAGTGTTGAAGTTACTAATTCAGCTGTTATACAGGAGCTGTTAAACTGCGACTTATTTTAACAGAACCGCTACTAATCTAGCTTACATTAGCACTAGTTATCAATTATGTGTAATTAACCACGAGCTAAAATGGGTTTTCCGAGCGAGAATCTGCGTCTACTGGTTCTCAGCGTTGTCGGATTTATGAAATTCGGTGTCTTTCCACGACGACGTCTATCTGACCAAAACCAAGGTTTAGCATCTGTTAATAAATCCATATTCAAGATATTAATTAAGTGTAAGTTATTCAAAAGAATGCTGGAGCACATGGATGACATCGTAATGTTTTATTACAGTATTCAAAGCATGTATTTGTCTTGATTAACAAACCCCATCCCATTGGCTCCATTGGACCACTCAGTTCATGGTTATTTAAACAAACATGTTGTGGTTCTATAAACGGGGGAGGGGGTCACGCCAGCTCTTCATCAGAAAAGAAGACCCAAAAAGCTTTGAAATCGGAGGGTTCCTACACCCAAAAGATTTTTTCTCGGCTGCAATATAGTTACCCCTCCCCCTGTTCTATAGTCTAAACACATAAATCTATAAACTCTGCACAAGGACGAATAATTCATGGCAGTCTTGAAGATTGACATTGCCTTCAATGAGAAAATTGATTAAGCAACCAACCAGCAAGCAAAAAACCGGGCATTTCGTCATTTTCCTGAATGATTTTCGTAGAGATTCAGATTGGTAAATCTGATTGACACTCTATACATTTTAAATATGGGGAAAGCGAATGTTTTGTAATTAGACTTGAATATACTATAATAAGTCAATGTTTATTCCTGAATTATGCTGGAAACATCTATACACCTCGCCTCAAAACGTTGATAAGTTTTCCATAAATGCATGAGCTGACCAAGGATTATGAGAAGATGATGTATATGGTGCTCAGCTAAGCACTCATCATTTTTAGCTATTTGATGAACGTAAGCTCATAAATTTTCATTCCAAGTAAAGTAATTAATTTATATCAAATCATGAGAAAGATAAGGAAAATAATGGAATATGTTTCCTATATTATATTTATATTGCATATCTAGGATTGAATAGATAGGATATCAATGACGATCAATCTGATTGGTTTAGAGTTTGACGCCAAATCCCCATAGCAAAACTTGGTTCGAAAACACAATCGATCTTACAAATCGAATTTGATATCACGAATGTTATGAATAAAGTACATATATCATTCCCCCTAATCCCTAGAATTAGTTGAATTTAAATTTTCCCAGGAGGGTATGGTCATTGACACTCATCTTTCGGAGCACGACAGAGAAACCCCCGGGATTCAATTTGATCAGGAGTTTTCAAAACATTTTTGAGCAAGAAAGTCATGTAGATGCTTTTAAAAGTTGTGCTAATTATAATACAGAGCAAATGGCGCACAATTTCCTATAATTAGCTATTGACATACGGAGAAAACGAGAAGGCTAGTTTTAGCCTTCGAGTTTTCTTCTGAAGTGACTCGAGTGCGCCAAATATCAATAGCTCATAGGAAACTATGCGCAAATTGCTTAATATTAAACACCTTTTGATGAACTTGTTATCATTTCATCCAATAATTCGTCATATTCTTCATCATCATCATCTTCGTCAGTGGTGTCATAAAATTCATCTTCGATTTCGTCTTGACCAACACCATCTTCAGTATAGTAAGAATTTTCATCAAAATTTCCTAATGAAATATATGAATAGGAGTTGAATGATAATGATATCACTTCGTCAGCACCAAAAGGATTAGGGGAAACCCTGAGTTGGTTTTTATGGTGTGCGCTGTATAGCTGAAATATATGTAGTGGAATTTTTTAGCGAAAACATAAATCATCATCATCATTTTTTCAGAATCCTTCAAGTTAAACATAACTGTTCTCAAATTACTGATATATGTTGCATACACAGCTAAGTTAATACGAAAACAGACATTAAGTAATAAAGGGTTCAATATCAATAACAGAATGATAATTGGTAAGTATAACATATCTCAAGAACATGAGCGCTTCTCAAGGAGACATTTGAAAGTAGGCCTGTTTCGGACTCCTTACATTGCAGATGGTATATCGTTCCAATATAGAGATTACTTCATGGGTAGCGCGTGCGTACGGATTTTATTTACTCGTTGTTTTGTATCAGAAAACGGCAATCCTGACTTCTACGGTATCAAAATCGTGTTTACGTTTTAGGAATTTTAATTGGTGTGAACAACCCACCTTTCCGAAAACATTGACGCGCTTGTAGACATCACATGTCTGTCAGCTACAACCCATTTGCTGCTGAAAAGTACCTCGTTTTCAAGCTTTGTAATGTTGTTTATTATCCGTCCTCCGGGTATAGCTTGAAAAAAGCCGGTTTTTATGTTTTTCCATTTTAAATGTCTCTCATACTAAAACGGACGATACAATGCACTTCATTTCTTAGTATGTCATAGTCAAACGTGTATTGAAGGGATTTAAAAAAACTATATGGAAAAATAACAAGTCTATATTTAGAAACAGCCATTTAAGTTGACCTAGGTGTGATTTCACGTCTTTTCCGATTTTGAAAAAAGCCGGTTTTTATGTTTTTCCCCTTTAAATGTCTCTCATACTAAAACGGGCGATAAAATTCACTTCATTTCTTAGTATGTCATAGTCAAACGTGTATCGAAGTGATTTAAAAAACTAGATGAAAAAATATCAAGTCCATATTTAGAAACAGCTATTTAAGTTGACCTAGGTGTAATTTCATGTCTTTTCAGATTTTGAAAAAAGCCGGTTTTCTACTTTCTCGAGTTTGAATATTTCTCACTTTAAAACGAACAATACAATTCACTTCATTTCTTAGTATGTCATAGTCAAACGTATATCGAAGTGATTTAAAAAAACTAGGTGAAAAAATATCAAGTCTATATTTAGAAACAGCCATTTAAGTTGACCTAGAAATGAAGTAGATAGATAGATAGATAGATCATATATTTCAAACATATTAAAGGAAGATACAAAATTACAAAAGATAGCATTGAGCCAAATATGACAGTTACTGTACAAAATATTAGGCTAGCTAATTACAATGATAAATATAATATGTTTGGCGTGACTCCTGAAGCACGAGAGCTTGTTTGTTTGGAGTACGTGGTTAAGGCAATTTATTACATAGCATTTTTTAATAAGAATTATTGGTTAAAAGTTAAAACTGCTTATAAATTGAATCTATTGGGTTTTTAACAATGATTAAGGTATTATACAAAACAATACAACAAATAAAATAAAATAAAAGAGGTAGCAAAAATAGTAAATCAAAAAAGTTTTAAAAGTATAAAATATTTCCAATTATATGTAAGCTAATTAATTTCAGCATAATACAAAATATTAAGATAACACCAGGATGTTACAGATACAGTAAAATAAAAGTTAAAATTTGTAGAAATTATATATTTTTTTTATTTATGATGAGCACACATAGCAATCATTCACAGTGCACACATTGTAATATTTTTCAATAAGGCTATCTTTCAATTTAGAAAGAAATAGTTTTCTCGAGCAATTGATACTGAAAGTCCAGTTGAAACTGTTCCAAATATAGGGGAAAATGTAGCATGGCAAATTTTGGAGATGGCTGGTCTTAGCAAAAGGCACGACAAAGAAGTTGTGATGACGGTATCGCTCCTCTATAAAAGAGAACATGTCCTGTATGATAGGAGGGCACTTCTTGTAAATTACCTTAAACATAATGGAGCATATACGAACTTTAAAAAGATCACCAATCTTCAAAAGACCTAATCTTTTGAAAATTGGTTCACTGTGAGCGTTGTATGGAGAGTTGAGGATGACACGGATACATTTTTTTTGAAGTTTGCAAACTTTCGACATGGCAGAACTATTACCCCAAATAGCAAGACAATATTGTAGATGTGGATTAATCACAGCTTGGTAAATTTGCAGTTTGTGACGAGCAGTAAGGAAGTTTTTTAGACGGATCAGTGTGTAAATGTTCTTCCTAATACGGGAGCAAATATTATTTATGTGCTCATACCAATTTAGTTTTGTGTCTACAAAAACACCTAAAAATTTGACAGAATGACATTTGTTGATAGCAATATTATTGAGTTTTAGAATCATTTCAGGTTGTTTGTTGGAATTTGAGAATAGTATGAATTTGCATTTAGCTGGATGTAAAGTCAGCTGATTGTCAGAAAACCATTTTGATACTTTGAAAAGTTCCATATTTGCTTTTGTTTCAAGTTCTGATAAATTGTTAGAGGACATTTGAAGGGTTGTATCATCAGCAAATAAGCTTGTACAAAATTCAGTAGAAGAAGGAAAGTCGTTAATAAAAATAAGGAAAAGGAGTGGTCCAAGGATACTTCCTTGAGGCACACCACAAGATATTGATTGAAGATCTGAAAAACAACCGTTAAAAACTACAAGCTGTTTCCTGTTTTCTAAATAATTTTTTATCCATGCAAAGGAGTTACCACGGAAACCATAATGCCATAGCTTTTTCAGAAGAAGGTTATGAGACACAGTATCAAATGCTTTTTTCAGGTCAAGAAAAAGGCCGATGTGATATTTATGTTGAGAATTTTGAAATTTATTGTTCAAGAAATTCATTATGCAATGAACAGTTTCTGTTCCTGATCTGAAACCAAATTGAAATTTGCTGAAAAAGTTTTGATCAAAATATAAATAAAATTGTTTGTAAACGATCTTTTCCAAAACTTTCGAGAAAGAACTTAACAAAGAAATTGGTCTGTAATTGGAAAAACTGTGAGGATCTCCAGATTTGAAAAGGGGTAAAACTTTTGCACATTTGAAAGAGGATGGTATGTAACCTGTTTCAAGAGACATATTTATTAAAAATGTAAAAGGGGAAATAATTTCTGACTTGATGTGTTTGATACATTTGTTGGAAATTTCGTCAAGGCCACAGCTGTATTTGTTTTTAAGATTGTCGATAACTTTTCCAACAGCAATGTCAGAAACAGAGTGAAAATGAAAATTGTGGTCTTGATTCTGAGGTAAATAACTCATAAACTCGTCTGATGAGGTGAACTGTTGTGCAAGTTTTTCGCCAACTCCTATGAAAAAGGAATTAAAACTGGAGGCAATATCGTTGTTATTTGTAATTATTTTATTTTGATGATTGAAAAAAGTTGGGTATCTGTTTTTCTTCTTGCATCGTCCAAGTAGAATATTTGTGGCATGCCAAATCAATTTCACATCTTGGGAAAAGTTTTTGTAAAAGAACTCCCAATAGAGGGTTTTACATTTTCGAATTAATTTAAAATATAGCTTGGAGTAATTGTCATAAAAAATTTTGTGAGTGTCCAAACCAGATTTAATCCAGCGATTATATAATTTTTGTTTTTTCTTCCTAGAAATCAGCAATCCACGAGAGAGCCAAGGATTGATCTTATGATTTGTTTTGTTTAATTTTTTGTGCATTAAAGGACATGATTGATGGAGACAATCCTTCACAGTATTTTCAAACTTTTCAAAAGCCAAAACAGGATCAAGATTCTGTAAATTCAGATTGGATGACGAGAGTAGTAATTTAAACGAATCAAGATTATTTTTTGAGAAATTGCGACAGTTTATAATGGTTTGTTTGGGTGGGATTTTTTTGTCCAACATTGCAAATGGGGAAAGATGATCTGATATATCACTGGTCAACACTCCAACACTAAGATTATTTCTATAATTGGTGAAGATATTATCAATGAGTGTGCATGATTTTGTTGTTATTCTAGTGGGATTTGTGATAAGTGGAAATAACTTATGAAGTAAGAGTGAATCTAATAAGGCTGATGATTTAGGTGACATGCTAAGAATGTCAACATTGAAATCTCCGGCTATGAAAATGCATTTGTTTGATATAGAGGAGAGGATATTATGTAGAATTAGTAAGGATTGAGATAAAATTGCATTAGGTGGAATGTAAATTGAGGCAATATAAAAATCTTTGGTGTTTATGATAATGATTTCTATGTTAACATCCATGCAAGTGAGATGGTTTAAATATTCAAAATCTACTGAGCAATGAACAGCGAAACCGACACCACCTCCTCGCCGTCCCTGCCTTTCACTAAGAACCATTGTGTAATCAGAAATATTACAGGCATCACCACCCTGCCAAATTTCTTGCAAAGCCAAGCATTTGATTCCAGTATTAGAGAGAAATTCAGAGAGAGATTCCTCATGTTTCAGTAAGCTTCGGACATTTTGTGAGGCAATAGAAAAGTTGGACTTGGATGGAAATTTGTCGGGGGAAAGATAGCCTAGAGATTTGATTGGATTTACAGAGTGACCTGAAAGAGTGTGCTCGTCAAATCTAGAATCAAGTTGAGTACTCATGATTAGGAAAAGGTAGGCATTAAACTAAATAAAATAAACTGTAAATATAAAACCATAAAACTAATATAATAATATACAAAACTCATAGTTCCGATATATCGTCTTCTTTTGTAACTTCCATAACTTCATCTGAATTTGATTTGATGAAAACTGATAGATCATTTGTCCAAGTTCCTTTGATTTTTTTTGATTTTTTCAATTTACGACATTCATAAAACAATTTTGCTAAGTTTGCTGGGAGATCTTCAGATAGAAACAACCCAGTGTCTTTTAAAAGTCGTCTCGAATGGTAGATTCTTCTTCGTAGCCAGACATTATGAAAATTGATCAGGATCGCATTCGGTTTGTTATTGCGCAACGGCTCGCGGCTCGTTAAAGATGGCTGATTTTTATGCACGCTTCGAGGAGTTAATATTCTTGTTGAGAAATCACTTGGTTTTAATACGATGTCGAGATTTTCTTGGGCGATTTCTATTATTGCTGTATCAACAGTCTGATTCTGATTTTCATTTAGAACAAGTCCATCCAATCTCAGGTTGGTAAGTTTCTTAGATTTTTCGGATTTTTCCGCTGATGATTTTAGTTTTGTAATTTCTTCATTATGGATATTCAGACGTCTTTCCAACTGGTTGATTTTATGTTGTTGATTGTCGTTGATTTCTTTCAATGCTTCAATTTCTTCAAATAAAGTGGAAGTTGCTAATTTAATGGCATTTTCAAGCAATAATTTGAAGTCGGCGGATTGCAACACATCTAATAAATCCTGTTTTGTTAGCAGGTCTTTTGATGAAGGCAAGGCCTTTGTAGATAGAGATTTACCTCTTGTTGTAGACATCTTGTTGCAATGATACTTTTTAATTCATATTGATTGGCAAATCGACAATATTCAATTTCGAAGCGGTAAAAAAGGGTTTTAAACTGGAGAGAAGAAAAACACGTGAATTGTATCCTTCGTTTCAAAGTGAGAAATATTTAAACTCGAGAAAGTAGAAAACCGGCTTTTTTCAAAATCTGAAAAGACGTGAAATCATACCTAGGTCAACTTAAATGGCTGTTTCTAAATATGGACTTGATATTTTTTCATCTGGTTTTTTTAAATCACTTCGATACACGTTTGACTATGACATACTAAGAAATGAAGTGAATTTTATCGCCCGTTTTAATATGAGAGACATTTAAAGTGGAAAAACATAAAAACCGGCTTTTTTCAAAATCTGAGAAGACGTGAAATCACACCTAGGTCAACTTAAATGGCTGTTTCTAAATATAGACTTGATATTTTTTCATCTACTTTTTTTAAATCACTTTGTTACACGTTTGACTATGACATACTAAGAAATGAAGTGAATTTTATCGCCCGTTTTAGTATGAGAGACATTTAAAATGGAAAAACATAAAAACCGGCTTTTTTCAAAATCTGAAAAGACGTGAAATCACACCTAGGTCAACTTAAATGGCTGTTTCTAAATATAGACTTGATATTTTTTCATTTACTTTTTTTAAATCACTTTGTTACACGTTTGACTATGACATACTAAGAAATGAAGTGAATTTTATCGCCCGTTTTAGTATGAGAGACATTTAAAGTGGAAAAACATAAAAACCGGCTTTTTTCAAAATCTGAAAAGACGTGAAATCACACCTAGGTCAACTTAAATGGCTGTTTCTAAATATAGACTTGATATTTTTTCATCTAGTTTTTTTAAATCACTTCGATATACGTTTAACTATGACATACTAAGAAATGAAGTGAATTGTATCGCCCGTTTTAGTATGAGAGACATTTACAATGGAAAAACATATAAACCGGCTTTTTTTCAAGCTATAACCGGAGGACGGATAATAAACAACATTACAAAGCTTGAAAACGAGGTACTTTTCAGCAGCAAATGGGTTGTAGCTGACAGACATGTGATGTCTACAAGCGCGTCAATGTTTTCGGAAAGGTGGGTTGTTCACACCAATTAAAATTCCTAAAACGTAAACACGATTTTGATACCGTAGAAGTCAGGGATTGCCGCACGCGTCTTACATCAATCAACGTGAACTGAAGTTTTAAAGTAGGCCTAGGTCAGGCTTGCCTAGGCCTAACCAGGCCCTCTAATCATAAATATGTGAATATCTGCAAATGCTCAAATCTTACCTGTTGCGTCACACGTTGCTGATAAGATAATAAGTAAATTAAATAACCACATCAGAGACATAATTTAACCGACTTTTGATGTCAACTTTGGATTTGTACCTATAGAGCGAGTATATCAAAATAGACAAATGTATGAGGTCAACTATTTCAGATCCAAATGGTCAACAATAAGAAAACATACATCGAGTAAAAGATTATTTGCACTAACCAAATTCTGATTTTGTTTCTAGTTTTTCTACACTGCAAGGTGCAAAGGCTTACAAGATTTTTCTGTTAATCGCTAATAATCTTTCAGCAAACTTTCCACGAAGCCAAATTAAAATGAAATAGCTTCGTTGACTGACTAAAGATAAAATTTGATTTTTCCTGCCGCGCATGTTAGCACATACATTCAAACTGTGCAAGAACAAAGGAATTGCTTTTGCAAATCCAACAAATACAAAAACACATGTCGGCATTTGTTCCGTGACATGCCGGGACATGAAAACACGGAAGTAAAATGTTTGATTGTTGATTATGGCAGATGATTGTAGACATTGTAGTTTGAATTATAAGTTATCATAGGTTAACTTTTAAAACACTATCTATAGACTTTATGTTTACACAATTTAAACACTCTATTTCGATATGTCTTTTGTGTCAATTTACTATTTTGTGAAAATTTGGGTTTATCCTAGGTTTATCCATGGTTTATCCCATCCCTTGGAGGTCGGTGGGAGTAAAATACCGATCACTGACTAGCCGACCTGACTCACCAGCAGCTTGATTTAATCTGGAATTTCCGGGTTGACATGACCATGACATGACGAATACTTCATGGTGTTGTTGTACTGGCAATCAACACCATCTCATCTCTATTTTCTGTTTAATTGATTTTAAATTTAACAACTTTGCATTGTATGTTACTCTATTTCGTTGTCAAATTATCTATCGTGTGCAGGGATACCATTATACCATTATACCATTATATTATTATATAAATTTATCATTATAATCATTGATTTATGTTGATGACATTGCAGCTGCAAGGAGCAAATATACCATAGAAACAGTTGGAGAAAACCTTGGGATAATGGAAAAGAAAAAAAAGTTTACTTTCAGTATCG
This sequence comes from Haliclystus octoradiatus, assembly GCA_916610825.1. NCBI lineage: Eukaryota > Metazoa > Cnidaria > Staurozoa > Stauromedusae > Haliclystidae > Haliclystus > Haliclystus octoradiatus. The sequence goes on from OU744450.1 coordinate 10,641,131, forward strand.
ATAAAACAAGCTACATGATAACATGATAATAAAATCAGGAAGAAAAAATAGCTCCGCTACGCTCGGACTTATGGTGAATGATATAATAATCAAAATAAACCAATTGAAATCAAATTCAATAGAATATCAAATCAATCAAATCATCATGCAAAGAAAAATAAAATCAAATTCAAAAAAATAAATCAATCCAATCGAATGATATAAAAATCAGATCAAATCAAAATCAAAAAAGTAAATCAATCCAATCGAATGATATAAAAATCAACTTCAATCAAATAAAATAAAATAAATTAAAACAAAATCCAAATGATATAATAATATAAAGAGAAATATATCCAAATAATATATCAAAGTAAAAAAAAATAGCTACGCTACGCTCGGACTCATGGTGAATAATATAATAATCAAAATAAACCAATTGAAATCAAATTCAATAGAATATCAAATCAATCAAATCATCATGCAAAGAAAAATAAAATCAAATTCAAAAAAGTAAATCAATCCAATCGAATGATATAAAAATCAGATCAAATCAAAATCAAAAAAGTAAATCAATCCAATCGAATGATATAAAAATCAACTTCAATCAAATAAAATAAAATAAATTAAAACAAAATCCAAATGATATAATAATATAAAGAGAAATATATCCAAATAATATATCAAAGTAAAAAAAAATAGCTACGCTACGCTCGGACTCATGGTGAATAATATAATAATCAAAATAAACCAATTGAAATCAAATTCAATAGAATATCAAATCAATCAAATCATCATGCAAAGAAAAATCAAATCAAATCAAAATCAAAAAAGTAAATCAATCCAATCGAATGATATAAAAATCAACTTCAATAAAATAAAATAAATTAAAACAAAATCCAAATGATATAATAATATAAAGAGAAATATATCCAAATAATAAATCAAAGTAAATTAAAAAATAGCTACGCTACGCTCGGACTCATGGTGAATAATATAATAATCAAAATAAACCAATTGAAATCAAATTCAATAGAATATCAAATCAATCAAATCATCATGCAAAGAAAAATCAAATCAAATCAAAATCAAAAAAGTAAATCAATCCAATCGAATGATATAAAAATCAACTTCAATCAAATAAAATAAAATAAATTAAAACAAAATCCAAATGATATAATAATATAAAGAAAAATATATCCAAATAATAAATCAAAGTAAAAAAAAGAAAGAAAAAGAGAAGGCAGACCGATGGAATTAAACCCCAGACCCCTCGCGCCTGATGCAGACGCTTAACTACTAGACCATACCAAGATAGAATAGAAGACAATGAAATGAAATGAAATGAAATAAAATGAAATGAAATGAAATGAAATGAAATGAAATGAAATGAAATGAAATCAAATGAAATGAAATGAAATGAAATGAAATGAAATGAAATGAAATGAAATCAAATGAAATGAAATGAAATGAATTGAAATGAAAACGTTTCCACCATGACAGGGTAGACTCAAGGTCACTTACGTAACCATGAGTCAAAAAATCAGAAGAAGTAGTAATTAAGTTGAAAAAAGGAAACATCAGTGAAACAAAAGAATATAAATACCTTGAAAATTGGATGACAAGTAAAGGAACTGCAGAAAGACAAAATTAGACAAACGGAAAAGAATATTCATGGAATTATTAAAGAACTGAAAAGAATAGGCAAAGGGGAACATCTGGGTAAATACAGCACTAGTGCACAGCTACTCATGTACGAAAAAACTGTAGTGCCAACCATTATTTATAATTTAGAAGTATGGACTATCCTAAGAAAGGTAGGCAAGGAAAAAATAGAAAAATGCAATCAATGGAATTGAAGAGAATGTTGCAGTTGCGAAATAGCACACCTTACTGGGGCATCTTTAAAGAAACAGGTATTTGGCCGATAAATATGCACATACCCTGGCAACGTATCATATTATTACATAGCATAATGACATCAGATAGCGAAAGATTGGGGGAAAAGATAATATTAGAACAGATGAAAGAAAATAGAGAAGACAGTTGGTACGGGGAAACGAAGAGAATGGTGGAAGAACTGAGTATAGACGAAATGGAAGCATCCAGGGTGACGAAGAATGAATGGGAAGAGATAGTAAAGGAATAGATTCAAGAAGCAGTACAAAGAACAAGTATAGATAAGGAGAAAGTAATGAAATGTTAAGACACCAAAGGCAGCAGAAGTATCAAAGGCAAAAGTATTTAAATTCAAGAGGAATAAATGAGGCCAGTGAGCTAATGAGATTGAGACTAGAAATGTATGACGCTGGAAGCAATTTTGGGAAAGAGAGACTATGTTGTTGTGGTATAGAACTAGAGACTATAGAACATTTAATAGAATGCCCTGACGTGAAAAGCTTAAGTAAAACTGGCCGGGAAGTAGACGCTGATCACCCAACAATTGATGACATTGATGAAACTGAAACGCACTGTCTCCGCAAAGCAAACAAGTTTGTAAAAATGTACATAGAAATGAGGAACAAAAACAATTACTGAAAAAGAACATTTTGAAAAAAGATTTGAAAAAAGACATATATCTAAAATTATAAAAAAAAATAAAAGAAAGTAAATATACATATAATAATAACAGATTAAGTTGTAAATAGAATTTAACAATATATACAACGGATTAAAAAAAGTAAATTTAGCCTTGCATTTATTATATTATGATGTGCTTGTCATAGCATGGCAAAGAGGGCACGTGGTAATAATAATAATAATCTGGTTCAAATTTATGACTAATAATCTTAAATGACTTAAATTATGTTAGTTATATTATGTTGCCTGCGTACGTAGGTGCATGCAAAAATTTGAGTAAAAATTGCTTCACAAATGACTAAAATTATTATTTAGTTAAAATTAAATTAAACTAAAAAATTAAACACATATGTTTTCAGAAAAAACCTCAGGGCTGGTACGCAGGCAAGACTAAAATAGGCCTCAAAGTCCGTTCTCCTTACGGAAAGGGAAATTCCTTCGTATTGTAGTCCTGCTGCTGTCGTTGTTGACGTTCTTGCGAAATGATTGGTGAATCACGGTAATGATCAAACTTGCTTAAGTGATAGATTATAAAAAAATGTTTTTGTCCATGATAGGACAGGTTCATGATTATTTACATAACCGTGAGTCAAAATAGTTTACAAATATATGAGAATTAAACTTAATACTCGTCTAAGATCCGTTTTCTTTATTTCTCTTTCTTTTGGTATTGAAGAAATTTCTATCGTATTGAAGAATTTACCCATAACATCTTTTTGATCATTCACGACCACGTGTTTCATTTTTCCAAATATTTTTCTTGCATGTGTAATATAGTTTAGTTCAAGTGATGACTAGGATTGAATAGGATTAATAAGTATATATTTGGAACAACTAGATTTCGAGTTGCATGCAAATGCATGCTTATATTGAGTTGTGAATCATCTGGCTCGACTGGTTCAAATAAATGCATGAAGAAATCTATGTAGAAAAGGTGATTGAATCCGAAATTATAAATTCAGAAATTATTCTATTTTCTTTTTTGCTGTTCAAAGAAGCGAAAAGTTGAGAAGTGAAAAGTGGAACGCGCAGGATTTGTTTACAGTATTAGGATACTATTTTAGTTTACCCAAAGCAAGTAGAAGTTAAGTAGCCATACACCCACCCCAAAAAATCAAAGAAACATTTCATAACCTGAGTGTCATAAAGCTGCAAGGTAACAATTTTTGGGTTTTGTCTGTATTTTATTATGTTCCATCTAACAACACTGGCACATCCCGAAAAAATTTGATTGATTATTTTTTATTCATAACGTGGTTATTCAACATTTGATTCAAGTGGCTCTGAAAAATTATAGAATGAGAAACTATTTATCATCTTTACATCTTATTTTATTAATTACTGTCATGTACTTTCTTTTATATTTTAATTTATTTGTTGTCACTGATGAAGTGGAAGTTGGTGTTGCAATTGTTTCTATATTTTAATTAAATTTCATTGCAGTACTGTACAATTTAACACTGGCTGTAATAATCAGGAAATATTTTTATTTTATATCTTCGTAATTTAATTTCCATAACGCGGGTTTGTTTACAAATTTCATAACCTTCTATTCAAGTCATTTTCCAATAATAATTTATGATCAATCATTATATAATTATATAATTTCCAACTGAAAATAAGATGATGACACATCTTATTTGTTTCACTTTCATATAAATATATGTTGTTTTAGTTTGTTTACGTTTGAATTTCATTCTGAGAATTACTACGATGAAAATATACAAATTATCTCTCACGTCGCAACAAAGGATTATATGCTGTTTTGTATTTGCGAGACAATAGAAATTCTTTTAAGTGCGAAACTGTTTAATTAGCGCTTCAGTCTGAGAATGGATTGCTGTTGAAATACAAAACAGTTTTTATTGGTTTTTCTCAACTTTGATGTATTTATTTGAAAAATGACGAAAATGAAGCCGGCCATGTACCCCTCTGGTTAATGACGAATCCATCGATATATGTTTCAAGTGTTTTGCATCTAAAACGGCATCGTGAATCCCCGCCTTACATTCTTCAGACATACAAATGGAAATAGCGTAAATTTAAAAGTAGATTGTTTTCTATATTAATGTATTTTCATTGCAGTAAAATTACCGGCTATCACTATCAGTAGACATGTGAGATTATGTTGAATAAATAAGAAATTTCCCCAGCGTGGGTTTGTTTACAAATGTGATATCGTTCCTATCCGAATAGTTTATAAATAGTTTTCAAAAAACATTGATTAGATAATTTCCATTCTGACGCATGACCTTACATAAAACAAAACATCGATCTGCACTGTTGCTGAGAGACAATAGAAAGTCATTCAAGTGCGAAACTGCTTAGTTAGCACTTCAGTCTGATAAAGCGTTGTTGTTGAAAAAGAAAACAGTTTTCATTGGTTTTTATCAACTTCGATGTATTTATATAAGAAATGAAGCCGGCCATGTACGCCTCTGGTTAATAACGAATCCGTTGATATGTGTTTCAAGTCAATTGCATCAAAAATGGCATCGAGAATCCCCGCCTCACATACGGACATACAAACGGAAATAGCGTAAATTTAAAAGTAGATAATATCAGCATCAAACATGTGCTGTCAGCCATTATGTCTGGAGTCTAACCTGAGAGGCTAGCCTCATATAATAGTATTAAGGAAATGCAATGATATGACATCCCCTTCGTTACATTAAGCAACTTAGAAGAAATAAAAGTTTCAATGTATATTTCACTAGTTGCTAGGTTGTTATAGATTTAAACGATCAGGAGCCTTTGTTCTTCTGTGTGAATGTCTCTTCTGGGTGGCGGCCACAATCTCTTGTTCTCTGATGCTTGAATGGTGATGTTCTTCATCTGGCTCGCTTTTTGTGAGGTCTTTTGCAGGCTGTTCTTTTATGTGGGATGTAGTTCTTCTTCCACTAAATCCGTTATTAAATTCAACCTCATACTATCTGGGCTCGTTGCATTTTCTTACAATCCTTGCTGGAAACCATTCTTTATTTGGTCGATTTTGAACCATTACATCTGTGCCTGGTGGGATGTTCAGCTCTGACCTTGGTCTTTGTGGTTCTCTCTGCTTGGCTTGTTTATTGGCTTGTTGGATGGCCATGTGGTTTGGTGGCTCAGTCATAGTCACAGGCAGATGAGTTGAGATGCGTCTGTTCAATAATAGTTCAGCTGTACTTTGTAGAGTGTTTGTAATTGGTGTGGCACGCAAAGCTTGAATTCCCTATTGTGTTTTGTCCCAGTCGTTTCGACATTGTATGCTTTATCCCTGATGCTTTGATAAATGCTTGGAATCTTTTTGACTTGTATTGGGACCCATTATCCGAGTAGATATGATCTGGATATCCATGTTCACTCACCAAGCGCTGGAATAAATTCAGTACTTTCTTTGATGATGTATCTTTTCTTAGTTGTTCTAGGAAGGGGTATTTGCTGTAGTGGTCCATGACAATTAAGTAGTGATGGCAAATACATTCAAATAAATCTGAACTGATGTCTTGCCAGAGTCTTGTTGGAGTTTCATGCTGTAGTTGGGTGTGTGGTTTCGGCGAATTGCGGAAGCGGCTGCATTTTGGATACGAAGCAGCAATAGAGTGGATGTCTTTTGTCATGCCCGGCCAATATATGGCTACTGAAGCTCGTAGATTCATTTTTGTTTCTCCTTGATGAGCTTTGTGCAAGTTTTCTAGATATAACTTGCGCAACGAATTTGGTATGACAATTTGTTGGCCTCTAAGGATTATTTTTCCATCTAGTGTGAGTCGATCACGGTCAGACCAGAACATACGTAGCTCTGTAGGAAGATGTCTTCGAAGTGTTGGCCAACCTTTTAGCATTACTTCTTTGAGTTGTTTAAATTGAAGATCCTCTTCTGTTGCGTTTTCTAGTTCATTCATCCTTGTGGGCGAAAAAGCAACCAAATGAAGAGAAATATCATTTTCAACGCTGATAGGATCTGCATTACTTGGATCGATAGCATAGATGGAGTTCCGAGAAAGAAAGTCAGAAATGTACATCTCTTTTCCCGGTTTGTAGATAATTTTTCAATCATAATCTGCCATGCGCAATAGCCTTCTTTGTAGACGGGCAGGAGCCAAGTGGAGGTGTTTCAGAGCAATCATCTCAAGTGGCTTGTGGTCTGAATAGATAGTAAATGGCTGTCCATATACATATGTTCTGAATCTTTCACAGCCATAAACAACAGCAAGCATTTCGCGTTCTATGTTGGCATATCTTTGTTCACATTCATTTAGACTACGAGATGCAAAGTGAACCGGTTTTAGGGAGTTTGATGTGTCATCTAATTGTAGAAGTACGGCCCCAAGGGCTTTTGATGATGCGTCAACTTCAACAATGGTGGGTTTGCATGGGTTGAAATATGCTAATGATGTGGCGTGACCAATTTGTTCCTTCAGTCTTTCAAAAGCAATAGTGTGCTCTGGCATCCAAGTGAATGATGTGTGTGCCTTCAGAAGAGATCGTAATGTAGCTGTGTTATCACTGAAATTTGGCATGAAGCTGTTGAGGTAAGTACACATGCCAAGGAAGCGTTGCAGGTCATGAATGTTCTTTGGAGACGGTGCTTACTGTATGCACTCAATTTTGCTTGGGTCGGGTCATACACCATTTGCCGAGTAGATGTTTCCGAAGAAGGTCACTTCTGATACTTTTATACAGCATTTGCTGATATTGAAAACCAGATCTTCTTCTCTAGCTCGTTTCATCAGCTTTCTGAGGTTTTCATCGTGTTCCTCTTCGGTCTTCCAATAAACTGTGATATCATCTGCAATGTTTATTACCCCTCTTAGACCAGACAATATTCTATCCATTTCACGTTGAAAAATATCTTGTGAGAGCTTTAGTCCGAAGGGTAGGTGAAGAAATCTGTAACGTCCAAAAGGTGAGTTGAAGGTGGTAGGAAGTGATGATGAGTGATCCAGCTTGATAGACCAATAACCTGCTTTTGCATCCAGTTTCGAAAACACTTTAGAACCAGAGAGTTCATGGGTGAGTTCCTCTGTTGTGAGATTGCGATGATGCTGTCGCTTGATGGCTCTGTTAAGGTCTTTCGGATCCAGGCATATCCTTAGATTCCCATTTGATTTACGGGCATATGCAAGGCTTGATACCCAATCGGAATCTTCTTCTACAGCTGTGATGACTTTCTGGCTAACCATATAATCTAATTGTTTTTGTAATTCATCTCTGATATGAATAGGGCATTTCCTAGGGTGATGTACAACTGGTGTAATGTTGGTATCGACCTCTATGTGGGCATCAGTGTTGAAACAGCCAAGTCCTTCAAAACGATCAGGGTATTCTTTTTGTAGGTCATCCGTATTTTGTATAGCATTTTTCTGAATGTTTTTCCTTTCAATGTCAGTATTGTTAGTGGTACTGATGCTGCAATGTAGTTCTACCAGATTGAGACGTTGGCTTTCGTGTAATCCTAGAATGATAGGACCTGGAGTATCGACAGCATGAAACATTAAGTTGATTTCTTCATTCGATTTTGGATGGAAGCAGCTGATATTGGTTGTTCCCAGGTGAGTCAGTATCGCCCCATTGTATGCTGTTATTTTTACATCTCTACTGGGTTGTAGCTTTGACTCAGGCTGTGTTGTGTTTTGGTTCATCGTGCGGTATGAACGCATAGGTAATACGTTGCCATCTGCTCCAGTATCAACTTTTACTTTCATTTTGTGAATCCCAGCCATTTGATCCAGTTTAATGGAGATATTCGTCATTGCATTATCTGTATGACATGATGAGATAGCATTTATAGACAAATAATCAAATTCAAGGGTCGTGAAATTGTTTTCAATTTCAATTTCATGTGCGTCTTGCTGGTTGTGTCTCCTTTGACGATTTGTTGTTCTATAGGACTGTTTGTCGTGATGTGGTTTGTGCTGTTGATAATGTGCAGATTCTTTTTGTGTAGATTGACATACGCTTGAAAAGTGACCTAATTTCTGGCAATTGAAACAAGTAGCGTTAAGAGCGGGGCACATTCTGCGCTCAGGAATATGGTTTGTGCCACAGTATCTACATTGGTGTTCTTTCTTGCTTGATTGGTGCTGTAGATTTTCCTTCTTACTGCTTCTACTTTCTGATCGGACATAATATATGTTGCTGGTTGGTGTGCTGGTAGATTTTTCAAACTCTGTCATGTGTTCTTTGGACGCCTCGTATATCCGTCCAAGCTCAAGAGTATCATCTAATGTGAATGAGAGCGGTTTGTTTAACAGCTTTGATTGTACCTTAGGGTATTTGATGACAAGAATGAATTGCTCTAAAAGCCTGGAATTCAGCATATCCTGTGATTCAAACTTGCATTTTTGTGCTTTAAGGCGTATTTTTGATATGAATTCATCAATTGAATCATTGGCTTCTTGTTTTGCAGATGATAATTGGAATCTTGCCAATCTTGGATTCGTTTTAGCTCAAAAAATGCTTGAAAAGCAACCAGTACCTCTTTTGGGTCACCTTTTTTTGCTTCTTCCAATGGGAGAGTTTCAAAAGTTTGACAGCGCAGACGAAGATTGACGTGGTGAAGGAGAATCAAATTCAATTAATAAAATTGTCACCATTTCAAAAGGACATTTATATTTTGAAATTTGAAATTAAGGTCGAGGCAGACCTTTGGAAATATCAGCAGCGTTTCCAAACGTCATCACCAAAAAAGGATTTTCTTTCGTGAGCTGCTATCCGTCGTGGAAATCCTTGCAACTACAGAAAGGGTGTCCCCATTGATTTTGTGTATACTAACAGCTATATTTGTTACCAAATATCCCACACTTGGTTTGTGTTTGTGTGTATATTTTATTTTGATTCGTAACTAAAATGAGCATATAGCTCGTTTTACATTACGGATATGAATTACGGTACAGATATAAAGTTAGCAATATAACTAAACCTTAAAATTGGATAAAGTGAGAAAAATCCTCTTGATTTCTTCCTTTCGAATTGTTTTCGAACTTCAATTTTGAATTTATCTTTATCATTCATCGTTGATACCTCAAGTGGTAATGTCCCGGGTAATGTTGACCAGAGTCGAAGGCTAACAGCCACAAACGATCTTGCCGTCACGCCATATTTAACTCTAGGCTGCTTCGCTTGGAAAGTTCCTGTCAAGTTGTACTTTGATTTATCCGTCTTTCATAGATAATATAATGATCTTAGTGATATTTTGGGAGTATTTGTTATACAATTGAAGTAGATTTCACGGCAACTTCAATGTCCGAATCATTTGGCGTGGCGCTAATACGCAGATAGGTAATACGTATAGCTCTTTTATAGAATACTCTTATGTTTTTCGTTCTGTTTGTGGCATGTTAAACATAAGTAGGTTACCATAATCTGAAAGGGGTTTTATGTATACTTTAAAGAGCGACGTAGCAATTATTCTTTTATTAAATACCTCAAAGGTCTAAGTTGACCAAGACAGTATTTTGCTTACTTTAGACATTTTCTCGAATGATCTCTGAAATTGAGTTTACTATCAATTGTTATACCAAGAAGATTGATTGACCTTGATAATGGTATTGTATTGTTGTCAATTACGATATTAGATAGTTTTCTTAGTACGATTTTGTCTTACTGAAATACACATAGCAGTGGTTTTGATGGATTTAAAGTCATAAAGTTGTCATCAAACCATTTAACAATGAGTGATATATCATTTTAGAACATATCAATAGAATAGAATAGAATAGAATAGAATAGAATAGAATAGAATAGAATAGAATAGAATAGAATAGAATAGAATAGAATAGAATAGAATAGAATAGAATAGAATAGAATAGAATAGAATAGAATAGAATAGAATAGAATAGAATAGAATAGAATAGAATAGAATAGAATAGAATAGAATAGAATAGAATAGAATAGAATAGAATAGAATAGAATAGAATAGAATAGAATAGAATAGAATAGAATAGAATAGAATAGAATAGAATAGAATAGAATAGAATAGAATAGAATAGAATAGAATAGAATAGAATAGAATAGAATAGAATAGAATAGAATAGAATAGAATAGAATAGAATAGAATAGAATAGAATAGAATAGAATAGAATAGATTTGTCAAAAATTAAATGGTGTAAAAAGATTGACAGGCAAATAATGGGAAGTACAACTTCCACGTAATCAAATATATTGATATATAATTGTTCAAAGTTGAACAAAATTACAATTTTTGCAATATGTCAATAAGTCAACCTTTGATAATCGATTGCTAAAAATGATAGGATGTTTCGCTGTCACAACGCTATCAGGCAATAAGTTCCAAACATTGAAAACACGATGCAAGAGATAGAACCAATGGTGACATTGGAGAATGGCCTCTCCTTAACGTGTATTTTGTTTTTGGTTTCATTAAAAAAATATTATATACATCGACGTCAACAAAGCCATGTAAAATTTTGAAGGTAATTATAAGATCTGTACTTAGTCGACGTAGTGACAATGATTCTAATCGAAGGACAGCAAGACGAGCAGAGTAATTTGTGAAGGCTATATTTGCTATTGCAGAGTCGTTTTGTAAATCTCTTCTACACCTTCTCGATTGTTATTATATCCTTGATGTAGTTTGATTCCATACTGCAGTGTCTGACTCAATGATAGGCCTTACATATACTGTGTAGGCTTTTAATAGCAACTTTGGATTTCTTGCTTTGAAGCATTTCAAAATTACAAAAGAGCGAGAATGAGCTTTTGATGCAATAGCTTTGCATTGAAGGGAGAATTTCAGATCAGGGGAAATAATGATACCAACATCTTTAATAGGTTCAATAGTGATCAACATTGATCAACATGTGCATTTCCAATAGATTTCTGATTACATTTTTAACGAGCAATGATCATTTGCCAATCATTTGCTCATTTAGAGAAGGTGTTCAATGCCATAGATAAAGGATCTGAATTGTTATTTTCGTTACTGTCTCTTGATGAATAGAATTTTACATCATCTGCGTACATTTTCAGCTTACATCCAGCGCGTACACTGTCGGGGATATCGTTGACAAAAATTATAAATAATAACGGATCTAAAACAGATCCTTGTGGTACACCACTGGTAACGGAAAGGCCATCCGATAAACTATTACTAACAGATACGTGTTGCGTGCGATGTGTTAGGTACGATGTAATCCATGGCAGACGTTCATTGTCTTTTGCCATAGGCCTGCAATTTATATATTAACTTTTCATGACTCGCTGAATCGAAGGCTTTACTAAAATCAATGTATACTGCATCGGTCACATGTCTTTTATTTAATTCAGTGCACCAGTCTGTTATTGCTGTTAAAAGTCGAGTGCAAGTAGACCTTTTTGTAAGAAAACCAAATTGATCACGAGAGATTCAATTATGCTTGAATAAATGTTCTATCATGTCTTTGTAAATAATGCGTTCCATAACTTTACATGCAATGCAGGTCAAAGATATAAGTCGATAATTATTTGTTGCAGAGGCTTTTCCTTGTTTAAATATTGGGGACACAATTGATTTTTTCCAGACAGATGGTAGCTTACCCATTTTTAACGAAAGTTGAAAATAACGCATGATAGCCATCAGGAGAACATGATGTCTTTGAAGCTAAAGGTTTGAGAGCAGATACAACTTTTGCATATGAAAATTCGATAAAATTAAGGGACATGTTAGCTCCAACTTTATTATTAAATAGTGGTAAATTTCCATCATCTGTTTGTGAAAACGCTGGGAAAATAATCATTTGAGATTGTTGGTTTTTCAGTATCTTCAGTAATTAAATTGTGGTCTTTTTATGAAAGAGGAGGAATGGTAGGACCTGAGTGCAGTTAGTTGTTAACATAAGAATTAAACTTTGCTGGTGATGGATCATCAACAATCAATTACTCACGAGCAATATTAACATTTTTAACAGCATTTGAATACTGTTTCTTCAAGTCTTTATATTTATCTTTCATCTCTGATGATTCATTTCGCTTTAGATAAAAATAACGTTTAGAAAGCAAGAGTGAATGTATGTGTTTTGGGTATCTGTACTTACGCATGTTTCCTTTTGAGAAAAGAACCAACTTTTTGATACAAATGTCCAATATATCAGAAATAAATTTCTAAAACGCTTCTACATCATCATGCGATTGGTAAAAATGTGTCATCCATTCAACTTTACGCAATTGTTCACAAATAAGTGTATAATTGGCTTTACGAAAGTTTGGTTTAGAATGTCTTTTAATGTTTCTGAGTCGATGTGGAGTTTGGAGATGGAATTCAATTGAAAGGTGGTCACAGGATGGGGTAGGGTTCTGTTAATTTAATGTCCATAATTTTTGATGGAGTCGACGTCAGGAGCAGGTCCAAAATATTATTCACGTGTTGGTTGAGTGACTACTTGTGTGAACAAGGATCAAGGATCTGCTACGATTTATTCTTGCAATTTGATTGGTTAACGCCAATAACGCCATTTCATCTTGACCCCGCAGATTTCAAGAAATTTATGAAAATACCAAACAACCGATAAGTATATTCAAATATGGCATTATAAACTAAGCAAGTAATAAAAATTAAAAAGCAAATACAGTGAATATTTGTAGAGTCATATACTGTCATTGAGTTACTGTTTCATGCAGTTTCTCAGTTGTTCGAAATAAATCAAATGCCTTACAGGAGAATTTTCTGAGACAGTAAACAAACATGTTTAAAGTGTATAGAAATAATTTGCACAAATTAACATTTGAAAAACAATTTGCCTGACTTTTACTGTATTGATAATTGTGAAAACATAACATAACTTCATTTCATTAATATATCCCCTCATCCTTTTATGGCCAATCTTTGCAAGTTCCTAGATATATGTATAAGCACTAAATTCCTCGCATAGAAAGGAAAGCTTTCGATAAACTATCAGAACCAAAACATAGGCTAAACAAAATCAGCGGCTAAAATTTTAAATAATTAAACAATTTCTCCAAATGAAAGTTAGCAAGATTCTAAAAAATTATCATAAATTCAATAATCTGCTCTTTCAAATAGGAAATAAGCAAACATTTAGTCGATAAATCATTCTTTGTTTCATTTCTTCCTTCGCTTTCACGGCTTTTTATGAAATTCCTCAAATTATAGGTAAGATATACTTTATACTTTATAGAGTGACGTAGCAAATTCTTCTTTTATAAAATACCTCAAAAATCTAAGTTGACTAAGACAGTATTTATCTTTCTTTAGTCATTTTCTCAAATGATCTCTAAATTTGAGTTTACTGTCAATTGTTATACCAAGAAGATTGATTGACCTTGATAATGGTATTATACTGTTGTCAATTACGATATTAGATAGTTTTCTTAGTACGATTTTGTCTTAATGAAATACACATAGCAGTGGTTTTAGATGGATTTATAGTCATGAAGTTATCATCAAACCATGTGAAAATGAGTGATATATCATTATTCATTACGGTTGATGTTGTTGAGTTTTTAGCGCCTGGTATGAAGACAATGGTATCATCAGCAAAACGAAGTAAAGATGAACCGATATCGGCATAGGATAAATCATTTATATTTATGTTAAGTAATGTTGGCCCTATAGCGCTACCCTATGTGGTACTCCACGCAGCCCGCCACGCAGTGATTCATAAGGTGTTTGATATCTTTCCGTTAATTTTGACAGATTGTGTTCTATTGCTTAAATAGCTTTCGATCAGTGTGCAGCTGCTGTTGTCCAATCCATAGCATTCAAGCTTTATGAGCAGGAGCATATGATGAATCACGTCAAATGCCTAGGATAGGTCAAGTGCGGAAATGGCTGAAGAGTTTCCATTGTTATATTCGTTTATACAGTCTTGAATGAGTTTCAGTATGGATAACTCTGTATTTTGACCAGGTTTGAATCCAAAAGCGTCATTGGCAAATATTGTAGAGAAATGATTCTGTATAATTGCTCTGTGATTACGTGTTCAAAGGTTTTAGAGATGTGCAAGAGAACAATGATAGGGTGGTAGTTACGTTTATCGTGAGCATCCCCTTTTTGTACACTGGTGTTGTTAATTAATCCATACTTCCAATCTGACGGGATCTCGTTTATTGTTAGTAAATGATTGAAAAATTGAGGGGAAATGAATTTCAGGAAGGAAGCTGATATATCATCAGGGCCAGTTGATGTTTTTATTTCAATTTTCTTTATTATTTTCAGTACTTCCATCATTTGTATATTTGAAGTAAATGAAAGAAAGCTCTTGATTTAATGTTAGACACACTTGGCTTTTCATCTAATCGAGTGTTGTTAACCTGTGCTGGCTCTAGTGTGCAGGTAGAGAAATAGGATGAAAAATTTCAGACATTTTAATTGAGCTTGTTAGATGTTTGTTTCCTTCAATGAGTGATTGATGATTTTTTGTCTTTACCTTGTCCAGTTAGCTTTGGCAGATTTTGATGGAATTTCGTAGGATCCACTTTGGTGTTTTCTTATAGATGTTGTTGTATGGCTCTTCTTTTCATCAGTGTTACTTTGTTGCGTTGTCGTTTGAAAGCACCAGGATTTTTTTTATCTTTTGATAATCTATGACGTTCTCTGATGATGTTTTCAACCTTTGAGTTTTTCCATGGCGGTCTGTTTTTACGTATTATTTTTTGATTAATGGGGCATGCTTTCGATCGTATGATAAAGTAATGAACACCATTTGTTCCATGTTTTATCGGCCGAGAGCAGGTTGTTTGATGAACCAACGTAACAGTCACACCAGGGAAGCTCGCTGAGTTCATTATTTAGTAATCCGAAATCTGTGAATCCGTCTTTCTGTATGTGGATATTTTAGGCTGTGGACGTTGAATCCTTGGCTTATTGAAGTGTTACATCTGATCCACCTATGGGTGTTATTGATGTTTCGTTGAAATATGTGGCATTTGTGAAAAGTGACTCGTCAGTATCACGTCAAGAAGAGTTCCTGATGACGGTCTAGTTGGTGTATCTATTACATTTGTCAGTGAGTAGTCATCAATAATGGTTTGAAGGGAGTTACTGTTATAGCTTAAAGAAAGAAAATGGCTTAAGGCCAGGGCACAAGAGGATCATCTGACCTTCAAGAAAGCGAGGAATGCATTCAACGATGCTCTTAATCTGAAAGTGTGAATATTTATCCCTTGTTATAGGCGAAGCGGCCAGAGATGAAAAGAAATTATTTAAAATTATCTCAGATCTAACAGGTGTTAAAAAGTGTCATTTATTGCCTGATTATAGCAGTCCAACAGCATTGGTTAATGATTTCGGCATATTCTATTTATCCAAAACTTCCTTCTTTTGGACTTTTTTCGTTTCTGTGCGACTTTCGTTCCTTTGGTATTATACTATAGGTTGCCATAGATGATATGGTATTTGCTTACATTTTCTAAGTCTTAATTTGACTCTCCAAATGTTGTTTTCGTTATCAAATAAAGGTGCAGTTCTGCGAGAAGTTTCGATTGATGAAATATCTTTGTCTTTATCATTGCATAAAATATTTTCAACATTTTCAGCTGGATCCAACCAATTGTCCTTTGTATTGTGATGCTGAGAATTTAAATCAAAATTCTGACAAATCTGAAGTTCTCGACTTGGTTTATCGCCAAACGGAACTCTAAGCCACTGAGAAACTGTAGGTTCTAGATCTGAATTCCCATTTCACCATAAGAAACGATAAATTGGTTGGTCTTCCTTGTTTATTTCAATCATATTAAACATTTTTGAAATATCCCCTACAACTACAACACAATATTCTCTCCAATACAATAAATGTGAGAATAATGGATTAGGATAGTCAGGACCTTTTTCGAGAGCATCGTTTAAGCAAATGCCTTGATATTTTGCTGCAGAATTGAACACTATTCGTAATTTTGTTGAAGCCTTGTCAGGTCATTTAACTCAGAGCCATCTATTTACAAGAGTTGAGACACTCATCCCATTTTTGTTTCTTTCGGGCCTGGACACGAGGAACGTTTTTAACAGAACGCATGTGCAAGAGAATGTCACTGTGTTTTTTTCAGCCATTTTGGAATGTGTGAAATGGTTTGCGATCGTTTAACAAGAGTAATATAACCATTTAGTAGTTGTATTTCTCAATATTTATTTGCTGGACTCTCTTAAAAATCTACTTCAATGTATACTATGTTATCTCATCAGCATGGTGCTCGAGAATAAATACAGAACAGATCAATGTTATTGGAGTTGCTATATGGAAAAGGAGTTTGTATACTATATCTCTTACGCTCTTACGCTTATTCTTTGCAGTCAAAGATTCCTTTTTTCTAGTTCTTGTCCCCAATTGGAATAGTAAACAATACCTTTATTTCGATCACTATTGCGTCTATTAACACAACAATTAATAGTTGTTTGTTTTCATTAATAAAAATTGTAGAATTTTCGCGCGCTTGGCTTAAAACAAGAAACCTGGTTACGAAAGAGCAAGAAACCTGGTGCCGAAAGAACATGAATGACTACCAAAATATCACTTGCCTGGCATCTGTCCAATAGGAGACGATAGCGGCACAAGAAAGCGTGTCCCAACTCTTTTAAATAGATGGCTCTGATTTAACTGCATAATGATATGATGTTTCAGTAGTTCTAGGAGTTAACCAATGTTAAATATTAAACCAAAAGTTATCGAAAATAATTGATGCAGAATATTTTTCAGACGAGTTGCTTTTTCAATAGATATGGAAATGAAGCAGCAGTTGGAGAGGTAAAAAGAATCCTCTTTTCAAAAAAAGTGATGCGCTTATTTCGAAAAAAGGAAATAACCAATCACAGCCAAGCATCTGTGACGTTTTTTGGGTCTATGCAGTGATTGGTCTAATTACCTAACTTATGAAATTATTTCGTGACGTATCTCATGATACAGCTTGCAGCTCCTTCAAGAGCAAAATATTTTTCAAACGTTTTTTCAAAGTTCCAAGCAGCTACATTTTGCTCGTTTTGTAAGTGTTTCGTAGTAGTTTAAACCAAAGGCTTTAAGCTTTTGAGCTCAACCATATATTTATCTAAAATAGCAACATGCTTTTATTGGGTATTTAATTCGTTTTATCTCGATATGTGCCTGCTTAATAAAGTTTATAAACTACCGAATATTGTTACGCTGTTTAATACGCTGGCTCGAATGCAGCTTTGATGTGTTTTCTCTGAGTTCAAACCAAGGTTTAAAGTTTTTAAACTTGATTTTATGTTTATGTAATATATCAAAATGCTTTCATTGCGTTTTTCAATCGATTTGTCTGGAGATGTGCCTTCTGACTGCCCCACTGAATGCACAATCGATTGATGTCGAACTGTAGGCCTAACACGTGCAACTTGTTAAAAGGTTAAACACTGAATGCCCTAAGAAATAATAATTTGCTCATATTGAAACACTCATCGCAGCAATTGTGAAAATCGACATACAAATTTAGACTTTGATTACTTGTGTGAGTTTAAAAAGCTGGTAACCTGGCATTAAACGGTAAATTGTCAGCATGAAAATAATGCCATTTTCCGTGCATGTGGCTGACACGCTTTTCATTCTAATGGCATATCATTGGTTATTTGATAGAATGGATTACAGATAATACTTTTCTATGATGTAATGATTTGAATACATCTACTTTACTCTATTGTCAGTAACATCAGTTATATTTAATTTGTGTGGTAACTGTGGAGCTAGGCTAGGGAAGCATGCCCCTGACCTCATAGATGGGGAGGAGCTAAGCGCCTCAGCCTCAGAGGAGCTTCGCCCTCAAGCGACAGTCAGTGTATTTCCTGGATCTACCCCTGATTCCACCTAGATTACAACTACGAGTTAATGAATCAATGAATAGTTTGAGGATACGTTACGGCATGTAAACGCGTATGAGTCCATGTTTCTAGACCTAAATGACCACTTGAAGCATCGCACACTGGTCCCTATGAGTCGCAATTGATTGTATTAAACCAGTTATAGAAGCATCGACTAATAGTAATCAATACTCACAGAAATTAAATTATATTGATACAGGAAATAGCATAAAAATTTGAACAGTATTAGGATTGTATAGACGCTCAAATCGCTATCCAGATACCATTTATTATTGACACAAAGTGATACGGTATAATTTTGTCCAAAACTCTATTTATATGTCATTTCTGATTTCTCCAACTGGGAGCAGCAGATTAGGCAGGGATGGAAGATCCCTTCACAGCAGATATTGAGATCATGTCTCCGAAAATAACATCGACTAAAATAATCAAAATAGAGTTAATGGTTATATATGCAAAAGGTTAAGAACAATTAAAACAGAAAATATGCTGCTGTCCCCTAAATTTAATAATTTACAGAATGCCACTAGCGGAATTTTTAAAACATGCATTATATACAAATATTGTCCAGCATTCGCAAAGGTTCAATATATGGGATGCGTTTTATTTATCAATAGTTCTAGTATAATTTATTTGTGAATTCAGCTGTTCCAGATTTACCACCACCAACTCTTATCCGATTATCATTATGTATATCAGAACAATGATCATGATAAGTATATAATATACGACAAGGATTTAATACTTTATAATGCAAGCTGTTTTTAAATAACCATATTAACAAATTTTCAACGCCATACATATCACTCTGTACCCCTAACTCCTTTAATAATGTCACATCGGTATTTTTATGTGAATAAAATGCAAATGAGTCATGGCTGCCGATATAGCTTCTTCCAACTTCACAAGTCGATGTGGGTGTGCAATTTGGATCTGATGGTTGTCTTGTTAGAGCATACATTAACTTTTTGGATGAAAGAAAAGTACTATTGATCAATTCCCAGCCTTTTCCAAGATATATATCTTGATTTAAATATATAACCATCTTGTCTTTCAATTCACCAAATGCATAATTCATAGCATGGAGATAAGATGGCTGGCCATTCACCTGATGTAGAATAATTTTCTCTCGATTATAAAAGGCAGAATTAGATAAATAATAAGCAACGTATGGATGAGAATAAAGTATATGAACAAACGCAACTCTTGGATGAATCAGATTGCGTTGTAAAGTTATATTTAACTCTTTCATTCTTGCGTGAAGTGCTCTCTTGAAGTTTGTTTCATAATTGGGGTTTGTTTTTTTGTCATTTTGAAGAACGAGATGTCCATTAAAAGCTGGATGGGTTACGATAAAGAAATTTGTAAGTAGATGAAATTTATCTTTATCGGAATCATTAATTAGCTGTATACTCTCGGGATCATATTGACCAGACAATCGAAGCATACCACCATGAGCATCAATGTTTTGATCTTTACAGCACCTGAAGGTATTAGGCAATGGATTTGAAAGATCGTCGTGTGCACTTTGAGTATTGATAATTGGTTGTTGAAAGAAAGGATGACGTATTATACCAATGCCATTTCGTAACATAGCACAAACCATTAGTGCCAACATCAACATGATGAATACCAAAGTAACTGAAACAAAACACAAATTAGAAACCTTGAAATTTATAAGGCACACATATTAGTAATATAACCATTCGTATTAATTATGTTTGTCATCCGAGAACTTGACTTCTAGAATAGATTCCCTTTAACCACGTGCATTTTAAAGCCATTTTGGAAATGAGTTCACAAACCTAACCAGGTGTGTCGTTATTGAGCTATCTTTAGTTCTTCTTACTCATATATTATGAATTCATGAAATGGTGTCAGATGTGGGTTCTTGTTTATATTGATTAATATTATATCATTGTTTAGTTTTATTTACTTAATATAATGGCTAGTATGTCAAGGTTTGGCCCACTTCAAAAGTTTTCTTTCCACCCTGAATAATGGGAGGATTGTTTATTAAATGATATCAACTGTTTTAGAAGTACTGCAGAACAGCTTCAAATTCGGATAAGGACGGCATATGAATGCAGACATGTGAGTAAACATAGAGGAAATCTCCTCAAAAACTGCTTAAAAAATGGCAAAGCAAATGTTTTGAGTGAATTTCTATTGCTTTAAAACTGATAGGAAATGAGGAATTCAGGTTTTTCGAGGAGCTCTCTCATGCCTGTGAATGTCAGAAAACACATTATTTTTACTTCATGAAGTAAAGATGGAACTAGAATTTATAAATCTTTGGCGAAGCTCAAGTTTGTGCAGAGGACATACAAATGGCTACAAGCAGTAGCGAAGATACACAAACGATGTCTGGGAAATCAAGAGTAACACAGGAAACACAATATGAATCCCTGAATGAGGGTTTTACTAATTATTTTATCCCAAAGTGGAATGTCATTCATGACAGGGTAGTATTTCATGAGAGGTCACAAAATGAAAATTAATCCGTTCAAAAATACATCAGAGAGCTACAAACGTTAATTCAACATTGTAATTGTAACCTGTCTTAGAGATAGACATGTCAAACAGAAATTACAACTCACAACAGCAACAGCTAGGAAAGTTGAACTGATTAAAGCCCAGATGAAAATTCAAAACGATACACAAATGTCATTAATTTAAGCAGTGATAAAAAGAGACACCACACAAGGACAAAACGACAATGCCCAAAGTTAATGCTGTAAAACGTCTCATGCTAAGAGTAATTTTCCAGCGTATGGCCAAACATGTTTTAGAAGGCAAAACAGTAGCAGTAATGACAGTAATAACGTTACTAAGAACAATAACAACAACAACTATAATAACAACAGTAAACAGTATATAGATAGATAGATAGATATTTCAATCATTGGAAATTTAGTGATAAATACAAGGTGAAAAATTAAAGTTTATATTTTGATGACAATGATTGTGGTTATGGTCATCCCTTAAACATAAATGCTTGTTTGTTGGGAGACGCGTGATAATTTACTATAGCAAAGAATAATGGTTATAAAAAAAAGAAAAAAGATAATGGAAAATAAATGGAAAATCTATATGTATTTATAATGAATCAGGAAAGGAGTTATAATAATGCCAGTAGGTATTTGTGGATAAAGGATTACTTGTTCAAAATTACGTATGCACAAGAAGTCATTAAGCTACAGTCAGTTCAAGTTAGTTTGTTGATTGACGGGCATTCATACATGTGTTAATGTGAGCATCTAATAATGAATTTTTCACATAACGAGATGAGTTTGCTTTTACTGGGTTAAAGATCAGAGCACATTTTTTGCTGTTCCAAAGTGTAGGAAGTCTGTGACTAGGAAACCGTTGCAGGGAAGAGGTATTTGAAAATGGTATTAAAAATAAATTTGTGATGCGTTTTTTCTTACTGCAAAAATTGAAAATTGATTTAGGTGTCAGAGCTGATTTTACTGATAAGGCTCGATGAAGAAAAGTCAAGGATTTTAAAATGTAGAGATCATTAAACTTGAGAATATTTAGAGATTTTAAAAGAGGTTCAGTATGGGTTAGAGGTCTACAACGTAGAAGGACTCGTACACATCTTTTATTTAGGGTTTTTATTTTATTGCAATTCACTGAGTGGCCCCAAATTGGAATGCCATACTCAAGGTGAGGTTTGACTATTGATGAGTATATTTGCGATTTGTAGGTATTTGAAAGGAAATTT
Source organism: Haliclystus octoradiatus (assembly GCA_916610825.1). NCBI lineage: Eukaryota > Metazoa > Cnidaria > Staurozoa > Stauromedusae > Haliclystidae > Haliclystus > Haliclystus octoradiatus. The sequence goes on from OU744450.1 coordinate 10,663,183, forward strand.
TTTAATTTTATTAATGTATAACATAATGATCGGATTTTTCTACACACATAATCAACATGAATTTTCCAGTTTAATTTATCATCAAGAACTAAGAATTTAGCCTGTTTTTCTTTTTCGTTTTCTGCACATCATTCAATCTGTGTTATTTATTTGAAGTTTTGTACGTTGATTATTGAAAAGTATAAATTTTGTTTTTGCTTCACGTAGTGTGAGTTGGTTGTCGTAAAACCATTTTGAAACAATGTTTATTTCTGCATTGACACTCCCCCGCAATTGAGTGGCATTGCTGTCACACCATTGCAGGGGTAGTATCATCTGCTAAAAGACTCACTTGAAATTCAGTTAAGCTTGACAAATCGTTTACAAAACTTAAAAAGGAGTGGTCCGACCGCTTGTGGGACACCATATTATTGGGTATTACAGTATTGGGTTGAGATTGGGTATTACAGTATTGGGTTTAGATTGGTGGGAGTTCATGCATACAATTTGTTTTCTGTTTGACAAGTAATTGGTAAACCAAGCTAATTCATTGTTTGTGATTCCACGGTGTGATACCTGGATAAAAGAATACTGTGATTTACAGTATCGATGGCTTTTTTAAGGTCAATAAAGATGGTATTTGTTATTTTGCTGTGTGAATATATCGTCCAAGAAATTTAAAATACAATCCATTGTTTGATAAAATTTCCGGGAACCGAATTGAAATTTGGTTAATAAATGTTTGTCAAAATAAATATAAAGTTGATAATAAAGTATTCATTAATAAAGTATTCATTGGAGGCATTAGCAATCAGATTCATATACGATTGTTTACTTTACAGAAATCTGGATATCTATTTTTTTATTTTATTTTTTTCCCAAACGGTTGTTAGTTGCTTGCCATAGCTTCTTAATATCATGCTTATAAGTTAAGTAAAAATGATCCCAGGACAGAATTTTGGAAATCCTCATTAGCTTGAAGTAGATTCGAGAGTAAATGTCATATTTTATTTTGGTATTATGTTTTTCGTGATAATCCATTCATGAAAGAGTTTCCTTTTATTTATTTTTTTAAATTAGTACCGAAGCTGAGTACATTGCATTATCATTAGCTAAACAAAGAGTAGTTTTGGCTTGGATGTCTGATCAATTATGTAGGATTCAATCAATCAAAACCTAAATTTAAAGAACGAAGATAATTATCTAGGTACATAAGGTACCATTTTGTAGCGAGGACACTACGCGGAGACCAATATTACGAAGCAAACATTCATAAAACAACTCGGAGACACGACACGACGACGCGGATACACCCCGGGGGATACACAAAGCAGAGATTGAAGTCACAACTCGGAGTCACGGAGTCACAAATTACGACACCACGACGTGACATTAATATCCCGAATCTAACTTCATACAATTTTTTCACAAACAGCATTTATTAGAAATATACAATCCAATCACCCAGCCACTGCGGGGTACCCTCTACATGCGGTTATACATGATTACTTTGTTTAGTTGCATGTCATTTAAGTAGAGAATTACGTGAACAGTGATATCAATGTTTTGAATTACAATTTATCTATATAAACGATGTGGCCTAACTATCCCGATTCGGATTTTTCCCCACAAGTCATACAAAGTATTCAACGCATGGGTATGATGAACACGAATAGTAAAATAAATAATGACAATAATGAATGAATTATTTATTGCACGGACGACCGTGGGCTCGAAACATTATTGTCCTCACTTTATTCAGACGCCATATCCATTTCGCCATGGCAGGTGGAAAAATTCCAAATCAAAATGTACGCTACTAAAAGTACAAAGCGTTGGTAGTGGATTGATTTAGATCTATTTTTTATCCAGAATGTAATGGCTCTGTTACATTGTCATGTAAATCGAGTCACTGTAAATCAAATGTATGAAAAACTTAGTGATGTTAAAGCAGCATTGAAATACGCATTTTTCATTGAAATTGCGTCTTCAAAGACGGCACCAATTTATGAGCATGCAATGAATTTCGCTAAAAACGCTCCTGACTTCCTAATTTCTAGTTGCTACAAGAGATTGTTCTTCTACGCGTTTGCTCTGTCGATGTTCCCGCGCAAGGTTTATGGATCGCTACATCCCATCAACGGACCATCTTGCACTGAGTAAAGAACGTTGGTAGCATATCAATAACGTAAACTATACTTATAAGAAACTTATTCTGCTGGCTTACTAGATTGTCAAACCCCATATATTGAATACGGTTTACAAACAAGAAGTGTATAGGGATAATATCAAATTATAGACCATATAACTCCTCGAACTGAGCCAATATTCAAGTTGTACAACTTAAAATTCAATGAACAGAACATGTTAAAATCATCAGCCTTCTTCGTAAAATCTATAACCTGGACGCCGTTCTACAATTTCATGCATCAATTTACATCTAATGGAGTCGTTCGAAACAGGCGTTCGGACAACCTGAACACAATCAATCCAATTATTGAAGGAGATCTTTGATTTTTATTAGAGAATAGTAGGATCAGCACATGAACCAGGACTATTACGCACACATTTGAGTAGTACAATTTGATAGTCTCTCGTAAGAAAGATTGAGCCATTTCCTTTTGATTAATTGACAGCTGTCGGAGGCTCGTGGCTTGCACTGTTGCTGATAGTGTCGCATGTTTATCGCCCTGTTTGTCACAGCAGTTTTGTTGAACGAAAACCAGATTGTAATTAAGAATAAACACAATACCAAAACTATGGCATTCGCATGTTCAATTGATAACAATCATTGTATGCGCTCCCCATCTAAATTTATACAGTAACAATGTACGTACACAATATACACAAATATTACAATATTCAAAACTATTTAAAAAATGTTATTCAATAGCTACCTCTAATACTTCTGGATGAAATAGAAATTGAATCCAGCATCCTTGTTTCCCTATATATTTGGAAGAAAATAATATACATTCAGAACATAAAAAGATATTGGAGTTTTTCTTCTTATCATTATTTACTATTAAACGTTGTCAAGTTTGGTGCGGTAACGAGGACGGTAAGTCGGGACATGGAAAGTAGACAAATATAAACTGTACTAGAAAAAAAGGCTACCTCCGGCTAACTTTAACTTTAACGTTAACTTTAGAAAAGTATTTTTCAACATGATATTAACTATAACTGAAATCGAATAACGCTTAAATTGTAAGAGTCAATCTTTATTATATACCGCTCATGTTGCCAATAGATTTTTGATTCTGAAACTCATACTATGATGTATAGAGCGAAATCCCCTCCTTAGTGAAGAAAATAGCATTTTACAGTTCAAAAGAAATCCGCCCATACCAGTAGTAGTAGTTCATGATTTGAAAATAAAAATATCAATTAAAGTAAGATTTTACCAAATATTCTCAAGACTTCCAGTTGCAGTTTGATATTAATAATCTGCTACAGGTTTCTAGCTCAATATGAACCATATAGAAATTACGTCATACATAAAATGCCATGAGAAAACTGAAACGTAATTATTAAAAGCGTGTGTTAATCAAAATGTCATAATCCTTCCATACCAGTCCTACATATATTAATAATATTTCATGATTTAGAAGTATTATTAAAGTAAAATTCTGCCAAGTATCATTAAAACTTTCAGTTGCACTTGGAAATTAGGCCATATGTTGAAATTATCCTTGGGACCAGGAGCCTTTATAGAGATTTGAGAAATATTTATGTTTACATTTCATTATGATTCTCCTTGTCGCTGTTTCTAATACTTTTAATAGACAATTTGATACGGCAGATGTTTGAGGATGTTTTACAATTCAAACGGTTGAAACCAAATATTGTTTAAAATTCAAAGGTTTTTTTGAATTTCGTAAACACAGCACTGACAGCACTCTCTGTAATGAAATTTATACGTGATTTTAAAGCTGAGAGCTACGTCTGGAAAAGTAGAATTTAACTGACAGCTAATTAATCATAAATAATCGCAAAAGTAGAAAGTAGTTTTCGTCATCATCCCGATTTATGTTTTTGGTTTTGTTCGAGATTTCAAAACACTTGATCATATTCACGGTTTATTGCCTGCAGGGCTTTGCTCTGGATGGCGGCGGCTCTGATCTTTTACGGAAAACTTGATTTTTCAATTTTACGCCGAATTTAGTTGATTTTTTAAAATTAAATATAGCCTATGTTCAGACCACAAAAGAGAGCTTTCGAATGATGTATGATGTTCAGGATTTCTTGGCGTAATTTTTGAGATTAGCGCGTACAAAGTTTAGAAGGTCATTTTTATATAGTAGTAGAGATAAACATATGATCAAAAGGGGGCGTAGACATTTGATAAAGGGGGAGGTGTCCTCATTCATTCCATTGACGCTGTGATATAAAGAACTACCCATATAATTGTTGGAAATTATTAGAAGTTAGGCAAATTTAGAATAAGGAGATAAAAAAAAGGTAAAATAATACATTAAAATTATCTTCTATATCTACAATGTTTTGAATTGAAATATTTTTTCTAAAATCAGAATTAAATTTAGAGTTGAATTTAAAAGATCTAGAGGATATTTAATTTTGCAAAATACAAGCTTAATAAACTCAAATTCACCGTTAAAAAACGTTTTTATTAATGACAATTGATTTATGACAGTTTTATCTTAGTCGGGTTTATTCCGTTTGTCCGCGTTGCAATAGCAATGAACTTAATGAAGTAGCTGTCCGCTGTCAATGGGTTTATATGTACCAGTTTGTAATCCATACGATGGCTTAGCGCAGTTAATTGAAATACCTGGTAATTGAAGAAGTAGTTTGTTTACTTGTTTCGCGATGGTAAATTTTAAACTAAGCCAAGACCGCAGAACCTCGTGTGAAAACCTTTATAAACTGCTATATATAACAATATTAAAACGCACAAATGTACATACCTTTACAATATGTTGTACTCAGGACATCAAAGAATCATAAGTCTCTTCATAGATTTATTACTCATAGATCTGCCAATTGACCACTTCTCAGCTTCTAGCATCAGTTAATAATTACTAGCTCATGTGAGCATAGTCACTCGAATAAGACTGGTCGGGAAACAAATAGAAATACAAAGGGACCGCTGTGTAATGTTGCGCCACAATGAAAACCGAAATCAACTGAGCGTGACAATGCACAGAAACCAATCGTCAGTTTGAAGAGTTTGATTGAAGCACAGGTTTATGAAAATTATGGCGTATGTTAACACATAGTCACTCGAATAAGACTGGTCGGGAAACTTCAGTAACAAACAAAGGGCGTATTGTATAGACCTATTGTCTTCTTTTCGCGAAGTCAGTGGTGCGTGACTATGCACAGGATATTACGCGCGAAATTACGAATGCAAACAAATCATAATAAGCATGCTAATATAGGGGGCTAATATATCCTGATTAGATATTGGGTAATGATTTGGTGTGAATTCAATAGTAAAAACTTCATTTAAAACTTCAATTTCTGCTCATGTTATGTTTATTGACCATGTTAATTCAAATAAATCGGTTGTATTTTTAAAAAATGCCTGGTGACAATTGTTGTATGGTTGATTGTCCAGCCCATAGGTCATCGACTGATAGAAAACAAAGCGAATTTAATCCTGATGGCAAACTTGGTTTTTTTAAATTGCCTGCCGCTGTAAATGAAAAAACTAAGATATGGAGATCAGAAATGTTAAATGTAGTTTTAAAATATCGCAAAGATGAAAGCTTCTTGAAACAAATAAAGAAGGATACAATAAAAGTATGTGAACATCATTTTCTGCCAGAAGATGTAATAAAACGTGAGTACAGTAGTATATAATTATTCATGTGCCCAAGCATTTTTTTAAATGCCAAATTGTTTTTATTTAATATCAATTTAAATTATTTGTGAAATTTTGAACAATTGGGAGGGAAACATTGATGAACACTGGATACAAATATGATTCCATTTATAATATGTATAATATGTCCTAATTATATATACTAAGATTATACTGTTTGTGTTCAATTGACTGGAACCTAACAGTCCCCATCAATATGTCATTAGAGTAAATTTGTTCTTGAACGGCTTGAAAGTATTGAAATATCTTTTTTAGTCCAAATTGTTACTGACAATTGTTTTTATACATACATTTTTACATACATTTATACATTTACATACCTTTAAAATATGTTAAATATGTTTCAAAGTTTGACCCAAATATTTCAGATGAGGCAGTTCAAAATTTGAAAAATTCATAACTTTAAAAGTACAATATCATTTCCCAGCATCAATTCACCGTCAAGTATGATAACAATGTCCCCGGGGGGTTAACTCCCTTGTGAGGACTATAAGGGGAAGTGCAACGATTTTGGATCCATGTTCCAACTGAGAAAAATATTATTTGATAGGAAATTCCAATTTTTAGAACGTGGCCCCCCGTAGCTGGGTGCATAGCTGGGGTTAAACTGCAGGGGACAGCCTGTAAAAATCATACTCTAAAGTATATTTATATCTTTTTTAGATAAGGGGAAAAAGCAAGATAAAAAGAAGTTGAAATTTGGAGCCCTCCCATGCCGGAATTTACCACAAAAGTCAGTTACCATTGTGGCAACCCCCATACAACGACTGAGGAAAATAAGAGAAAGTACTCCTGGAATAGCTTCAAAGCCTAAGTCCATTTATAAAAATTTTAACGAACTTAATGCTAGAGTTGAGAAATTAACTTTGAAGGGATGGTGCCAAGAGAAAAACAACAATTACCTTGTATTGAAAAAATGGGAGGGGGAGTTTGCTCTGCCTGAAATAGAAATTATGATTGACAGTTGTTTGGACTTCACTATAGCTGTCTATGGATGGTTTTTACCTTTAGATCATAATATATATATGATGCACAAACGCTCAGTCAGGAATATTACAGTTTCGAACCTAATCAATTCCATCGTTGATAAGCAAATATGTGACGGCCATACGTCTGAAAGCAACTCTGGTGCATCCTTACCTCATTGTATACCTTTTAAAGCGAACCCTGAATTTATAGATGAATGCGAAACTCCCTTCACATGTAAAATTCATCATCGGTCAAGGGAGTGTCACATGCTTACCTCAACCAAACAATGTGATGCATGTGTGTTGAGAGAAAAGATAAAATTGAAAGAAAAATCTAGGACGAGGGCAAGACATTCTATCCCTGCCAAATTGAAAGCCCCAATATCAATGACATCGGCAAGACGCTTAAAGTTGACAATTCAAGCCAACCGACTGAAATGCCGACAGTTAGAGGAGAGAATTCAAGACATGGCTGCAGATATATCTAATGCTAGCGTTGATACTGACAAAGAATTAAGTAACGACCTCTTGACCCTGATAGCAAACAATGACAGTAAAATGACGCCATTTATGAAACTGTTTTGGCAGCAACAGCAACGTAATGTATCTGTGAGCAAGAGAGGCAGAAGATACCATCCAATGATAATACGATGGTGTCTCTCGGTTGCTTCTAAATCGGCATCTGCTTACGACGAGATACGTGGTACATTTTCTGGGAATGGAGTTATCGAGCTTCCAAGCCGACGAACCTTACGCGACTACAGCAATGCCATTACTCCAGAAACCGGCTATAATAGTGATGTTATTGCGGAAATTACGGAAGCTGCTAAAAATTTTAATCCCGTTCAAAGATATGTAGCAGTTCTTTTTGATGAGATGAAAGTTCAAGGTGGCCTTGTGTGGGACAAGAATTCGGGGATATTAATTGGGTATACTGATCTTGGCGACATTGATATAAACAATGCCACTTTAGATTCACAAGATAGTATAGCCACCCATGCTATGGTTTTTATGGTGAAAGGGTTATGCTCTAAATTGCAGTACGTCATGGGGTATTTTGCAACTACTAATATTACATCATTCCAAATATTTCCTCTATTCTGGAGAGCTGTTGCTATACTGGAAATAACTTGCCAGCTTAAAGTATTGGCCACTACAGCTGACGGTGCATCTCCTAATAGACGATTCTTCAGAATGCACCAACTGATTAATGGTCAATCAAATGATGAAGTTACGCATGCTACAAAAAACATCTATTCGCCAGAAAGAAGTATTTTTTTCTTCAGTGACGCACCCCACCTTCTGAAGACATGTAGGAATTGCCTTTTTAATTCTGGCGCCGGACGCAGAACTCGCTCGTTATGGAATAACGAAAATACTTTAAGTTGGAGCCATATTTCAAATGCATTCTACGAAGATCAACAGAATGGACTCCATTTACTACCAAGATTGTCAACTGACCACATTGAATTAAATTCATACTCATTAATGCGTGTTAACCTTGCTGCTCAAGTCTTCAGTAAAACAATGTCTACGGTTTTGATGGAGTTTCATGATGACAGTACATCAGGCACTGCTAAGTTATGCGACATGATGAACAATTTTTTTGATACGTTTAATGTTCGTAGTAGAACTGAAGGTGAGCGCAAACGCAATTCATTTTTAAAGCCATACACAGATATGAATGATGAACGTTTTGAATGGTTAGGAAATGATTTTCTTGGATATTTCACAAGTTGGAGATCTAGTATCGAAAAACGAAAAGGGGAATACAATGAAACAGAAAAGGCAAAAATGTTCATTTCATGGCAGACCCATGAGGGGCTTATCATGAGTGTTCACTCTCTCATTGCGGTTGTCAAACATCTACTTGAAAATGGTGCAGAATTTGTACTGTCGAACAAGCTATGTCAAGACCCTGTTGAAGAATATTTTGGCAGACAGAGAGGTTTGGGACGCAGATCAGACAACCCCACCATGCAAACATTTGGATACAATGACAACAAGCTAAGAATTCAAAAATCAATATTAACTGTGAAAGGAAATACAAGAGGAAGGAAGAGGGGGGCAAAAGAATCAAGTTGGTATAATGTGAACAATGACAAGCTTAATAAAAGAAAGACCAATAGGAAATAGAAATGTTGACTTTTATATTGAAGCATGCAAGTACATGTGAGGCTAATCAAGATTATGATTAGATAGTTAGAATAATTCAAGTCACATTTACTTGAGGATATTAGTTGAGGTCTTACAATTTTATAACAGTACAGTCAAACCTGTTATAACGGTCACCTCTATACAGCGGCCACCTGTCTATAGTGGTCACTCTTTCAATGTCTAAAATAGTATTTTCTATTGAATCAAACCTGTATATAAAGGCCACCTGTCTATAGTGGTCAATTTAATAAATTTAATAAAGGTGAAAATTTAATATTTAACTTTAAATCTAAATTTATGAATGTTACAATAACAGATACATTATTCGAAATCACTGCTATTGTCAGCTTTATCATGCTCAGGTAGATTAGTAGCCTTTTTAATTTCCTTTCTCAGTGATTTTGATTTGGTTGTGTTAGCTTTTTTCTTAAATTTGTTAATAATATCCTTGGTGAATGAGAAACACCTAACTTGTAAGTATAAGGATAATACCTTCTCAAGGAGATCTTTTCCATATTTACCAGTGATTGGCAAGGTAGAATGATCTATCCATGATTGGTAAATGCCAAGTAAATCTTCTTGCGTTGTAAGAGCAGTTATTAGTTCGGGTATATCAATCTTCCTTGAAAATTCTCTTACAGCGTTATTAATAAAGTATAGCTCAGCAATCTTGAAAAGGTCCTGCATATTTGCGTTAATTTTCCAAAGTCCACCACGGTTAATATTGTCAACAAATCTTTGAGGTAAAACATTAGTATCGTCATTATTATCCCTTCCTGCCTTCAGCATTGCAAGATGCTGCTCTCCGGTTGGTGTCTTATGGTGCCTGCGTTTATAAATTTTCTTGTTCAAGCTAGAAAATACATAGCCCCCTAAGTACTGAAGAGCTGAAATTTCATATTCAGTGAGGCTTGTTTTTTCTGAGATCAAAGTATCTTCCTTTTTTTTGCTGTGAGCAGTTAACTTGTCTGCTATTTTTGTACAAAGTAAGGTAGAATTTGCTAGGTCCATTCCGGGAAACAGCAGATCACTATGTGATACCACACCAGAGTAATAATGCTGGTAAAATTTCTCTATTTTTCCTTTTGTGAGAAGTTGATGATATAATTGCTTTATAAAAAACATATTATTAACTGATTTTGTTGGAAGGTCTTCCAAAGAAAACACAAATTGTTTGTAAATTTGTCTGAACTCTGTAGGGAAGCATTCATCGATAGACAATTCATTGATACATTCATTTATTAAAATCATTAAGGATTGGTTTGAAATGCTACTCATATTAACAACAGGTGTCGTTTTCAAAATGACTTCTTCAGGTTGAGTGTGTTTTGATCGTTGATGTCTTGTCAAACCCCCCTTGGACTTACAAATTTTATCACAAAAAGAGCATACATAATCTCCAGGGGGCAATCTGAAAAAAATCCAGATGATAATGATATATCTTACTTCTTGGTAAATAATACATGTCAACAAAAAGACATAGGACTATAACCTATACATTTTGAAGTGGAAGGTTTTTGAACTATGCATTTGAATGTTGCTTTTGATCAATGATAGTCCAAAATTTTGTGGTACCATCTTCAGATTAAACAGTCAATACTTCTCTTTCGTATGCCTACCTAAGAAAACGTAAGCATATGTTTATATTTTCTAGTAAAAATCAAATACTTCTATTATCTAAGTTCTAGCATGACATTCTTATGAATAAATTCATACACGAAATATTGTTTGAAATTGAACAAGGCAAGGTTTATTGCAAAATCCCGAACGTTTATCAAATTTAAAATCGTGTTGGTAGCCTACAAATCCAATATCGAAGCTTAGTTAGCAAGTTTGGTTACGATCATAGTTTTGACAATATAACTAAATAGTGTCTCTAATAGTTTAGTTACTTTAAATATGATACAATAAAGAATTTGCAGGGGAAACAGATCTGAAACTTTGTTTTTCTACGTTTAAATAAACTTATATTTAAATTGACCTGACATGACTCAGTTATATACGACCATTGATACGACCAAGCATGAATGAAGCTACGATCTATAAGCGAAAATAGCATGAGAATAGAATAAAATATTGTGAACTTACTTCTTCCAATGCACATTCGAATGAAGGTCCAAGCTCTTCTTCTATAATATCACTTTCTAGTATGTTTAGAATCGCTTCAAGATCTTCTCCTGAAAGTTCGTTGCTGTTGTTACCACATTAGAGACAAAGAAATTAAGGTTATCCGCTTTGCAGTAACAGCAGGTATACTATACAATGGGTCTGTTTCGTTGTAGTTGTTGATATAGAAATCCAGAGTTAATTGATAAAATTGAATAAAGGAACAGAAGACAAAAGATATGATGCCGTTGTTAGTTTATTTGCCAAAATATTTTCGACAAGCAAAAAGAAAGCTTAATCAAATAGTGTTCCATTTACAGATAGCAGAATATAGTATATATTCAATATACATTATGTATTGTTTATAAATTTACGTGATATATAAAAAGACGTAGAAATACTAGAATGTTATTGTAAACGACATTTTATTAATTTCTTTTGAACATGCGTAGGCCAAGAGACCACTTAAAACGATTGTTCCTAGCAATCTGATTGGTTATCAAATTCTGTGTATATTGATCTGTTTAGTTTCTTTACAACCATTTGTAAATGCGAAACTTATCATTAATCGTTGAAGTAAGTCTTCATATTGGAAGTAAGGTTAATCAACTATCTATATATTTTATTTGCTATGGTTTTTGTATGAAACGACATCAAGGCATGTTCGGTTTTATTGTATTAATTTATATTAACGCTTATTGTCCATGTATTCAATGTAACAAGATTGTTTCTATAATTGTTTATTATTAAAACGGCTATCAAATGTGAGAAAGATTGCTCTTTGTTATTTATTGGGTTTTCAATCTGGTAGTGTAATGGTCGATATGGCCTCATATTTATGTAATCTTATATTCTATTCACTCGTATTTAGCCTCATATTCATGTAATCTTATATTCTATTTACCTCGTATTTAGCTTCGTTATCATGTATATAAAAGTAAAGTTAATAGTAGTTTATGATTAGTACTGTATCTATCTTCATTTTAATAAGAACAAACATATAACCTTACAATCATTGTATTCTCTGGTTATCATGTCTCAACAACAAAATAACGCAGCCTCAACAGTAGTATTTTCCAAATCAAAATGCAACATAAACTTTAACGGGAAATGAAAATAATATTATACAATTATAAATGATTCGAATTATTTTGGACTCATGGTTACCAAGTATCTATAAGTCTATTCTATAATGTTGGAGAAAATAGGTCCACTACCCTCGGACACATGCAAGGTTGAAAGTTGAAGGTTGAAACTAGCTATCAAAGTTGGGGAGTGCTTAAAGCATTCTTCCCGATGAAAAGGTGCGTGGTCAATTTTCTCTCGGAGTACGATTCGTACCTTAGTCAGAAGCGTCGACCATGAAGAGGGATCCCCTGTCTTTCAGGGAAATACGTGAAAAATGTTTGGAAATTAGATTTCTGTAGGTGCCTTCTATAGCGGACATTTTAGCAACATCATTTTCATTTTAGGAAATGGAAATAAAATAAATAAAAATCACTGGATGTTTCACAGAAATAACTTGATTAACGTTGATTTATAGAATAGAATAGAATAGAATATATTTGTCAAAAATTGAATGGTGTAAAATTGACAGGCAAATAATGGGAAGTTCAACTTCCACTTAAATAGAACCTACAAATGCTTCATGCATGATTAAGAACATTAATAATGAAATATATTGATTAATTGTTGTAGCAGATGGAATGAGTCTATATGACTATATAAATTACCATACGCGTACATAGAATATTATTAGATATATATTTGATGTAATAATAACTGTAACTAATATGTTAATATGGTTAAGACCGTTGATGAACAGAGCCTCTGTGAAGGAGGGTAGACCTGCAGCTTCTATAATATAGGTGTTGTCGCCACGAAGGGCAAACGTGAAGACCCTTCATACATTAATACAGACAACGACTTACATTGCAGGGTATACGTTGGAGTAGACTGATGCCGCAATAGACAGTAACGACAGCGGATGAGATGCATGACAAAGCATTTCAATATTCAATTCATCACTGCCTCGAACGTTGAAGCGAATACCTATAATACTATATCACAGACAGAATAATGAGTATATATTTTCAACAGTTACTGATATATTACTGACCTTACATTATGGAATAATTTTTATAGTCTATGCTATGTATTTTTTATACATATTTATATAGCTTCATTATTGATTTCACATGGAATTTTTATCCAAAACTTCTTCGACGCCGACCAGCTATCAACCTGAATGTTCCTGGACGGATGAAATTAATGAAATTTCTTCTTCTTCTTCGATTCCATCCCCACCATGGATTTGGTTTGGCATCTATAAATAATTAAAAATTTTATACACAACAATAACAAAAGTACATATATAATTCTGATACGAAAGGAAACATATTTCAAAAGTTCTCCATTATCTATATACAATACCAAGTGATGATATGTAGTGTAAAGTGGAAATTAATAATAAAGAAGTGACGGTGCATAAATTAAAGGAGTGGTTATGTTTTATTAATTTGAATCATTCTAGACATGCGATTATTAAATCTGTTAAATATCTTTTTTGACTACAGACCACTCGTCAAGAAGAGATCGTTTTCTCAAAATGTAAAATGCAGCTCGAAAGAGATTGAAATCGAAACAGTGGGGTGTGCTAGCATTTCCATTCTACTCGATCTTTGTGGTATTACCGTGTTTATTCCCCAAACATTAAAAAATAATATGTTTAGAGTTATGTACGTTAAAAAAGTGGACATATTACGTCCAACTTTATGTACATCTATATACCGGCTGGACAATCCATGTCCTACTATTAAGGCTGCTATGTCAAATCTAGATTTCAAATTTCATATCTGCATTATTAGTTTTAGTCTTTATATGAAAAATACACATTATTCATGTCATAACTTTGGTTTGATTTTAACGAATTTCATTTACACTATCAATTTTAGTCATTTCAAATTAAATTCAACTACTTTCACTCCATTACACTTTATGTCACTAACTTTAGTTTGATTCTAACAACAAATGTACAATATTTTCAATTGTAAATACCCCTGACAAGATCAATGTGTCATAGCAAACTATATTTTACGCTCCTTTGGGTGCGCAAATATATGTATGAACTACGATGCCAAATAATGTCCATAATCAAACTAGGTCACCCTCTCCTGTAATTGGAGGTATTTAACGTGACCATCATTAGATCATAATTATCATTGTATTTTGTCTAATTCTAAAAGAAAAAGAAAAGGGTATCACCTAATGTGCATGAATAAATGAGGAAATTCACGTTTTGGTGGACACCATTTGCAGCGACAGTAATTATTTAGAAAATTTGGAATTCACATAGACCTTATTTGGAAGAAATAAACAACGAAACACAGCCAATAGAGGACCATTCTGACGATGAACATAACTTCCTGCAAAAGCCGAAATACACACTGCGCAGGTGATGACGGTTATGAAGAGGAGGAAGTCACTATTGCGAATGTCGTACACGAAACGACAAAATGCAGAAATCTTCTGGAAGAAAACAGAAAAGAAATGAAAAAAATGAAGGAAAAACACGACAATGACGTGAAAAGTATCGTTCGCAGTCTAAACAACAACCGGGAGGAAGTATACTACATGTGGCTGGCAAGCCTAATGCTCAAAGACAGGGAGATAAATGTTGACCTACCCGCTCGTTAAAATGGGGGAATTCATCATTGGACGAACATTGGATTTAAGATGGAAAAACTCCGCATAGGATTTAGCGTTCTATATCCGAATAAACGTATAAACATAGATAACACAAGTTTTTCTTTGAACTCTCTCTTCAACTCTAATTAATTACTGCGACATGCCTACGTTATCATCATATCTGACGCATGCGCAAACATATAGATATACAACATCTCCCTTCAAGTTAATCGACTACAATGCTACATTTACATTATCAATAAATAATTAATAAAGGAGATTAACTTTAACAAAAAATTTTTACTAAGAGAAAAAAAAAAGATATATGTGGCAATGATTATATGCTTACATAGCTTAATTCATGTGTAATTAATATTATCATAACGTCCTTAATCATTAAATCCGTAATAAGCTAGAGGGGACTAGAGCTGTTTTGAATGTTCTGAAATAATGTCGTTCTGTTTAACAGTTTAACGGCATGTTTTTTCTATAATCGGTAATTGGTCGATATTGTTATCACACTCCGCAAAAGAATCTGTGCTTTATTGTTTTTATTGCTATTAAATTGTTAATGAAATGTAATCAACAAACAAAAATATCAAATCAAGTGTTACGAATTCATTTTGAGCTCCTGTTTCCTTCCACGTCGTTGCAACATAAGATGTGAAACATTTATCTGTTTTGGCTAACCAATCGATTTTAATGTGAACATTTTCGAACCCATCTTCGTTATTTTGTTGATATAAATTGAGAAGCAAAATCAAATGTCGCATCTTGCTTATACAAGACGCGGTAAACAAATCGTACAAATTTAAAATGTATTTATTCAAGAAGGAAAAAGCAACAGTTTGGAGTTATTTCAAAGTGTCAGAGAAAAATGTTGCTATATAGGGCAATATGCTTAATTTTCAAAGATGTTGGCGTGATAAAATCACACCAGGGGAAAAAAATATCCTTGTAAATTTACCACAATGAATTTGAAAAACCAAGGGAAAAACCATATACAATCCATGCATATGACAAAGTTCATCGAACATGAAGCAGCAGAAATCGACGCAAAAGCAACCAAAGGAACAAAACGAGAGACAGAGGATGACGCTGGTAGCACATCTATGGTGAAAACGTGATGTATATCGCAGATTTAACTTCAAGAAAGTTTATATAGTTTTAAAATATGGGATAAGGACGAAGTTAATTTGAAAAAAAATAAAAATTTTGATCGCTGAAATGATGGGCATAGATAATCGCTCATTTTTGATGGTCGAAGATCTTGGATTTCGTCGACAGATGAAACACATTGTACCAGTTTATCCACTACCAACTCGACAGCAAAGTAGCAAAAACAACGCTCTTGATACTCTTCAAAATGAAAAGCAGCGGTAGTTTAATTGGTGAAAGTGGCCGAGCACATAACATTTACATCGGATATTTATGTCAGCACATCGATATATGGTATGCTCTAGAATTTTATTTTTATTTTGGGCATCTGAAAAGTCTTTTTTAGCTAGTTTAGAATAGTCGATTCCTAGATCTGTCAGTAAACATGTTACCTTCGATAACTGTTTTCCCAGATTGTAGTGATAGCTCGCCGAATGCCTTAGAGATCAATGAGTCGTTATCAGCTGCCAATAGTCGAAAAAGATATTTGTACATGCTGCATTGAACATCAATAATTAAAGGGGGAAAAGGAGATTTCCCAACTGCTGGCCAAGTTACTAGAGTTACGGGGGATCTTTAAAATATTATTAACAAGTTTGTTCTGTAATAATTCCAATGGATTATTAGTTTCGTGTTTGATTGAGCCTCCCCAGACATCGCTAGCGTAAAGAAAGATTGGTTTGATCATGATTTTGTAAATAGATTTGTAAATGTCGACAGAATTTAAAGATGATTTACTTAAAAACGTGTTGCCGAAAAGCAGGCTTTGTCGGCTGTCTGGCAAAGTTCCTTTATACCGTATGATTGTTTGCCTGAGGTATGAAATGTAAAACCAATGTAGTTATATGAGGAGACATTACTGAGAATTTCATTATTAAGATAAAAGGTTGAACAATCAGAATATGAGGATTTTTGAAAAAGCATAACCTTGGATTTGTTGTAGTTGATATTTGATTTCCATATTTTGCAAAATTCGAATGTTTTATCAAGGCTACGTTGTAAACCTTCCGGGGTCTCGGATAATAATACAATATCATCAGCAAACAAGAGACAACTTAAATTCTGATCTAGCAATGAAATGGGGGGATTGTGAGTACATGATAGATTTTTCGCTGGGTCATTGACAAAGATATTAAAAAGATGATGATGATGATGATGATGATGATGATAATGATGACCTTGAGGGTGAAGATTTGTTGATGTTTGAACGCAATTATCATTATGTTACAATTAACAGTATTAGTCGACTATTGAGCAAGCAACTTAGCAACCATGGAAAAATCTTTTTTTTCTTATCATTTTTTATAAGGTTTTGTAACCAGCAGTGTGAGGGATCAGCATGTGGGACGATGTCAATTGATAGGAGCACAACGCGTGACTATACCAAAAAGAACACTTTGAAGAGAGATGATGAATTGAGATCTACACAAATCCACGCACAACTCCAATTTCCGTTTATATTTTATGCTGATACAGAAGCCTTACTATCAAAAACGGACACGTGTACTCCAGATCAGTCAATTTCGTCAACCACCATTGTGAAATATCACATTCCTTGGGAATTTGGAATTAAATTGAAATCATTGATGTCAAAATACGACAACAGACCTCCTCATTTATACAGAGGTGGAAATTCAATGGAGAAATTTATTAATTATGTATTAGAAGAAGGTCAAAAACTCCGTAAAATTCTAAAAGACATTGTTCCTATGAAATTGAATTAAGAAGAAAAGGCAATATACCAATTCAGCACCATATGTCATATTTGCAGGAGCGGTGATTTTAAACCTATATCAATGATCATAAATCCTCTAAATATGGTAATGCAAAAGTATGTGATCATGATCATTTGACTGGAGCATTTCGTGGTGCAGCTCATAGATCATGTAATTTAAGCTACAGAATCAATCCAGCTAGAATAAGAATTCCATGCATTCTACACAATCTTCGCGGCTATGATTCTCATCACATATTATCTGCTATCAAAAAGACATTACAGGGGCATCAAATGTATTCTAAACAACATGGAATCATATGTATCATTCACGGCATAACTTTTACAGACTCTTTACAGTTTCTAAATTCAAGTCTAGATGCATTGGTTAGTAATCTCGAAAATCATCAATTGGTATCAACTCGTCACTACTTAGAATCAATTCAACGAACAACAGATGTAGATGACAAATTGAAATTGATGGCACGCAAGGGAGTCTACCCATATGAGTATTTTGATAATTGGTCACGATTTGATGAGATGTCTTTGCCATCACATGAAGAAATCTTCAGTTCATTAACAGAAGAAAACGTGCCTGAAGAAGATCATCTGCACGCTCACCACGTTCTCAATGAATTTGGTATGAATAATCGTGGTGAATTCCATGACTTTAATCTTTTAACAGATGTGCTTTTGTTAGCAGATGTATTTGAGTCATTTAGAAAAACTTGACTTTCACTTGGATCCTGCCCACTTAGTACTCATATTACCAGGCTTGTCATCGCTCAGTAGTTATTGTTGAATATGAATGGAATGAAAACATGGTTTTAAACATTTTTCATTCAACTTCCAGATTTCTCTTGGGTTGCTGCTCTCAAAATGTGTCAACTCAACCTACAATTGTTATCAGATATTGATATGATCAATTCATCGAACAAAGTTTACGTGGTTGTGTATCTTCAATCAATCATAGAGACGCGAAGGCTAACTTCCCATGTTTAGAGGATTATAAACTTACCAATGCTTATCTGATATACCTTGATGCAAAGTATGTGCATCTTCCTTCAATAATGAAATAGAACACTATACTTATTTTCAACACTCAAGTGATGTAATGTTTTTAGATTTCATTTATGTAGCAATCTCTACAGTTGGGCAATGTTGCAGCCCCTTCCGATTGGAGATTTCCGTTGGCTCAACGATGAACAAATCAAACAATTTGATGTTACTGCAATTTCCGACAATACTAATCGTGGTTATATGCTGGAATGTGATCTAAGTTATCCTTCATGTTATCATGACGCACATTCAGATTATCATTTGGCACCGGAACAAATCATCATTTCATCTGATATGTTACAACCGTATCAAAAAAAACTATATCAATTAACGAGCAATGTATCTAAACTCAATCACAGACTTGTTCTAGATGATTCCATTCAAATTCCTAATTCAACTCCTACTTACACCGAATTTAAATGATAAGAATCGCTATGTATTCTGCACTATCGTAATTTAAAATTATATATGGAATTTGGTATGGAAATCAAACGAATTCATAGAGTGTTATCATTTAAACAAGGCTCCTGGGCGAAAGATTATATTGATTTTAATACGAAGAAACGTGCTAGTGCTCAGAATGAATTTGTTAAATCAATCCATAAGGCTCTTAACAGTTCAATTTTTGGAAAGCAGAGTATTGTTTTTCTATTTTACAGTTGTTAATCAACGATGACCTACTTTTCAATTGTATTTAAATTATTCACTTTCATTCCTTTAGATGTTGGAACTTCCTTTACATGTTGGAACAATCTTCTCGATGTTGAGTAAGACAGTACAATCGATGTTAGTAC
Source organism: Haliclystus octoradiatus (assembly GCA_916610825.1). Lineage (NCBI taxonomy): Eukaryota > Metazoa > Cnidaria > Staurozoa > Stauromedusae > Haliclystidae > Haliclystus > Haliclystus octoradiatus. The sequence goes on from OU744450.1 coordinate 10,682,653, forward strand.
TGTTTGATGAATACTCATCCAATCTATCATTACGTGCTTGATGAAATAATACATAACCATTGTGATTCGGATGATCTATATGTACACTAGTGTGTAACATTTGTTGCTTTCCTTTTGATTTCTTGAGAATTTCCAATTTCTTGTGAAACAGCTTCTCGTTGTCTTTATGACTAGATTTTTGATGCATTTCAATCATTTGTTGCTCGACCCATTTTGGTAAGGGAAACTGATACGTGTTACCTTTTTCCTTTCCAGGACCTGGACCGACTCCCTTATCAATGTTCGTTGAGCTTGAATTCTCGAGTGTTTTCTTTTGCGAAACTTTTTCGTAATTTTTATTCGTAACACTACCAACTAATTTTTTTGATCTCTGTTTCTTTTTTGGTGGTTTCTCTACGTCACATGTGCTGGTGGATGATGTACTGCGGGTATTTAATGAAGTTTTCACCCCCTTTCAAAGCTCAGTCGAATAAATCCATTGTCGATGAATCAATAATAAAATCAGATAAATTAATAGGGGGTAAGTTATGCACATATTCTGAACACATAATTTACTATCGTCTATTAACCACAACCATAATCAAAGCTTGTACACGACTAACTAAACCTTCACTACTGCAAAGACAGTATGTTACAGAAATTGAAGAAGCAATGATGAATGCGAAACACTATGAGTAAAAAAACACTAAAGGCAATCAAAACGCTAGGAGCTAACAGACAATATGAGCCGTCAAGATACTAGGAGACACAGACATGAGGAGCCAAAAGACACTAGGAGCTAATAACACGAGGAGCAATCTCAACAATAGGAGCCTAAAACACTACGAGATATCCCAACAGTAGGAGCCTAAAGACAATAGGAACTATCTTAACAATATGATCTTAAGGACAATAGGAGCACTATTGCGCAATCGTTTGTCACGTGATCACTGCTCTTTGTTCTAGATCACTGCTCTACTCTTATGAATATATTAGCGACTGGTCATGTTTTGAAGAGACGTCAATACCATCTCGGAAGGAATTCTACAGCTCAGTCCCATGCCTTGGACCCTTTGGAGTCATGCGAGACTGGTGTGTCATTCAAATGTTGTTTATCAGCGAGTGAAAAATTTCCTCCTGATATTATGCATGACTTTCTTGAGGGTGATGTTCCGCAATTATTCAAAATTTAGAGGATGATGTGAAGGAATTATTCAAAGTTTAGTGTTGTCCTTTTGGAAGAAATGGATCAGAAATTATTTACCAACTTTATAAACAAGGCAGAAATGCCGGGAGTAAAAAATCTAGACAAATGGTTGTTAGTGATGTAGTGCTAGTGATCGATCAAGACGCTCGTAGAGGCAAATGGCAAATAGGAAGGATATTAGAGGTATTCCGAGGTAAATATGGAATTGTTCGCAGTGTTAAAGTAAAGACAACGTCAGGGGTATATAGCAGACCAATTACAAAACTATGCTTACTATTGCCAAGTATTGATTAACGCAGCATGACCTAGCGCTTTCATGCCGGGGGGAATGTTGGAAATACAATGATATGTCATCAAGATAATCCTAATTTTGAACAGACCTTTTTCAAACAATTTATCATTTATAGAAATGAGTATAGAAGTATAACGTAATCGTATTATAGCCTTAATTATAGTGTTGAGCAAGGTGCAGTTGCATACCTTTTTTAAGCAACTTTAATAGACATTTTATTCGTTTCATTTATTTGAGAGGTTTAGCATTTAGAAGAAACAGGAGTCCGTGGGAAGCAGACCGATGTAAGCATTAAAGCAACGTGCGATATTTAGATTTGTGATTAACTTATTTTCCCGCTTATTTACAGTAATTAATTGATGTGAATTTATTCATATGAAAATCTCAGTCATACTCATGCGACTCCTGCTATCGTCAAGTCTGGATCAAACAATTTAGTGAGATCAAATCGGTTAATAACAACACATAAATCGATTTCCAACAATAGGGATAATTTTTTTGTAAATTTAAAGATAGGATAGGATATAATATTATAATTAGTTGCATAGCAGGGATAAATTCGTACTTTATAGCTATTTTGTAGCTATTTTAATTGTTTCATATGAAAATTTTACAAAGGTTTGCTTAGAATAATAAAATACTCACATATTTAAAAGAATTCAAAAATAAAGCTACCATACATTTACCAGATGTATATTACATGAAGGAGAATTAAGACACCGTAGTAGCCCGTAATCACACAAAATCAGTTCATGGGATGACACCAGAACAATGCTGGACTGACAACAAACCTAATATATCAATTTGTGAACTTTTGGGCGTGGCGTGTAAGCTCACATGCAAATAGATGAAAGACGGAAATTAGGTAAAATGTATCTTCGTTGGATATCCCCAATCAAGCAAAGTTTTCAAACTGATAACAACCATCGAAACGGAGATAATGCAACAGACGCAACAGACGCAACTGAGTTCATATTTGGGCCGTCTGAAACTTTATGCCAATATTATGTTCCTTATACTGACTTGGTTTTTGAGGCTCACCAATGTGCTTCTATGATAAGACCTTCACGGTCAAACTCTGTTTTCGTGAATAATATTGTTCCGTTTTGGTTGGGGGACAAGAGACTCTCCAAAATACCATGTTAAAGGTTAATTTTGAATGGAAAAGAGTAGCTCTGTGTAAAAAGGCAACAAAACATGTACCGATAGAAAAAGAAACGTTTATCTAAATCCGTTGTATCCCAAAAGGTACACGTTAAGGTACTGACCCTAGGTGGCTGGATAAATAATATAGTTTTCTTCTTTGATAACGTCAAGGTCACCCATAACAAGCCCTGTAACTCAGTAACATATAAATTATACAATATCTCTCAATATTACAGAACTATCAAAACAAATTCTGCTTTAAGAAATTCAACAGCAATTGTCTTACATTTCTCATTTAACCCCCATAATTCTATTTTATTTCCATTTATGTGGTGATAAACTCCTTGCCCCCTCGAAAGAATACATTTCCGTTGTCCAAACTTTGACAATATTCTTTCCAAAGTTTTTCCTATAAATTACCGTGAGCATATTATCAATGTGAACTTAGTTAGATTCAGATGAATTGACTCAAAGCAATAGTAAAGCATTGGTGGTTCAAAGTATTTGGCAAGTGTGATGGCTGATGTCTATTTTTTCAGTCTGATCATACAAAAATGTCAGTCGAATTGCATTTCAGATTAGATCATTAGAATCATGCTGTTCCTAGAACCCTTCTGTTTTATTCCCAGAGTATTTTACCCATTTTGATTATATATATGTATAGAAGTTGTTACCTTTGGAGATTTCCGGTGGGAGAAAATCTGTATCCTCTTCATCATCATCGTCATTAAATTCGTCATCACTGATTTCTTCATCGACCCTTTCTGAGCGAATAATATAAAAGTTAACATATGCCAGGATAGATTCAAGAAATATTAAACCTGTAAATTATTATAGTTAATTAATGGCACAGCTATTTTATTGGATATTAATTAGAAGGAGTGGATGACAAAACATATTGAATTGCAAAGAGGGTAGTCGTCTTGAAATATACAAGAGCAAAATTATTTCAGAATAGAAAGAGAAGCCTATTGATAATCAACTCGTTGAAATAAAGATCTCCCCAACAGTTCTGTTTCTCCATTTCTTGAAAAAACATATGTTGGTTCTAAATCAAGTCATTTGTAAATGAATGAAATTTAATCAATTCTGGGATATGTATACAATTTAATTATGAAATTTTGCTCATTCCATGACAAATAAATATTTGTTGTTGCTCAAAATGAAAAGGCGATCGACTCATTTTTGATTCCATTAGGTGTAAAGGTTCCTCTGTTAATATTTCTATGATTCGATCGTTTGGCTATTTAATTTGGTCTGTTGCTGCTATATGAGATTCTTTCATATGACATTGTGGTCATTATTATACGAGTGATTGGTTTCTTATAGTCATTAGTTCACTACAAAATTGGTTACCTGATAATACCCCAGTACCATTTGATACACACAGCATGCTGATCAGTATGATTAAAACCTTCATTGTAATCGTGTTGGTCCTGTGAAATGAATCAACTGAGATATAATAAATGCATCCTTCTTTCTGAAAACATATCCAGAGCATATCTTGGCATAAAAAAGAGAGTTCCTTCAAATGTATATACGCTAATTTTTCTCTGGTTTCTTCGTCATAATGTATGAAAGTAGTATCGTTAGAATCACAGTGTTTTATCTATGTTTTTATTTGGTTTGTTGTAAATTATTTGATTATACAGTAGAACCAACTAATTTGATCATATTATATATGTAGGCTATCTTCAAATGTGACGAGCGAGCGTGGCTCTGGATAGTCTCAGATAATTGTTCAATAAGTATAATAAGTATATATTACATAATTCTTTTCACTCTTCTTTCCTTGTTGAACATTTTTGCAACAGTTTTTCACTATTATTGGTTTGCTCATTTTGTGTGTTTTTTTTATACTCTACAACTTGAACTTGAAAATAAAAAATCTTTGAGACATCTTTCAAGGGCTCAAAAACGATTCATTTTATGGAGAACTAAGTCCTAATCCAAAACACGAAGGGCATCAAGCAAAAAAGCTGGTAGTTGTTTACCAGTTTTGTTTTCCCTGGGCTTTTCATTTTCTTGCGAATTGGTTATATCGTATCTCTTATATGTGAGAAAACATCGAATAAGCAATCTGATTAGTTATATCGTTTCTTTCCACATGTGAGGGAAGGGAAATGATATAATAAAGAAACTGATTGGCTGAGGCTATTGTGGGCCATTGTATTTTGTACGTAAACAAAAACAGACGAAAATATATTCACGGTTTCTTAATGACAAATCTCGCTGGGTATAAATTAAATTAATCAAAGCAATTCATAGTATCATATAAATGTACAAATCTAGCAGTGACTTTACCACGTAAAAATACGACGGTCACATTTAAAAAACAATAGATTATCCTTCTCAATATCAATTACTTTCGGAATGATCACTCTGTAGAAATATCACAATGGATTATCGATTTGCGAAACAATAAGTTACTCGGCATTATTACCGATCAACTAGCTATCGAAGATTCAAAAACCCTTCAAATGGGAAAATGGGGATTCTCGGGCCCTTCAACATGTCGCATCTGTTTGATTCAATATAGTCAGCCAATTTGATCACCCAATCAAAAGGTTTTGATAAATTGAAAAAAAGGCAGGAAATAGTAATAAGCAAGTTTCAATAATCTCAAAATATCTCAGTCGTTTTCTTCTACTTGGAAAGATAAACGTGAAACATGCAGTTTATCATATATCATAGCATCATAATTACGACAATCCTCCTTGAAATAGGAAACAGTGAAAATGTTTATATGCTGCAATCACCTGAAAAAATCGGACCATTCCTGATCACTAGACCGTGTGTTGTCCTACCTTTATACCGCTGTATGCTAAGTCTGGTGAATCATATCTCTGTCCTACAATAACAATCCATGAAAGGCCATTTTCGAATACGCTGAATTCAAATTTAAAAAGTTCCCAAGATTTACAACATTACCTATTGATCAATATTTGGCCGAAAGGCAACTAATAAAGAAACGAGAATTCCTTCTTGTCAGCAGCCATTTGCACACCTAGCCTCGCATTGATGCATATTTCAAGATGGTAGCTTCACGTTGCCATAGATACTTGTTATTTTGTTTTATAGAAAATAATTACCTTTAATTGTGTAATCAAATTGTTTGAGAAATTGCGAAACATCCACCTATAATTATTACTATATTTTGTCAGAAATTACCAGTTGTATATGTTTATATTTAAATTAAAACATGAAATATGATTTCATAGAGTTTGAATAAAATGCAAACGTTTGATTTTCTTCACAATTGCATGAGTTGAATCGTGAAATTTACAGAAAAATAAACATGTTATGTTGAATTATATGGCGAGTCATCCTCCAGCAAGTCAGTTTTGTTTGATCCATTACCAAAGTACATGCATCGAAGAAAAGCTGCAATCTTTTACAGAAGCAACGTTCTCTCGTTTTTGTGAGAGAAGATCCCAATGGCTAGAGAAGTCAGGAGAATCAAATGATATAGCTGTGAAAACACTTGAACACATTCCTTTAGATTTCTGCAATGATGACCTAGATCTCAAGTTAGAAGCATATTGTTATCATTTGAGATGCTATAGATATTTTACTGACGTGAGTAAATTGGAAAGGGCCAAGGCTATAGGAGAACAAAACAAAAAAAGACCAGCTGAAAAAAACACAATCTATATACAAAGTCCTAGTAAAAAAAGAATCACAAGGTCAATAGGAGGAACTTTTAATGGTGTACTTAGTAATACAGACAGAAGGAATACTGATGTTCTTCCAAATCTTTGTATCATTTGCAAAAGAAAATATGGATACTTTTATGACACTGTAAGTATTATATATTACATCTTACAGTAAATCTTACAACTTGTCAATATATATAATATTGTATAATTATAACATTTTAGGTAAATAAGAATACAAAAAGACAGAAACTGACAGGGGCCGAAACGTTTGATGGGGGGAAGCTCCGACAAGCGGCAGAAGCTAAGAATGACGAGAAAATATTACGTCAAATCAGAGGAAAGGATTGCGTAGCAATTGAGGTGAAATACCATAAGAAATGTTACCGAAAGTACACAAAAGGGATAGAAAAAAACAACAGAAATAGCTCCAAAAAATATGGTTTATATAGTGCGGCATATAAGGCTTTCTGTAATGAAGTCGTAGAAGTAAATATCCAGCAAAAACAGCCAATGTTTCTTAATGTGCTTCTTAGAACGTTCATAAGATACATTCAAGAAATTGAAAACATAGACGGATCTTCGTATCAATCTGCCAGGCTAAAGAAACGTCTCCAAAAGTCATTTCCAAGCTTGGTATTTTATAGACCTTCCCAGAAATGTAAAAGTGAGCTTGTAATCCCAGAAGAGTTGACAACAGGTGAAGTTTTGGATAGGTGTAGTGCAATGGATGTAATTGATGTTCTTGACTCATCAAGCCACAGTACTGACAGTAGTGACAGTAGTGACAGTGAAACTGAAAATACTGAGCCAATGGGGTCAACAAGTTCTTCCTCGCCAATGTCTTCATCTGCATTTGAAACTAACATGAGGTCTCCAGTCTATAATGTTGCCATGTATATACGAGAATTGATCCGATCGTGTGAAGGGATGTCTGGAATCTGGCCACCAATAGGAAACGACTTCTCACAAACAGCAATCTTAAAAAGTATTCCAACCTTATTGTATAACTTCCTGGCGTGGGCAACAGGTTTCTCTGATGAACCAGATTTCATCACAAAGGTTGATCTAACTGAAAAGAAAAAAACAAAATTACTGTCAGTGGCAGAAGATATTGTTTACATAGCATCTCAAGGAAAAACACAAACATACAAGTCCTTATGTTTAGCTATAGCAGTTAGACAAATCACTGGTTCTAATCATGTAGTTGATTTACTAAATGGCTTCGGACATTGTGTTTCCTCATCTACAGTAAAACACCATGAAACAGCCTTAGCTATTATCAATCCTGCTACGAGTGGATGTATTCCAGCTGGTATCAGCCAAAAGTTGTTCACAACATTTGTATATGATAATGCAGATTTCTGTGAAGAAACCCTTAGTGGTGCAGGATCTACGCATGTTGCTAATGGTATTTGCATTCAAATAACATAGAAGCAAATGAAACTCCGTTGCGTCTTAGTAAGAAAATAAAAGCTGTTGTACTTCAAGACGAAGAGATTCCAGAATACCACTTAGGAAAACGACCATCTCCAGTATTTAGCCAAACAATTAAAGAATTTGATGATAGTACCAAGTGTTACTATGTGCAGCGATTAGAAGCAGAAGAGTTGAATTTTATATACATTCTTTGTAAGATGAGACAACTTGAAGGATCAACTATTTTACCAGGATGGACAGGCTTTAATACAACAATTGAGAAGACAAAAGGAGACCTTTCCACAATAACATACATGCCCGTTGTCAACGCACCAATCACAGATCTTGGTACTGTCTCTGAAATTCTAAACAGATGTGTAGTGATGTCAAAAGAATTGATGTTAGAAATGGTGGTTGTTGTATTTGATGAAGCAGTATACTGCAAGGCACAGACGATAAGGTGAGAAGGAGAGGTACACTTAAAATATCCAGTAAATAATGGGTAGTTCAACAGAATATCCTCTGTGAAAAAATGTCTTGGGTTTCTTGAAGTATTAATGAACACCACGTAAACAGTTCATGAACAGTTCATGAACGTTAAAAGGACCAGGTTCTATAAACTTTTTATGAACAGTTTATTACCAGTTCATGAAAATAAATTGGGCCATTTAACGTTCATGAACTGTTTTCAAAGGGGATTTTAACAAACAAATTATTTTATTTTTAGATGGAAAACATCTGAGTTTATGAATAGGTTAGTTATACGTCTGGGAGACTTTCACATGGTGATGTCTTACCTCAGTGGAATATCCAAGTTGTTTAGAGACGGTGGTCTTGAGGTACTTTAATCTTCACTGCAACACTATCACTAACAGAATAACTGGAACTTCCTACAACAAAACAAAAATATTTTTATTCTATTTCAGGATATTCTTGTTTATAGTGAAACTGTTGCAGCAGGCTCAATCAAGGGAGTGATGTCAGGAAAGCATTACAACAGAAGCGTCAGAGCCCATAAAGTTATGTATGAGGCATTACAACGTCTGCGATTCGAATCTTTCATTGAATCCCTGTCAACTGAAGATCAACAGGATATTTATGGTCTTATAGAAGTAGTCAAAGTTAAATTTGAGTCAGGTTCTATAAAGGAATATTGTGAAGGATCTGTTATCAAAACAATTTACAAAAAATATATGGCATTTGTTGATGATTGTGGCAAACGCATGAAAACATTTAATTATTGGTCTCAGTACCTAGATATGGTGGAGGTTATGTTAATGCAAATTCGGGCAACGAGAACGTCAAACTGGAAGTTGCATATTGGTGCCGTACGACAGATGCTTCCTTGGTTGTTCATTTCAGATAGGGTAAATTACTCGCGTTACGCCTTATGCTACTTTTTGGAAATGGAATCACTAGAACATGATGACCCAGGTTAGTGTAGTGAAACATTATGATATATCTGATGGCAACAGTATAATTAAAAAGATTTGTTCACCTATATATAGAATTTGCCAAAGAACTTTCTAAAAACTGGACTGTCAACCGTCAATCAAAGCACACATTTTCAGCTGTTGCCTGTGACCAAGCAATTGAGCAGACAATGAACCGCGATTGCAAAACTAAAGGTTTGAAACATACTTCTGTACATACCCCTGCGAAAAACAGTTCAGGAGTTCATGAACAGTTCATAAACGTTAAATGGCTCCAGTTTTCCTGAACTGTTCATGAACAGTTCATGAACCCTCACAGACAGTTCATGAACAGTTCATGAACTGTTCATGAACTCCTGAACTGTTTTCGCAGGGGTATGTAAAACACATTATCAAAACTGAAAAGTAATAGGAACATATATCAAATACATTTAGGTGGTCTTGTTGGCATAACAAGAAATCCAAAAGCAGTGCTGAAGTGGATCAACAGTCAGGCTGACAGAGCTGCAATTACCAACAAATGTAATGAATTGGCCGGCTATAGTAAAGAAAAAAGGTATCAATCATCACGTTAGCTGAATAAAAACTTGAGATTCGTTATGTAATGTGTCATTGTACAACTCTGTTATAGGAAGAGGAGAGATTTGGACGAGAATAGAATGAAAAAAGATGAGTCATCAGTAATTGCAGTAATGCAAACAATTAAAAACATGACTAATCCATTTTCTTTAGAAGCGGAAGAGTTAATAAACATTGCAAACGGAGAGATTGCCACAAAAGATATTGAAAGTAGCTTAAAAAACCTAAAAGAGCAAGGAGAGGAACAACTATCAGCCTTTGCACGGAGCCACGTCCTTGTTAAAGAACCAGATTTATACACCAAAATCAGTAAAAGCAATGTTAAAACATTTAGCTCAATGTACAAAGAAATTAATCTCAAAACTTTGAAGGGTGAAGTTGTTGCTTTGAAAAATACCAAGGATCTATTTGCACGTTTACTTTTACTTGCATCATCAAGGAATGTTGACCTTGAAGAAGTATTGTCATACTCTTTGAGGCCATATCCATTACCATTTGCCACTGCTATTGGATCTCTTGTTAAGTGCCAGAAATCCAAACTTGCTACTGAAATTGAATCTAAAGTAGATTGCACTGTAGAAGCCACAATATTTGTAAATTCATCCAATGCGTTAATAGTAGATGGTATGGCTGTATTGCAAACTATGAAACATTTAGCATTGACATTTGGTGAGCTGGCAGAGCAAATTTTGAAAAAGGTTGTAGCAAAAGCTAACATTTTTAATGCAAGTCGGATTGATTTTGTTTCGGATTGCTACCCAGAGGTAAGTATTAAAGCAGAGGAGAGGAGGAGAAGATCTGGAAAAGGCTTACAATCCATCAAAATCATGACACCAATTCAAAAGGTACCAAAGAATTGGAAGTTATTTCTGTCAGTTGGAAAGAACAAGGAGTCATTGATTAATTTCTTTGCTGATCACTGGCCAAAGCTAGATTACAAGATTTATGAAAATAAAGAGGTTTATATTTCTACAGGGTCAAAATGTTTCAAACTCACACTAGAACATGATGTGGTCATTTCCACCTCGATAAACGCACTGCATTGTGATCATGAGGAGGCGGATACAAGACTCTCTCTTCATGCCAAACATGCAAGTTGTTCATATACACAAGTAATTGTCCAGAGTCCCGATACAGATGTTCTAATAATTTTAATGTGTGCAAAACAGATCATCCCTGCACATCTTTTTCTTCTCATTGGTTCAGGAAAACATGCTAGAATATTAGACGTTGACAAAATAGTTGCTCATTGGGGGCTTCACTGGTGTAATGCAATGATTGGTTTCCATGCATTTACAGGTAAGCATGCACAATAATTTTCACCGTTGGTCATGAGCTTTCAATACTTGAGTTGATTGGGGATAATACAAAATCAATGTTTCTATTTTGTATACCATATAGGCTGTGACAGCACAAGCTCCTTTTACGGCAAAGGAAAAAAAACATGTTTGAAACTCTTACTTGAAAATCAATCATATTTAGAGCACTTTTCCTGTCTGGGCAAAGCAATGAATATCAACAATATCACTTTGAAGGGCTTACAAGACTTTGTGTGTCTACTCTATGGTGGGACAGGTGATATATGCGTAAACAAATTGAGGTAAATGAAGTGTTCATCATTTAAATAACATCAAACATGCAATGCTTTACCGTGCTGTCTTCAATCATTGCAGGTATAACATTTTCAAAAGTGGAAAGTTTGCTGAAGAATTGCTTCCTCCCAATAAAGATGCCCTGTATCTGCATGTCAAACGTTGTAATTATCAATCTTACATCTGGCGCAACTCTGCAACACCACACCTAAGTCTCCCACAAATTGATGAACATGGATGGGTAGTAAACAATACATCTGTGCAGATAAAATGGCTTAGCCAACATCCTGCACCTGACAGCTTGCTATGCTTCATCAATTGTGGGTGCAAAACAGGGTGCTCTTCAAACAGATGCAGTTGTTTAAAATCTGAATTGAAATGTACATCACTCTGCAGATGTATTTCCTGTGAAAATTACACAACTGAGAATGATGAGCAACCGGAGAGAAATAATGAAATTTCAGACGAAGAATCAAGCTCAGATGAGGACTAAATTTAATGAAATATAGTGATGTAGTCATGTTAAATAATCTTACCTTTCTCATTTTCTGCTCTCTTTCCTTTGTTGAGTTTTTCTAACTTTTTAGTCAATTCCATTCTTTTCGAAATGTCAGCGAGGTTTCAAAGATGTTAAAGTATATAAAAATTCAGTGAAAGTAGGATCATTTCGAATATTAAGCTTCAAATTAACGTTCAAAATATGTAAACAACTTCACTCTGATTCGAGTTTGGGCATAGGCGTTCTCCTCGTGTTTCTGTGAACGCGCGAAAACCATTGTTCCCAGTCCGTTTGTGCCCTATAATGGCTGCGTTGGACGAAGAAGAACCCTAAATGTTGGCAAGAATTAAATGATTGCGTTTGACTGAAATTAATGTGGCAAAGCTTGGGAACTTTTTACATTTGAATTCAGCAAGCTTTCAAGTAGGCAATTGTGGAAAAAAATTGTAGAACCCTGGGTTTGCTTCACGAGATTTCATTTTTTCGAAGGACAACACACGGTCTATATTACCATTCGGCGTCATGAAGATCATACGTACACATACCTTAACATGATATACATAGCAGTACTCAATTAATCAGCAATTAAGTCTCCTATTGATTAGATTCAATAATCTTTGATCTTCAACAACCATAAGTCGAGTTATTAACCCCAATAGTTTGCCCAATTCGATAAACATTCATGGAGAATGCAAATTCAGTTTAAAACAAAGTTTTTCCTCTTTTGAAGTAACAATAGATTTTTATGGCAGATTGAGTGTGTTTAAAACAAAGCTATTGTTGATATGCCAAATCATTGATAAGCTTGAATAAAAGGACGAAAGACAAAACGTATGACTCTTGAAGGGCTATTTATGGTCGAGGTGACGAGGTCAACTGCCTAGCTACGGCTCGTGCCTCAAAGCTTGTTGAGCAAGTGGCAACAAAGGGTATTGCGAAGCATTGCGCCACAAAAATTGGTTTCGATTTTTGATGCAGACTCAAAAATCCTACACTTCTTTATAGGAACACAGTTTATAAGAACACTGATGCTAAAATTACTAAAAATTAAAGAACGAATTAAGAACATCTCGAGACTTCTATTTCTTTTTCAAATTATTTTTAGAATTCAAAATTTAAAATTTTCAACAAAAACAATAATAAAACCTCAAAACTAAATAAATGCTACTGCAATAAAATTACTCAGTACAAGGCTGTTTATAAAAAAAATTGAATTTAGAAAAACATAATTATGAGTTAAGAACAGGTTGAGAACATTTTGAGGCTCAAAAAATGAAAAACCTGAGCCTCAACCAGAATTTACTGGTTCTTATAAAAAAAATGCACTGCGAGGCTCCAACATGGCATAATGAATAATTAAATAAATCAAATGATAAATTAAAATGTCATTAAATAAGGTAATAATAACTACGTTAGAATTTTCAAAACACAAATCAAAACTTATATTTATTTAAACAGGCATATAAGTTATAAAAAAATTAATAATTATATAATAAGATTATATAGTGTAATAATTTCAATTCAATCAATTTCAATAAAGGTGGAAACAATGTTTCTTTCTATAGTCATTTAGGCTAAATGTTGACATGTAAATTTTTAATATAAATATATACTTGTAGGTATAACTAATTCATGTCAAATATTTACATCACATTACATTACATTAATAGTGTAGTATAGTGTATGTAATGTAATTACTTTTTATAGAATTCATTTCTTGTAATACGCTTTTGAGCATATTTACCTTTTGAATTTGTACTAAATAGCGTTAGATAAATACAGCTTTATTATTATTCTATTATAATATTATACCATGATGATAATGAAGATTGTTGCAAATTGTGGTATCATGTTTAGCGAACTGTGCAATTTTAGGGTGATAGCGAGATTTTAAAAGCAATATAGTTCATTTATTTATAGCCAGTGCTTTTTTAAATCGCTCCGGCAAAAGCACTCCACAATGTCTATATAATATAAGGCCATTTGAAAGTGTAAAAGGTAATGAAATACTGTAGCATTCCAAATAAGTAATAACGTCTTATTTTATAACTTTTTACACAATTCTTTCACAATATAACAATATTTAAGTTATTAGTTTTTATTCAGAAAATATATGGAACTAAAGACCAGACATCGACTAGGAATCAATCAAGGCCGAAAATAATTATCTAAATTATCCAAGTTTGGGGGTGCAAGGCAATTATTAAAGATATCCAAGCTTGGCGGTGCAAAACCATCTGCCCGACGAAAAAGGGTTTGGGCAACTTTTCTTCTGGAATGCGCTTGGTACCTAATTGGTCCAGAGGGGTCGAATATGGAAGGTGAAAGCCTTGTCCTCCAGGGAGATTGCGAACGAATTGACTTTCTGTAAATGCCTTTTATCAGACATTTTGACAACAACATTTTGGTTTTACGGAATGAAAATAAAATAAAAAAGTAAACAAAATGGGTTGTTTTTCATGTCAAACAATAGCAAAATAACCTAAAATAAGCTTCTACCATTACTATTACTATTAGTATTTAAATTTTAAATATATGGCATCTCTAGAAGTAAGCCATTTAGTAATAGATTTGTGCATGCTATATATAAAAGTGTTATTGCCGGATACATTCAGGTAGGAGATGCCTATACAGAGTTCTGTGTGCAGTATAGTAAAACACGAGGCAATTACTCTAAACGTTATTTACCAATAGCTAAGTCAAATGTCCGTTAGAATTTAATGTACTAATAATTAACGATTTCAAAAACAAACTTTTTCAGAATTCAGATTTATTTTATAACACTACCCTCTTTATGTGTATTCGGGTGTATTCTTTTCGAAATATTTTTATAAGCTATTGAATGTTAAATTTTAGGGGTTTTAGAAATCGATTAAAAGGATTGAATCTCCCCCCAAATGAGTTCACCTACAGAGTATAGAATCATCCCTTTTTATTTTTGTTATATGGTCCTTTCCATCATTTGTGGTATATCTAGTAGCCAGTTTTTCACTCAGGAGATGCGCGGGGAGCTGAACAAAACCGAAACATATCATATTTATCCGGGGTAGGGAAGTAGGTCACGTAATTTCTATAAAATTGGTGGACCATGCTGTATAATTAATTCTGAGGGATCTAAGTGAGTGTGAGTGATTTTGGGGGGACTTGGCATACATCGGCTGCAGCGGGGAAGTGCCATTTTTAAGCCTTTTCCAGTTTATTGTCGACGGTGTCAAGTTAGAGATTTTCAAGAATTTTAGAACTTTTCTTTTCTTTTGCTCGTAAAAACATGACGTTTTAGGATTTTCATTCTCTCATTTGCTGTGAACTTTTACGTTTTTCCTCTATATTTGAACTTGGCACACCCCCGTACATTACCGAAGTACCCCTCTCTTGGGGAATAACTGCACCTGCGTATACGCAAATGAGATCCGTTCTCAACTTTAATGATAGCATACCATGCATTTAGGTTATACCTGGTTCATGCATCAATATATATTGAATATTTCAACAACGTAGCTATTGTGAATAAGCATCACACCGACCAAGGCATTCAAACTCGTGTTCTGGTGCAGAGGCTGCTGATCAGTAAGTTCTATTCTTAAGAGATTTTTTTATAATACCATATAATGCTTCTAAAATCATACACATTGAATTCCATACACATGCGATATATATAGCAATCCAGGTACATAAATCAGGATCCAATAATACCTATATATAGAACGATAATAATGACATTTTAATGCTATAAGCAAAAATTGTTGTATCAATTTCCCAGTATGAGTAAAGTTAATCTCATCGGACAGAGGTTCGATCGGATTGAATGCTGACTGAGGTTTAATGATATATTATTCTCAATCA
Source organism: Haliclystus octoradiatus (assembly GCA_916610825.1). Classification (NCBI taxonomy): domain Eukaryota; kingdom Metazoa; phylum Cnidaria; class Staurozoa; order Stauromedusae; family Haliclystidae; genus Haliclystus; species Haliclystus octoradiatus. The sequence continues at coordinate 10,698,298 of OU744450.1, forward strand.
TCCCCCTCTTGTGGTTCATCATTAACGCCTTTCTCAGGGCCATCCTTGTCTTGACGTGGGATCTGATAAAAAAAGATATCATACGAAAAGTTATGAATATAAAATTTAGAATAAATATATATCACTGTTGTTGATATGAACTGCTCTTTACTTTCCCCATAATTGTCAGAAAAATGACGATATCACATTTTTGGCAACAATGCATAACGACAATGTTATAGATTGACATTTAATGAGGTTATAATTTATAGCTATTTCCCGGTGCTGGAATTTTAATAATTAGCAACCAAGAGAAGTGATATTAACTGCATTTTATAGAAATGTTATGATAAGTTGAATTGAGAATCATTACATTCCGTAAATATTTGGGAGCAGCTTGCAACGTACGTATATAACTGCCCATTGACAATCGAGGCATATCTACTGTGAAAGCTGTTGAAATTGATCTACAGTTTCTCAGCTGGGATCAGTAAAGAGCATTCACAGCACTCTCATAATCATTGCACAAAGGGAGAAGAGCCAGTGCTCTAAAAGTAGAAGAGAGGTACGGGCGCCTTCAGTAGGGCGATACTGCCTCCCAATCACTACTATTACAACTCTGGCACGTCCTAGCTGGAATGAATTTAATTTGGAGTTAACTCCCTACTGCGGCTTTAGGTCTTTACATCACTATTTATACGCTTAATTACCTAACATACAACGCATGAAATATAACCGTTTTATTTGAATAGTACAAAAATATACGCCAAATTTAATCAAAGAGTCGTCTCACCGCCGGTTTTTCCATTCTGCCGTAGTACACTGGTTTAGTATCTAAAATAAGAGAAGAACAATATGAACTTTATAAGCAAGGAAATATGGACTCAGTGAGTCATTGTGGAATGTGCAGAAGGTATATTTATCTAGAAACATGTTCTATATTATCAATGTAATATTATTTACCTCCGTTTGGGGGACGGAAATTCTCGTCACCGTCGTCAAAATCGTCGTCATCGTCCATGTCATCCTCTCTGTCATCATTGTACTCGTCTTCGTGCTTCTCTGCGTGGTAGAAATTAGACAAAATTACTAAAATTATTAACAGTGAGAAAATAATTATAAGGTATTGTAAGGTTATATACAAATAAATAGACAACTTTAATACTAATTTTACTTTTATTCTTACTATCAAAAAACTTATCTTCCTTCTTCTCTCTCTTTTTCTCATCTGCTACATCTTCCTTCCACATCTCTCTCCCCCCTTTACAAATTATATAATACATGGAATACAACAATACTTTATCTTTACAATACAATTATATAATACACCGTGGAAGTAGTCTTTTGCAACAAATAATTGCATGTTGTATATATTCAGGTACTGTTAATGCGAATATGCGAAAAAATATTGTTACTCACTCCAATCAATCAATCAATCAATCAATCAATCAATCAATCAATCAATAATGAATTCAGAAATGAATTATATTCTTTAAAAAATGCAAATCAAAATTCTGTTGATAGAGCAGCAGTACCCCAAAATACTGCAACATCTGAGCCAACAATTGTTCTGGAACTTACAAGGAAAATCAACAGGGAACAAAATGATCAGAGCGAACGAAGTTCCAATATTGTAATTAGTGGGGTACCTGACGATGAGGTTTATTCTGACAAAGAATTAGTAGAAACATTAATCCAAGAAATAGAGGTTGATATTAATCACATTCCTATTACAGTAAAAAGATTGGGGGTAACAAAGCCTGGTAAGATTCGCCCCTTGTTAGTAAAATTAACTCCCCAGAAACGCATGCAGCTTCTAAAAGCAGGAAAAAAATTAAGAGACAATCCGTTGAGAAAAAACGTTTACATCTCTCCTGACATGACGATGAATGAGCAAAAAGCTGCTTTCGACCTTAGAACAAACTTGAGAAAATCCCGCTTAGAAAATCCTGATAAACACTTCCGTATTTATGCAGGAAAAGTTGTTGCATATATGCCTACACCACTACCACCACCTACACAAGTAGTAGATTGACTCACTTTCACTACTTGTCTCTGGAATGTCGAAGGATTGAACGGATTATTGAAATTATGCCCTAAAACTGACCCTTTCTCTGATTGTGACATACTTTTACTAACAGAAACTTTTATCAAAGATACACCAACAACATTCCCAAATCATTATTCATTTATGGTAAGTGCCAGAGATCCCACTGGTGATGGGACTTGTCCCCGTGGTGGTCTTTCAATTCTTTGTAAAAGGGAATTAAATCCCAAAAGTTTGCTACAACAAGAATGCTGTATTGGAATAACGACAACTTATTGTAATATATTTTTATTTTACTTCCAACCTAATACTACTGTTACTACCATTCTTTATGAAATATCTAATGCTTTGACTAATGCAAATAAAAATTTGCCTTCTATTGTTTCTGGTGATTTTAATTGTCGGATTGATTCTGGAAATCGTGGTACGTCTTTAGTTAAACAATTGAACGATATTGGATTCATTTTATTGAATAATAAAAATGATTTTACTTATGTCTCACATTCTGGTAAAAGCACAATAGATCTCGTATTTACTAATTGTATCGCACAAACTGTACTTGAACATCATATTGAACATTCGATAGCTCGAAAGCATCAAAAAGTCATTTCTAAATGGGCGTTTCCCAAATCTTCTCAGTTACTCATCCAACGGCATCAACAGAAACTAAAGAGAACTGTAAATACAAATAAACTCAGTGTTCACCCAAATTTAAACCTTGCTAAAGAAGCAATCATTAATCATAATTTAGAGAAAGCTTTTACATTAATCGAAACCGCTTTAAAAGACTGTTGTCCGCCTCATGCTACCAAGTCGCATTATCATAAACCATGGTTTGACGCTGAATGTAAATCTCACAAGAATTACGTACTATCCTTATTCAACAAAATAATGCGTGATTCAAATGACATCAATTTACGTGACCATTATTCAGAGGAGAGAAAACAGTACCATAAGTTATTACATTACAAGAAAACTCAATACGAAGAAAAATTATTAATCAAAACAATTGAAATATCTCAGAAAAAGCCATGGTTACTATTCAAGAAATCTAAAGTAAGGCAACCGCTATCTATCCCACTGGATATCTTAGAAAACCATTTCCAAAAGCTACTTAATCCATCAGGTAAAACGACTCTTCTTGATCATACATCTATTGACTTCTCCTCTGATAATTGGTACAATTCATTATTTGAGGAGGAAGAAGTCCTTGATGCGATTTTGTCAACTTCAGATCATAAAGCTACTGGATTAGATAACATTACAAATGAACATTTGAAGTTTTCAATTGAACAATTACTTCCATTGTGGACCATGTTTTTTAATTTATGTTTGAATCTTGGTAAGATCCCACAGCGCTGGTGTTGCAGCATAGTTAAGCTTCTGTATAAAGGTAAAGGTCTAAAACTAGATCCAAATAATTATCGTGGTATATCTCTTTTATGCTGTCCTCTCAAAGTACTTACTACACTTCTTAATCGTCGTTTTAAAGACAATATATTTCACTTAGTTCCACCTGAACAATTTGGCTTTCAAGAGAACAAAGGTACTATACAACCTTTAAATATTTTAATAAATGATATTTTTAACCAATTTTCCCAATCCAAAGGGAAGCCGCACATGTACTCTTGCTTTATAGACTTTACGAAAGCTTTTGACAAAGTCAACCGTTTTAAGTTGATCACAAAATTGAAACAAGATTTTGGTGTGAATGGTTTGATTTTACGTTTAATTTCTGCATTATTACAAGATAATCATATTTCTATTGACGATGGTCTCAATTATTCAAAATCAATTGAGCAAAATCATGGAGTTGTCCAAGGAGATTGCCTTTCTCCAACATTGTTTATTTTATTTATTGCTGATCTTGCTACGCAGTTGAGAACCTCTTGTACAGATCTCAAATTTTTATTTTATGCTGATGATTTAGTATTGTATTCCTCTAGTAAAGACGCCTTACAGAGCGGACTCAATGTTTTATTTAATTGGTGTAATGAAAACCAGCTGTTTGTAAACCTCAAGAAAAGCAAAATAGTAAAGTTTAGAAAAGGAGGTGCACTCAACAAAACGGATATCCTTATTTATGGAAATGAAATCGTGGAATTTGTCAAGTCATATGATTACCTTGGTGTATGCTTACAACAAACATTGACATTCACACATCATATATCAAATAAATTTAACAAGTCTATGGTAACTATTGGTGCCTTGCAAAGCCTCCCAAGAGTGTCATTGACTACAGCTTCAATGGTTTTCTATATGAAAGTTTCTCCTGTTATTACTTACGCCTTCGAAGTCATAGCTCCATTTTTAAAATTAAATCAGCTTGTCTATCTTGATAGAATAAAAGCAGCATATTTGAAACGTACTCTTGGTGTCCACACAAATTCATCAAACACATTGATGTTTATTTTCTGTAATACACCTTCGTTTGTTGAAGACATCAAGAGTCAATACCCTTTCGAAACAAATACTATTGAGTTATATTGCAAAGCACGCAATCAAAAAGTATATACGCTGCTATCAGGTGATTATATAAACGCACCTATTCTAAAAACTCTAAGTTGGCAGGCATGCAACCAAAGTAGCCGAAGTTACATTGCTAGATTGTCCGTTCACGGCTTTCATTATGAAATATGCACTAATAAAATCTACCATAAGCCTAAAGTTAGCTGCTACTGTCAAGAGTGCAATGGAAATGCAAGTGATCTCTATCACATCATGAAATGTCCAGCAATTCTTTCATGTACAAAATACATCAAAAACAGAGAAGCTTTATAAAAGAAACAAAAGAAGAAAAAAAAAATAAAAAAAAATAATAATAATAATAATAATAACATATTACCTATAATAATTAAGTATCAAATCTTTATGTTCTTCTTGACAATAGTAACGATAATAACAATAGCGAGAACAATAATCATAACAATTGGGATAATACCAAAAAAAAAAATAATAATAATTATAAAATATAAATAAATAAATAAATAAATAAATAAATAAATAAATAAATATATATACATATTTATATAATAGTACTTATGTTTATCTGTACTGTTTTCTGCACATATTTATATATATACTATACTATATGAAACAAATATACCAACCTCTTATCTTATCATTTAATTATTTAAAATATTATTAATTCAATTTCAATTTGTAATAACCATGTATATCCCATAAAAAGTTTTATCTCGAAATGAGATGCAAATATATGACACATCAATCAATCAATCAATCAATCAATCAATCAATCAATCAATCAATCAATCAATCAATCAATCAATCAATCAATTAATCGCTTTATTTATTCTATTACTTACCAGATTTTGGTAAGGCGGATACAGTTATATGATACCCAACAGTACTAGTATTAGGTTCATATTGGCCATTATATAATTATATCCTACTACTAGAAATCAGCAATCATGCATTATATGACGAATGTGAATATATATGCCACACCCCAAAATAACTGGAGGAAGATTACAGCAAGTCAAAGAATGAAGATACATTAACTATGAATAATTGTGATGAATTTATGATTGGGGAGTGTGGATATATTCCCAAGCAAACGTTTTATACTGGTAATTTTGAATTTTGTTCTTTTTATCTCTGTAAAACAGCAATACCTGTGAATTATTTACAGACAATGTGATTATTTACAAATGAATTAGATTTCCTCAGATTTAAGTCTAGTTTTAAACATATGTAGGCCTACATTTTTCGCTGAGCAAGTAATTAAATATAGTAAATTATAGTTTTTATGCAGCGTACAGCAAAAGAATAACAGTATACATTTGATTTAGAAAGAGGCATAATTAAACTGCCGTGCCTTGAAGTTTTGAATAAGTTTGTATCCATTTCTATTAGATTATTGATTATTTTAAAGTATTGTCTTGATAGTGTATCGACACTGGCTCATTTTGAGAATAGCGGAAATAAACCAAAAAAATTAAGCAACAAAGTTGTGAGGGCACTGATATGAGTGACTCTTTTTACTTCGTATATAAGTCTGATAAAAACGTACAAGATCGGCCATAGTCCTATCCATTTCGATTCTATTGACTATATGGATGGACCTAAAGTATCCAGAATACCGTCAGATGTTAATATTTTGTTTAATTTCCCAAACTTAATCGTTGTTTGCAATTGGGCATTGCTTCGATAGCACTATCCTTTATTATTCTTTTTTCACAATAGTGTTATCGTAGCATTGTATATATACTTTCTCAACAATAATCTCAAATGATAAATGAATCTACATCAATATCAACAATGCTTCAAATAATCTATGAGCGCACACCTTGGTGCACAAAGCCCGCACAAAGCACAATTGCACTTCTACTTGATCTGCTGGTAATGATAGATTGTACGTACACTTTACACTTTCCTTATAAAAACGTTTGAGTGTGAATCTCATGCATAACTGCTATGTATTTCTGGCCCTGAATTGTATTCCCATTTGTAATAATATGTGTGTCGTCAATCATCAATACCGTATCAATTAGATTACTAAAACGAATGGGGATAATTCGTCTCGGGTAATTTGTATTTAAATTTGTTTCCCAGTATGCAGGCACATGTGCTTAAGGGGTGACTTTACGCCATGATCGAATCACCGTAAATGTGATACATGGCAAGCTGCAGAATCCGAAAGGTTTTCAATGAGCCCTTTGGCTAGGATCAATCAAAACTGCTAATTCGTTTATTCGTGATTCGTTTTATTCTTATTTCCTATATAGCCTTTCAATACTGAAGTACTCAAATCCGCATTCTTTATCGCAATTCTTTCCATGTGAGGTAGTCTCAGCTCTCAATTCACTACCAGGTGAAGGCAGTATCATTGATTCAACAAACACTGTATGGTATGGGGTAACTTCCATTGCGCCTCAACGGGGCTATTCATATAGAACTTTGGAAGGATGACTATACGAAAAATGTTTCAGATCATGAAAACGATACCCCAAATAGTTTTTCAGAAAGCACATATATTACCCCTACAAAACTAATTCTAAAAAAAATATTTAAATGTAGTTAAACAATTACATAAGGTTAAAAGTTGTTCCTCAAATTTTTCCTTGTACCAAAATGCTTCTGAACATTGAAAAAGGTACCCTCTAATATTTGAGCGTCCCCGTATACCAAAAGCATGCAAGTTACCCCGGGATTTACCCCCTGGAAAGGTACAGTGTAACCCGCTTAGTGCAATCCGGATGGGTGAAGTCAGTGCCTATTTGCAACCTAGATTTGAAACTCGATTAACTTCTGTGGTGAAATCTTTGCAAAACAATTTCTGATAAAAGCAACTTTCGAATAAAATACAAAACATCCGTTGCACTAATTTCGATTTGGACTAGAGCTGGCTAACAGGCATTCATTGCATGTCTTTCCATACCAGGGAAATAGCGTCCCTGCAGATTCGTGTCACAGATGTTGAGGGGAAATATTTTTCAATTTGGACGCATGAAAGCAGCAATTAGCAATTGAGACGTTAATACCCTACCGAAGGCACAATATAATATCATACAATAGAAATATTGTATCATATAAATATCATGTAAAGATACCAATATTGAAAACAGAATACGGAAAAGCATCATTTATTACATGAGTATTTTACTATTGAAGTAAATCTGTATATAAAGGCCACCTGTATACAGTGGTCAATTTATTCAGTTCTCATAGCTGGCTGTTAAATATTCAAGTTTCACTGTATACCAATTGTAGCTAATTCATTCGAAACCCCGATGAATACTCTGAAAAACTCGTTCTTCGGTTTACTCGCTCGCTTACAAGTTTATCAAATTGAAAACAATAGAAGTAGGATGTCATGATTTAAATGGTATGACAATGAAGTAGAAACACGATAGTCGTAATGAGAGGTTATCAAATACACATAGAAAGATATTATTCTGAATTTCATAGGTGTGCTTTGAGAGGTTTCTTTCTGCGGATGGAAGTTAAACTTTAAATCCTGTAAATTGAGTGAAAAAAATACAAAACTAAAAACTTTTGACTTTAGTGGCTTATATCTCTTTACCTGGATCTTAAATATTGATCAAATATAGCTGTAAATCTTTAGCCGAATGTTGAAAATCTCATTCCGAAAGCAGATTGTCATTTGGTTCAGCCGTTTTTTATTTAGAGACAAGTAAGTAAAATGTTCAGTGATTTTTCTGGTGTAAACTTTCTTGTTGAAAATAAATGGGTTCCTGTTGGAGGAAAAAGAGTGAGACACAAAATTAATCCAAAGTCGTCCCTTTGACTGCATTTTTGAAGGAGAAATGATCGTGCAAAGTAAAAACACAAGAAGATCTTATACGAATAGAAAATTTTTCTCTATCTAAAGAAGCAATCTCCCAATATACGAGATATACACTTCAAATGATTTGAGACTTACGATTACGTTTTTTATTCGATTTTCAGTCAAACACGGTTGGCAGTATTCAATATTAAATTTTCTTAATGCTTGCCATATCACTGTTCAAACGATTCGATATGTTATTATTTTGTTGATTTTGTTTATTTCAATTTATCACCGTTACATTAACATTATTCGGATGAGGGAATAGAAGAAGGGGAAACCTAAACACACCCTTTTCTAGGCGAAGAGAGGAACGAATGCATATCAAGATTGCACAACACGAAATGGAAATACAAGAAAATGAAAAATTCAAAACAACCTCTTGCAAATTGATAATCTCATGTGAAAGAGTAAAAGAATAAAGTGTTCTATTAGAAACAGTAGGAACCTTTGTTTGTTTACTTAGGAAGAAATTAATTTACTAACAGCCATTCTAAAACATAAGATTAGATGTTCAACTGATTAATGATACATTTCTTAAATTGCATTTTAGTATTATTTTTGCAATCAAATTAGTGAGATAATATTCAACCGATAAAATGATTTTAATATTCATATGTCTTTTAAAATTCCACAGTGATTTGTTGTTGTTTCAATCACATTAAATTAAAGGCATTGCTTTACTTACTGCAGCTTGAGTTTTGCCTGCTTCTTTCGATAATTTTTTACTTTGTTCATTATGACCAAGCATTAAATGGGCAATACTTAATGTTGTTAAAGTACGTACAACTTCAGGATGATATTCACCATGTAAATTTCTATTAGCAGCTAATGATAAATCTAGTATTTTTCTCCCATAAACAGCCATACCTAATGATAAATAAGCATGTCCAAGATCAGTTAAAGCACATGCAAATTCAGCACCGTATTGTTTTGAACGTGATTCATCACTCAGGTCAGGCGGTGCAGCCTGTTGTAACATTAATGCTCTTTCAATTAATTCTTTACTTTTTCTTTTCTCACCAATTGTACCACTAACAACACCATGTAACAAAAGTGTACGTGCATATTCAATTGGTTCTTTATATTCACCATATTTTTTACGATCTAATTCATATATTTCAGTTGCTTTTTCTAAATGTGATATACAACGACCTGTATTATCATTTGAACTTTCAACAGCAGCAAGTCTTGTTAAAATATTAGCATATTCTAATGATGCAGTATTTTTTGTTTTGTTTTGTAATTCTAATAAATCTTCAAGTAAATATTGAGCTGTTGCTTGATCTCCATGTACATCTGTTGCACATGCAGCAATAGCCTTCAATCCATTAACTCTTGCTTCTTCAGTTACAACATTTGGGTGTAGCTCATTAAGCATACCTTGTAAATTCAATGATAATATAGTTGATATAGCACGTCCTTTTGGGTCATTTTTTGTGTACGTCAATTCATCACATACGGTTTGGATGACACGCTGGATATGTGCTAGCGTATGATGGAATTTATCATCTGTAGAACATTCTAGATCAGCATCATTGTTTTTAACTTTTGATTGAAATACACTACCAATATTAACACCAATGGTATTACAACTATTTAACGCTTTAACATCAGTTACTGTTTGTTTAGCTTTCTCAGACAGACTATCATTGATACTTTTACGAAAGGCTATTAATGTTGATTTTTCATCGAATTTCTTTAATTTACGAATCCACGATTGATGTTGAAATGCATCATGTGATGATATCATGTAAAGCGATTCAATCTTGTCTGTTGTTATTTGAAGAAACTGTTGCCGTAAAACAGCATAGACCAAAGGATGAAGGCAAATACCTTCTGTGTCTACAATTAGAAAGAAGCAAACCATGAGATTTCAATTAAGATTGAAGTTTATCAAAAATAACAAGATTTGATAATCACATGAAAAATAAGCGAGTCATGATTGGTGGATTTGTACCACGTGTTTTGCAGTTATGTCAAGACAACCCACGACATTCCATTGCAACCACCAACAGTAGGCTATATTGGTTTTTGTGCTATGTCGGGTATACACCTATACCTGACAGCTTTAGCCAAACAGCTAGAACATATGTTTTGAAAATGATGACAAGATGCGACAGATTGAATATTTTTTCATAAAATCAAATCAATTGTATACTCTGTAATTGAAAATTCAACTTGAGAAATTCAAAACAAAAGTGACTCATTAGAAAACCTTTCGGATGCTGTAGCTTGCCAGGTATCACAACTGAAGTCCCACTGACGAAATGCAAAAATATCATACTACATTTATAGTCATTTATGACTGAAAGTCACTCCTTAAGCACAAGTGCCTGTTTATTGAGAGTCATTAGCAAATTTATATACAAATTATAGTACAAACGATTAACATGTGTGCACCGATGTGGAATCGAGCCACAGCTTCCTGCACAAAGTGAGGACACTCTACCACTGAGCTACGATGCAGTGCACTGCAAGGACGGTAAATATGATCTTATCTTTTGCTATTGTAATTGTATTTATGAGGAACATCCTTAAAATCATTAGCCTGCTTGTCAGCCCTAAACATTTTTTGAAACCATATGGTCTGTGATTTAAAATGTGATATTTTGTAAAATGTGATGTTTCGATATTTCATGACAATTGATGTTTTGTGACAGTGTGTGACAGACTTTATGGTCCCAGAAACAAAGCTAGAGACCGACATGCAGACCAGAAAATGATCCAAGATGATTGAGGCTTTTTTTCTCTAGCTATCCAAAGAGTATGATGTGAAAATACTACTAAAATGGTAGGCAACTTACCCCCTGGTTGGATAGAATATGTACTTATAAGAGAGCAATTGCGTAAGAAATCAAGTCCATCAGATCCTTTCTCCTCATACTCGGGTTTACCAAAATAATAACTATAAAGCTCTTTAACTGTGACCCATAAATCAGAAACAGAATTTTGCATATTTTCAAATTTATTTACAAGACTTTTTGTTGACCATGCTTTTCCTTCTGGTTCTAAAGGATTATCTTTAACTGATTTCATTTGACTTTGTGATTGGTTAAATGCAGTTACCAAGTCAAGTGATGACGTCACTTCTATTTTAGGCAAACCATACAAAGGATGTTTTAAATAACGAGAAACTGCTGAATATGGAATTTGAAAAAATGGATGAACATAACCAAGAAAATCGAAAGAATGTAAAAGATAAGGGTTGTTATCAGAATATATTTTGGCTGCCATAGCAATAGATGTTTCAACGACAAAAAGTTTTTTGCCAGTATCAGATTGAGATAATTGCCTCAAATGTGGTGAATCTTTTACAACTTGTTCTAAATTCTTTACTAATTCTTCGTTAAACTTATTGATGGCTTGCTCAACACTTGAAATTTGTTGTTTCTCAAGATAATCCTTTAGCCAAACTGCAGCACAATTCAAAGCCAATGGATTACCATAAAGACGTTTGTTTAATTGCTCAAATATTTTTGAATGTTCAACTTTATCATCAATGAGAGATATTTCACAAACTAACTTTCCAGCTTCATCATTGGAAAGCCTAGAAAATACCAAAGATAGAATATATGTAAAGTCAAATCAGTCACTGGTCGTAGTATGGAAGAAATAAATATAAAATGTAGGCCTACAGTAAATACGGTTGTTAAATTTGTGACTATATATAGCATATAGCCTATAATAAATTAATATATAGAATGAGTCAAAAAAGAGACATCTATTGTTCTCGCTACTCCGAGTAAGTTTCACGCCATAGGGCGATCATCAGGCAAGTATAGATTTTATTATTTGCTAAAACTGCAGCGATGCACTACATGATAGAACGTTTCACATAATCCGGTTTATAATGTTAGCTATTGTTTAACTATTGTCGGCTACTTTCAAGTGTTTGAGGTAAAATTTGTTTTCGTGTCTACATTAAGCCTAGGCTATTAATGATTTCCGATCTTTTGTTTAGCAGGTTATTTTTGTTGTAACTAAGTACATGAAACTTTGCCAATAAACAACGGTTGCATTTCTTCAAAGTATTACTGTCAGCCATGACTGGGTCCAAGTCCCGCTTACTTTGATTTGTCGAATTTTGATGGTTGGTAAACGGGACTTGTGTCTTTTGCTAAGTGTTAGGCAGGACTCTGCCTAACATCAGCTTGTCTGATCTCATTGTTTTCATTACCACCACGGCGATCACTCGACTCTGAGAAAGCTTGCAGCATTTTGTAGATCAACAAATTGATTGCCAGAACAGCAGAACCAGTTGGTTGAGGCAAAAAATAACAACACCATTTCCAGTTAGAACAGTTTAGAGCTTTAACTGATGATCATCCTCAAGGCCAAATTGCAGAGTTTATCATATATGCATCATTTGCAAAAACGAATTTGAAATGCAGACGACCCCCTTGACAACTTAAAAATATTTTACGTCATCTCGCATGGTTTGATGGGTTTCCTTTGTTTTGGAAAAGGACACAAGTCTTACTTACTAACAAATCAAAATCTTCATAAAATAAGTGAGACTTGGAGCAAGTCAACTGTAAGCCCTCCTTTTACCCAACACTGACCACTTGATGTAAAACGATTTTTTCTTTTCTTTTAAACACCATATGTGCTTGGAAAGTTCGGTGCTATATTTGTATTTTTCCAATTTACATATAATTTTGTGGTAGCTATATCGCTGCCTGAAAGTTCTTTAGAATTGTTAGGCCTATGTAGGCCTGGCCTTTCGAATCATCGGGCGTGTTAACGTTGGCAACTTAAATCCACCGTTATCACGTCCTAATGAATAACTTAAGGACTACCCCAATGTAGTATACCTACTTACCCTTTACTGAGGTTCAACTCTGTAACATGTGTGCTGTTTTTCCCAATGTTACCATCATATGTGACAAGCAATGTTCCCTTGCTCCATTTCGCAGCCCCTTCTTTACTAAAAAACCAAGATTCTATGATTGCTAGAAGATCTTTTGAAGAATTACTTTTCATATTATCCAATGTTAAAAACCATCCCGAATGCTTATTAAGCGCTGCTTGTAAAGCTTCTAATAATATATTGCATTGTTCAGTGAACCCTAAAGTAGACAGCTTTTTCTCATCCGGCAAATCCAAATCTACTTGCTTTACCCCAGCAGAAAATGCTAACGCTTTAAGTGAAATCAAAAATGCTTCATTGTTTTCAGCGTTTAGGAATCCATTGACATTTGATTTGGGAAAGCTATATTTTGTCCAGTGCCTTTTATCTAAGTGATATTTGGCAAAATTATATGCTAGTAAACTTTTACCGTAGCCTGGAGGGCCAGTTAAATACATGATTTTTAATTTTCCACCAATTTTAGGAGATTTTCTGTGTAGATTTTCTAATTGTTTGATTGTCTCCAATCTGTCAACTATATAATGATTTGGTGTGGGTGGTTTTAATTCAACATTTATTCTAGATTTCTGATACGTTTGAAGACCATAATAAGTTATAATACCTCCAATCACAGTAGTACCAATAACCCAGTATTTAAAATTATCACTTCTTCCAAACTGTTTAAGCTTTTCTTTTATGGAATACTTCACTTTAGGCTCTGGTTTAGATGAAAATTGGCTCCCTGAAACAGTCGCTGTACAAGTTCGAAGAGACGTTAATCTGAAACATATCCTCCTTGATAAGTTTGAACATACATGGCCAGTAGCATCAAATTGATTAATGATGCCAGCGATGTGCACAGGAGAACAACGTAAGCGATACATTTTGTTCAGATAATTGACCATAAAATGTATAGTTAAGGAAAATTAATAAATAACTATTAAATTAAGCCTTGAAGAACGATGAAATTTCATCTTGAATTAAATCGAAGTTGATATTTGTTGAATTATTTTCTCATTTGCTGCCTTGTCCGTTTGTTTGTGTGCAGTCCAGCCATCCCATGTGTGAAATCATAAGGCAGAGTACACTTGCTCCTCCATTACGGTCACGGTTTTTGGATAATCCATGGGCCAATCAGACCCATTATAGAAACTCAAATATATCACTTCATCAAAGCTAGCAGCAGATTTGAAAAAGATTTTATGAAGATTGTATGAAATTATTGCAAAAAGAAGGTAATTAAACTTTGGTATCATATGTTCTGCTTCTATATCGTCAATGTAAAAGCTTTTGTTAGTCGTCAACTGAACCCATGGGCTAGCTTAACATGCCTAGCCAAACAATGGTACGAGGCTCCAGATTTAGCGCGCGCTGTTGCTTTTGCCTCAGTCAATCTGCCGCACTCCTCGATATCGCGTATCCATGTGCACTCTCCCATTATCTTTCTGGAAGATTCTTGTAGTTTATCGCCCAATAGTTTGAAATATTTGATTTACTACAAGGACTACAACACAGTGGTCAAATTTTCAAACAAGGAGAGATAAATATAACATTATGTCAGCCGTATCAGTGCTAAATCCAAAAGCTGAAGTTGCGAGAGCAGCCCAAGCATTACAACTAAATACCAATGCAGCCAAAGGATTGCAAGAAGTTCTGAAGACAAATCTTGGACCTAAGGGAACATTCAAGATGTAAGAAATTACCCCTGGACTATTTGCGATGATATCAAAACTATATATTGTTTTATACTATCGGAAGTGTTCCCGAATTTCAATTAAATGACTTTGGGCTTTTATAACTGTAAGCTTACCTACCACTAATTTGGATATGCGAGATATCACCTGCACATTCATGCCTCTAGTTGCAAAGAATTCCGTTTTGCACGGGGAATGTTCTCAATTTTAATATAGTTTAGTAACAACTCCCGCAAATTGTGCGGGGAATGCTTTCCCTCCAGACTGAAAAGTATGTTGTGTTTGCCCCAGTCTGGCAAACACAATGGCGATTATGGCAATGGCGCACCTGAGATTCAACGATATTTAGATTTTTGCGGTCAAAAGTCAACAAGTATTTGCTATTGCGAACCTTAGATCTGGGCGAAAACTTCCCTTTTCTGCAGACTGGTGTGTGCCTGAGCGAGTGCCTGATCAGGCGCGCATCAGACTTTTCTACGTAGGATTTTAACTAAATTTAATCTCAAGTGCAAATTGCAATATTTTCAATCTGGCATTCCCCGAACAGATCACTCTTTTTTAACTTTGGGCCCCCATAGTTATATGGCCTATATGCGTTATTGTGTGGTCGATGGTTTTTGCATCATGCAAAAATAAAAACATTGAAGAAGTTAACATCATATTTGAGCTAAAATCAGAACAAAATTCGCCATTTTTAGCATGGTCAGTCACGTGACAAAATAGCCGAGACAGAAAATAAAAGAAAAGTTTGATTCAAATAATTAGGGGTGAGACGATTGTTCTGAAAATAATCGGTTCTGCAGATTATTGGTGCCAATTTTTACTAATAGGCAAATAATCGGCATCGACAAATCAACTGCTTTGTCAATCGTTTAGCCAATTGTTTTCAGAAAATGAAATCCAAATTTGAATTTCTTTATTCGAAAATTCATTAATTAAATGTTTTGATATCTTAATTCCAAATTTGACAGCGCTCAGTACAGTCTCTCTGTTTTGTTTACATCAGATTATAATTGAAAACGTAATTCAAAAGGCTCAAATCATTCGTCATACCACTTGACACCTTCTGTTGTTATAAAGTGGAAAAGGTCAATACATTTAGCATTATTGAATAAAACACGCAAGCATGGTTGAATGAATAATTTTACCTAAGAAAGAAAAAGCGTCTGTAGGGTGTTAATTTGCAGAGAACAGTTTTGAAAATATTTAAGTAGTTTAATTTTCAAATAATGTTTACGCCACACCAAAATGGGCCAAAAATTAGTTGAAAACTATAGAAAAATCTCAGGATTTGACAGTCTGTACGCCAAAGTTTAGGAAAATTAGCTATATTTTACGCCGGATTTATGGTCACTCTTCAAGGCTGGAAAGATGTACCTATTATTTACGGGGAAAAGTTGCTTCGTTGCTCGCTTCGTTATGTGGACAGGCAAACTCTTGCTATCCTCAATTGAAAAATTTAATCGGTCAAACGAACAAACGATCGATCAAAGTTGGATGGTTGATAATGGGTCCTAATTGCTGCTCGACTATTTGAACGGACTGGAAAATATTTTAACAGTTCAAAAACTTTTTCAAAGTTGGACAGATGCTGAGGAATTTTGATGAGATTTTTATATGGATATGTCTGAAACACTTGACGCAAGCGTATACGAAGGTGCAATAGTCAGAATACTTTCCGGTTTTAAAATTAACCGATTGTTCTGAATCGGAAAATCCAAGAATTTATAAGCAATAAGGATTTCAGAAACTTAGTTCAAAATCTAAATAAAAAACTATAGGGGAGACCGGGGTCACTTCGGACGCGGGTGACTTCGGACAGAACGGTTTTAGTTTAAATAAAAATACAACCTCTCAGTATGTTAAATACAAAGGTAAAACATACCTATTGCCAAAATTTTAGATAATTTCATCAAGTAATAAAAAAGTTATTATGGTTTGAAACTTTGTCCCGCTTTTGTGTATTATTTGTTCTCGAAGAAAAAGTTCGACGAAGAAAATCCACGCAACCAACATGTTGATATTTGGTACCATTTTGAAGCCAGTGACGTTGAGTGCCTCATACTGAAGTTTCATGCATGTGCGCTTCAAAAATTCAACTGCAGAAATGATATTCTTCAATGTTTATAAACGGGGTGACTACGGTCAGAGCGTCAAAACATAGCAAAGCGATGAAGAAGTAAAATATCAAGCTGTGAAACAATGATAAATCCGAAATTAAGTGGGTGTCATGTTTCTCATTCCATTCAAGTTTGACACGCTCCAGCTGTGATGTTGTGTAAACATTTCAGAGCACCCGTGATCCATCGGCTTGGAATATATGGAAATTATATGGTCTAGTTAAATAGAATATCAAATGGAGGATGAAAAATCAAATATGAAGTGCATTTAATCACATATATGTTTCAATTTATATGTGTCGAAGAGTTTGGTTTACTCTTGTTGATTTACGAGCATGTTTTGTTTTTGTTTGGGGCCGCTGAGTTATCACCTGAATCTACGGCTTTCGATGACTATTTCGACGCGCTAAAGAAATTATAAATATTAGTATGGTTTGTAATTTATGAATAATTTCATCGATTTCTTTGAGTAGATGAATGGTAAAGCTTTCGATTGATGTCAATAAACATTTGTTTTGTGCATTGTTGAGAGTTTAAATTCACTGTCCAGAGTCACCCCAGTCTGGCCGAAGTCACCCCGCTCAACTAGGGGTGAAAGAATGATTAAATACTCGGCACTCCAATATATTTCATTTTCCAACAATTTACCCTTTTAAACATAGCACAATAGCTATTAAATGATAAACGATTTATTTGTTTCGAGCGAAAAATAAAATAATTAAAAGTAAGAAACCAAAAAGCGTCCGATGTGTACCCAGTCTCCCCTATATATTGACTTGAACTCTTGTTTTAATTTATTTGTCGACTTCAGCTTTTCATATTTGATAACATGTAGGGTGTGAATAGTTTCTAATAGGCTATTGCATTCAGGTCTAATTTACGCAATTTAAAAAAAAGTTGTATGCAGTTTGCTATATAATTGGATTGTCGTTTGCCTATGCATCCAACAACGTTCGGCTTTTGCATGCGACAAAGTCGAACCAACAAAATTGGATCGTTTGCTCGGGCCTTTACACTGCCGTAACAATGAAACAATCTGAAAACGTCATCCTATACTGCGGCATGTAGAGAAATGTCTCAAAACCTATTTCAAATTATTATACCTCAAAGGATACTTCGTTGATTTGAATAAAAGAAGTGATCTAGACCCCTCAGAATCTCATGTGTTATAATATTAATTTAAATATATATGTGATTGAAGAAATATTTCCCTATATTTGATATGTCAGAAGGAATATTTTTTTCATTTTTCTCTTCAAATTAGAGTAATGACAACATTATAAGAAATATTTCAGGTGCAATGTTTCCCAAAAGTTTTTGAATAACAAATTTTGTTTCTGAAGGTGGAAACATTTGTTGGGCCCTGATCTTTACCGCCAGAACAAAAGTCATATATTTGCAATGCAGAAGTTTGCCGAAGAGCCAAAAGACCCATAGAAGATCTAAAAAATAATACCGAAAATTTCTAGATGAGTGGTTTTTTTCGCTGAGAGCAATGATTTCAAACGCTCTTTGTTGATCTCAGCCGCGACACTGCAGATCAATGTCAACAGATTTCATGGCAGATAGGTCTTGATTGTCAATGCGCAACGATGCGCCGCAGCTAATCACAATGCAATTCCCTCTGGACCATTCCATCCGCCATCCACAGATGGTACTCATTTGATGTTTCAGATAAAGTCAAGGCTGAGTTGACCTTAGGGGGATTTGAACCACAGTCGATCAGATATGATCCCACCTTAAGTTCGGTTGCTCTGCCATCTGAACTAATCCTCCTTTAGATCATAGAGCGGTTTTAACATAGTTAATTTGCTTGATTTGTTTTTTTTATTTTAGGCTTGTTTCTGGTGCTGGGGAAATCAAACTTACCAAAGATGGAAATGTGCTGTTACATGAAATGGTGAGACCCTTCATTTGGGGTTAAGTAGAAGTTGTCTTGTGCAGTAGAGTGGCTCAAAAAAGACGAAGTTTTGAAAATTGAAAATTTTCATATCTCATATAGTGCCAAATGGTCTTAAAACATTTCCATCTTAGTGTGCAGGCCAGCCTGCGTAAGTTATCAAAAAAGTAACTAGTTAAAAAGTAACTAGTTACAGTTACAAATTACTCGTGAAAAAAGTAACAAGTTTCCCATAAAGTAGGCTAGGCTAACTATGTAGTTACTTTCAAAGTTACTCAAAATTTGCAATCATTTCGTATTTGAGAAAAAAGTTGTCTACAGTTGACGGGAGTACTACTTTTTATAATCAATTTTTGTCTGGAATCCTTTTAAATTTTGTTTCAGAAAAATGTAATGGTTGTTGTAAATATAATTCACAGTCATAGGTCAACAGAAACAAAATGAATTGAAACTAAGTAATTGTAAATCATAATCATAAATTTGGTAAACACCAGAGTCAGAGATGCAGTGAAGGCTGTAAAGTAAAGAGTAATAATCCCTTTTGAAAACTGTCCAAAACCGTTAATATCACAACCTGCTTAGTATCTCGATCTTTGGCTGCATCCGGACAGTGATATTAACGAGGTTAGACTGTATTACCAAACCAAATATTCAGGCAATATCAACTGTGGAGGAAGTATTTTGAGTCTGATACAAAGATAGCTGGATCTACATTTGAGGCTTATAACACCTCTATGAAAAATGTCTTTACTGTTTTTGAATCCTATAGTATCAAAGTTTTGATTCATCTTTTTATCTTAACACTGATGAATGAAAGTTTAATGCAAAATATCAGTTATCACATCATCCTTTCTTGAAGTAATTTTGCTATTATGAAAGTAATTTAATTTGGAAAATGGCTATTTTCCTCTACTGGTTTATTCTACTCTGGATAAATCTGGCACTGTAACAAGACATATGTATGGTGGCCCATCGTTCTCATAGCATATTTCAACAAAAAACGATAGAAACAGAATTAAAATACAAAAAATTGTGGATTAAAAATGAAAATACAATAAAATAATGAAAAAAAAAAAATAATAAAAAAAAAATAAATAAAAATAAAAAAAATAAAAATAAAAAATAAAAGAATATAAAATAAAAAAAAATAAAAAAAAAAAAATAAATAATAAAAAAAAAA